>CM031857.1:52036891-52057097 GCA_018697195.1 Certhia americana
CTTCCTTCCTTCCTTCCTTCCTTCCTTCCTTCCTTCCTTCCTTCCTTCCTTCCTTCCTTCCTTTCCTTCCTTTCCTTCCTTCCTCCCTCCTTCCCCACCTCCCTACCTCCCTCTCTTCTTTTAATATATTTTTACATTTCTATTTTCCTTCATCACAGAAATCTTCCTGTCTCACTCCCATTTGCCTATGACAACACCCATAACAAGGGCTATTCCTTCTTTGTGTTTAAGAAAATATTTTCCTTATGTCCTGCTCTGCCACTCCTCTTTTTGCCACAGAGTAGGGAAATACATCCTTTTTACATATATACATATGTATATATGCAAATAATATATATGTAAAATATATGTCTTTGACCCCAGTCAACCTATTCATCCACTGAAGATTTATAACTGCTTAGTCTTTTGTGGTACAAACTCAGGTTACTACTACAAACCTTTTTTTTCCTTTGTCTTCAGAAAGTGCATGTACTCCCAAGCATCTGAAAGTACAGCAGCACTTACTAGCTTTGGCTATGTAGACAGCAGGTGACATTCCTGACCACACCTTGTTCTGCAGGCTGAACATGCTCCTGTCTGTGCACCAAGTGAGTGGCTTGTGAACACTTTCACCAGCTGCATTGCGGTAACAGTTGTCAAACAGTTTTGCTGTCTGAGAGAAAGCCCTCATAACCAAAAACCACCATAGTAAGGAACTAAGATAAGAAAATTAACAGAAAACACCCTGTGCCAGACATTTCTTTACTGACACCTGTAGTTCTGCTGCTTTCTGTGTCTAACTTGCAGCGGAGTAAATTACACACAAAGTGTCTACCATTGACACCAGAAACTGATAACTGAAATCAAAGTACCTTCTAGCAGTTACAAATCACAAAATCCCAAGCATCTTATCCCACAGCGTACATCCAATTGATTTAACAGGATGTTTGCTGGTAGGCAAGAATGTCATGGCAAACCCACCTTTGTGATGCATACAAGCCATGGCACACCAGCTGAGTTCTAGATGGTGACTTTGTTGCAGTCACATTTGCATCGTTGTTTAAAAAAAACTGTTCTGAGGAAAAATCTACCCTGCAAATATTACTCATATCAGAAAAAGAAAGTATTCCTTTTCATAACTGTATCTAATATTCCTAAAAGATAAGGAGGGATAAGATAAGAACAAGGTATGAGCACTGTATCCTCATACAAACACCTTTTAGACTTGCGAGAGGTAAAAAAGTGCTCCCTTGATTATTTCTTCTCATTTTTTTCAAAAGAACACATGCACAGATAAACACAAGCTGTTTCAAAGCTCCATTGGTTCCTGTAAGCCCAATGTTTTACATTAGCTAGAAGCATTCTGGCTCACGAAACGCATTCTTGAAGAAATGCACACCCATGAAGAAGCATCTGAAAACAGAGCTGGTTGCTTCAAAAGAAAATGCGTGTACCAACTAATAGAGGGAATTCTTTTTGGCTCCTTGTATGTTTGTGGTATAACTTGTTGGACAAGACTTGGCAATGGTCGTGACTTATCCGACACTTGTGTTTCAGATGTTGGAGCCCTTCTGGCTTCAAGGTGTGCCTTCGCTCTGTCAACTCATCCATCAGGTTAACAACATTTGAAGTGTTGTTCAAACAACTAAAAACATCCAGCTTATTGGTGGGAGGGTATCGTTCTAATAATAGGATTTTCTTGACATGCTTAAATATTAATTGCATACACCTGTGATGACTGCAGGCTGTTTTATCTCTTCTGACATGGAGAAGGGAGATCCTGGCTCCTGGAAGCTTAGTCAGAAGTAAAGGACATCTAGAAGGAGATAACATCAATGTAACAGGTTGGATGAGAAACAGAACTGTTCAGTATGTAGAGGATCCATGAGAGGAAGCAAACAAACAAACAAAAAATAGATAGAAAAATATCCTATCACTATATCCTATCACAGTAATATTTCATGGGCTCTCGTCATAAAGTTTTTCCTTGAGGTAAATGACTCAAACTAAAAGAACAAATAATTAATGAATAAAATAATTCATAAGCTCAGTGCTCCACTTTGTGAATAAACACAATGTTTACTTAACTTGCTTGCAGTTATTTACAGGAAGGGTCTTCAGAAGAGCAATGTGAAATCCCCAAATTCCCTAAGAGTTAAGCTACTGCATGAATCATTGGGTTTTGACCACATGCCATCAGCGAAATGGAAAGGTGATGTTTTCACAGCTAATACCACAGTGGAACCTGTGTCTTCTTATGTAATAGCTGTGCACTGTTAGTCATCATCTTTCCATGGCATCTTACCTTTATCTGTGTACCTGTTTTCTGTCCTTTGGAAAAGCCCACAGAAATCCCTCTGCTGCACCTCAGCATTGCAGATGGGACAAGTGACAATATGAGAGGTCATGGTCTTAATTAAGCTGCACCAGGGGAAGTTTAGGGTGGACATTAAGAGGAATTTCTCGGCAGAGAGGATCACTGAGCATTGGAATGGGCTGTGCAGGGAAGTAGTGGGGTCACTGTCCCTGGAGATGTTTAAGGAAAGGCAGTGCTGTGGTCTGATTGATATGGGGATGTTGGGTCATAGGTTGGACCCAATGAGCTCAAGAGATCTTTTTCAACTTATTTGACTCGGTGATGTTGTTCTCTGGAGCTGTGAGGAGACCTTAGGAGTTCACCTCTGTGTCAGTAAATGCACAGCAGAAACAAGCAAACCTAATTTTGACACATATTAAAGCAACTGCTGTTATCTTACACAACAGAGACCTCGTTTGTTTCTTCCTTTCTACCTGTCCTCATAATTAAAGCACTTGTTTTGTGAAATAAATACAGCTATCTGGTGTAGAACATTCCCAAAAGGGATACAACAATTTGGCCTCATGAAGTTGAACCCTCTACCATCGACTCAAAATCCTTTATTTAGTGAGCAAATTATTTCTAATTATTAATATTATAAATTCTATGTATTCTTATTTTACCAGTAAAGCCGAACAAAGAAATAAACAGGAAAACCTCCAGCGCTACCTCTCCCGAGGGGAGGCCTGGCTCCGGTGGCAGGCCGGAACCAAATGCTCGGAGCGCGTTTCCGCCGGAGCCGCTCGGCGTGGCAGCGCTGTGGCCGGGGAGGGCCGCAGCCATGGCCGACACCGCCGCGCCGCCGCCGCCGCCCGCCGCCCCCGCCTCGGGGCTGCCGGCTGCCCCCGGCACCAACCCGCTGTCCCGCAAGCTCAACAAGATCCTGGAGACGCGCCTGGACAATGACAAGGTGGGTCGGGGGCGGGCGGAGCCGTCAGGGGCCGTGCGCCCCGTCAGGCTGCGCGGCGGGGAGGCGAGTGCTGCCGTGCCCTCAGTTCCGCTGCGGAGCTGCGCGCCGCCCGCTGCAGCCTTAGTGACAAGGAACATTAGTTATCGCTTCTCCAGCGACATGCCGCGCTCCTGTTTCGTCCCTTCAGATCGTAGGGAGGTTTGTATTAATTGCCTCGGAAGGCACTTCTCAAGCGTTTTGTGATTTAAATGTTTTCTTGCTGGGGATAGGTCATTCATTTACAGAAAGTAGTCTTATTGGTTAAAGCTGCTGTAAAATTGTGGACAAAGTTTTCTGTTGCAAGAGAAGAAGGAAGGCTCAGCAATTATTTTAGTTGTTTGCCAAATGATGTGGAGTGTGTTAAGGTTTTTTTTTTCCCCTCTAAAGCCATTTATTAGCTTTGCTTTATTTTTAATAAGACCACGAACTTGGGGTGGGTACAGACTATTTAACCTGCTTCTTTGTAACTGCATGCAAGCTGAAGGTCCTTTTTTTGTATTTTCTAGGAAATGCTGGAAGCGCTCAAGGCTCTCTCGACCTTTTTTGTGGAAAACAGTTTGCGCACCCGAAGGAACCTGCGTGGAGACATTGAACGACGAAGCTTGGCCATAAATGAAGAATTTGTGCACATATTCAAGCAAGTTAAAGAGGTAATGTTTTTGCAGAATGACTAGATATTTTGCAAGAGTACTGCTATGTGATTTAAAGTTTAAAAAAAAGAAAAAAGGATTAGGAGAGATTTTAACTTTCCAGGACGGGTATACTTTTACAGTAAAATTGTTTCATGTTTTGGAAGTGTTGTACTGGTTGTTTCAGAACAGATCCCAGTCCTGAATGAATGTTGATATTTAGAGGTGCATTACTCTGCACTGACTAACAGGGAGCCTACAGAAACAATGTTCCTTGTAACTGGGGCATCTAATTTTTGTGGGAAGCTGGACACAGCATTTCTGATTAAAAACATAGTTACTGTTATTTGAACTTATTTAGGAACTTGAGAGTATAAATGAAGATGTGCAAGCAATGAGCAGCTGCTGTGAAGACATGTCCAGTCGTTTGAAGGTATATTATATTCAATATAATAAATTGAAGTGCTTTGAATATTTTTCCTTTTGAGGTGTGACTGTTCTTTTAAAATGACAAAGAGTTATTTTTTAGGACTAACAGCAACACCAGGATGTTGCCATGGTATGCGTATTATGTTACTTTAGGATATTAATTTACTTGTTTTCCTTGTTTAGAAAATGTATCAAGGAAGCAATTTTAATTTCTTACAAATTGCAGTTCAAAATGCAGCCATATACTTATTTTGAGAATAGCAATGTGATATCCATGTGTAGGCCAGTGGAGAGAAAATATTTTACTAGATTGGATGTGTGTGAGATTCAAGGTTTAATTTGTGTATTTCCATTTAAAATGGAAGGCTTTTGCCTTGACTGTCTGTTGAGTTACATGTTCATATAAATACCTCAAGTGTATTCATAGGAAAGTATCGGGTAATTCAAAGGGGGAAACAAATGGGGTGTGCATCTTCAGTTTACTGGTTTTGTTTCTTAACATTGTCTCAGAATGCTGATGTGCAACAAACCAATTCTGTTTCTCCTTAATCCTGAATCCATAATATTCCTGGCGGGGCTGGGGAATGCAGGAAATTTGTGACTTATGGTGCATTACTAAATCTGGCTTGGTTTTAGGGTACAAGTTCAACATTCAGTGCAGTGATGAGTATAAATGGCTTAGGGATGCTGAAGTGTAGATGTTTTGCCAAACCAAACCTGTTCCCAATACTGCACATAAATTATAGTATGTGAATAAGAATCCTTCACCAAAAAATCCTGTGAAAACAGTTGTTTTCCTCTCCCTATGTGTGTTTGTGTGTGGATATTAGATGTCCTCCTACTTTGATAAACAAGTTTCCCAGTCATTGTACAAATGCTTGTAGCTTGATGAACTTGTACCAAAATATGTGAGAGTACAGTGTAGCAAACTGCAGCACTTAATGTTCAGTTTTGGAAGGAACTGGGTAATGCGCCTCAGAGGTCTCAGATCTCTTTGAACATTGTTAATGTGGATCTATTCCCTAGTGCAGTTCAGGAACTGTTATACTAAGCTCTTAGATGTGGAAATGAGTCAAGTGTCCATGCAGATTTTTGCTCTTTACTGTCTTTAGATCATGAAGTGTAACTATCATCTGTGATGTTTTTTTTTTCTTTTCCCAGAGTAGAGCCACCTTGCAGAGATTTCTTTTTCTGTTGAAATCAGTAGGTAGTTTTGTTCTGTGCCCCACAGGAGGTTTTCTCTAGAGCCCTGTAGAACTCATAACTTGTCTTGATTCAATCCATTTTTTTATATGAATGTAAAGTTAATAAGCTCATGAACTAGCACTCAGTTGTGAAATACTCTGGTACTTTATCTGTAATAGGACAGGAGGACTTGCAGGCATGCACTCAAGCTGAATAAAAAGACAAAAATGAGCTAAGTAGAGCAAATAGAAGATACCAAGAGGAGGATTTGGGGCATATAATGCAGAAAAATGTGGAAAGAGAGCAGTATATTAAGAAAACAGAACAAATGCAGCACATGAAAGGGAATATATTTGGATAAGCCAAAAAGCTTTTTAGCTTTGTTATTTTGTAAGTTTAGAATACCTTCTGATCCAAGTAACCATATATTGTCACATTGGATTTTAGGACAGTGACTTGATAAACACAGTGGCTGAAAGTGAGAGAAGAAGCAAGTGCTGAAATAGAATTTAGAGGGGTTGAAGTATAATGAGATTGTTAACTAATATACTGAAGTGGGGAGAAAGAGAAAAATATTTCTGTTTTGGATATACAAGAAACATCAAATTGCCAACTTTCTGATTTTTCTAGCATGTCTGGCTCATTTCTGACAGTTACCTTATTAGGTTAGATGTAAGCTCTTATATTTCATATATAAAATAACGACAATATCTGGTGTGTGTATGAATGCACATATAAATATAAATATATATATATATAAATACATAAATACTGACTTCCTGGTATATCTAGCTAGATTCAGAAGAAGTGCTTTTCCATCTTTTCTGCTGTCCTAATGTTACCATTGTTTGTTGTAATCAGTACTTCTGCCCAGAAAATACTGGAAAGGAAGCAAATTTCTTTTTTGTTTATTAAAATTTGCAATTAAGTTGGGCATGAATTGTTCCAGTCCTACTTTCATCTTGCAAAGCATTCCTGTACCTTGACTGCTTTCCTGTTGAAACTAATGTAGTGGCAGATAGGCTGAAATGAATCAGTGTGTATAGATACTTTTGTTAAACCTCTCAGGGGTCTCAAGACTGGCATCTTCAATTTGGCAAGCTGTAATATATTGGCATTATTCACACAGAATCTCTTTATTGCCATTTCCACCTCTTGACTTGCAGTATTATTCTATACTGAACGCATTTTGATTTTAGGATTTTTTTTTTGTTAAATCATCTCAATTTTTCTTCATAAGGGATCACTGGTGGCATCTGGTGTGAAGCCAAAAATTGCAGATGTCTTTTAGCTTTTCACAGAGATAAGTTTCAGAGGTCTTTAACTTCAGTTGCAGCAATCCTTTTAGTTATGCGGTTGCTGTCTGATGCAGAATTGTTTATGCATGGATTCCCTTCCACTGCCACCACTCAACATTTAGGGCTGTGATGAACTTCTTAAGTGAATTGCTCTTAGAATGGTAGAATCATTTAGATTGGGAAAGACTTCTGAGGTCATCAAGTCCAACCCAGCACTGCCAAGTCCCATGTCCCTCAGTGCTACACCTGCACATCTTTTAAATGCATCCAGGGTGGTGACTCAACCACTTCCCTGGGCAGCCTGTTCCAATGCCTGATCACCTTTTCAGTGAGGACATTTTTCCTAATAATTGGCCTTGGTCCATGCAGCTCTGTAAGCTGTTGGACTGTAGAGCTAGGCTTGCTTAGACTAGCAGAGCTGTGTTCATCATCTTTTCTAAAATGTCTGGGTGGACACTGGTACTGGGCTGTTTAGCATCCAAAGGAATTTGTTTCCTAAAATTTTTCTAATTTTGTGGCAGCAAACAATTTACAGTTGATGGGCAAACAAAATATTCAGAACTATTTCAAATATTTATAGTGTTCATTAAATATAAATTAAAAATAAACAGTGAATATAAATGTATAAAAGCATGAAAGTGTATGTGGATAAGGATAAAAATTAGGGGTTTTTTACTGCCTGAACACAGGGAGAGTTAACAAATACTTGTTTCAAGAAGGCATTTTGTTTCTTTAAATTGCTTATACTCAGAAAGCTTCCAATGTATTACCTACTTTAAAGATTGTTTAATACAGTTGATGTGTATGTGTTTTTCACATGCTTAACAATTCTAATTGTATTCTAGGCAGCAAAGGAACAAACCCAGGACTTGATTGTAAAAACCACAAAACTCCAAGCAGAAAAGTATGTATGCCACCTTATTTATTTGATAGAATTTTCTTTTAGATGTGATTCGGACACTTTGATTTATGACTTTGGGGTTTTTTTTCAGTACTATATGTGTTTTTAGCTCGGTTGCACTCTTAGGATATTGCTAAATGATCCAGAAAGGTAAGAATGTGAGTTTGTTTCAATAAAAATTGGTTTTTTAGGGAAAACAATCAGTTATAGTGGTAGCTCATGCTAAATATGGATGTGCTTTGCCTAAAGTCTGTTGATAATGTAAGTTATTTTGTGTCACAACAGATGCGGACCAACTCAATTTCTCATCAGTTTGACAGGCTTCTTGATGTTAATGCTTTGTATCCAGTGGAAGTACCTCTCTTTTTAGGGATTGTATGAGGGAATGCAAAGTTGTATTTTAACCTACTCTGCTATATTTAAAGCTGACTGTAAAATACATGAGTGCTGTTTAATGAGCCTAGCACAGACCACATTTTCCATTGGTTCTCCAGCCTCCTGTGGAAGAAAAGATTTGTATTTTTCTCCTATCAGTTTTTTTATTTCTGAGAAGGGGATAATAGGCATCCCATAGTGACGGATTCAAGCAGTCTTTATTGTTTTTATGGCTAGGATGTATGGTTTTATAGCTTCAGTTTTTTTCAGTGTAGAAGAAAGAATCTCCTTGCTTTATGAGCATTCTTTGGAAAATTATATACAGTTCACTGGAGGTTAGAAATAATTGTTTTGCAGTAGTAAGTTTCTAGTAGAAATTATGGTTTTGGATAGCTCTCGGTGAGCTTTCAAAATCAGTAGGTTTATGGTGCAAGCTTCAGTAGGAAGTGGATTATGTCTGAATATGAAATTGGAGTCTAATCTGTACATATTTTAGAGGTTGAGCATAGAATAACTGCGTAAAATGCAATGCTGGTTCATATAAAGTGAAGGATTTGGTAAAGACAGTTCAAGTAATTGAGCAGAAATCTTAGAAAATATATAATTTTGAATATGAGTATGTAAAGTAGTAGGGCATAGAAGCAGTCATATATTTTGTAGTCTCAAGGAAAGGAAGGCTGCTTTGATTCCTTTTTCCAAAGAGTGGGAGATACCAAGACCGGTCCCAAGTGGTGTATGTCTAATTGGCCTTAAATTCCATGGAAGGAGATTATGCAGCTTGTACATCAGAATCTCTGCAATACAGTCCTTACTTTCACTACAGTTTTCTTTAAAGACTTTCTGCTAGTTCCTTTAAAAGAGAACATCCCTCTAGTGTGAAGAGGAAAAATGTTTAGGAAGTAGTCTGTCCTTCTCTAAGGGTCTGTGTGATCTTGGAGTACACGTGTTGGAAAAAGTTTGGAAGCTTGTTTTTTTAGGTATACCGTGAAGTACTCATAAGTAGAAGCCAAAAAGTACTTGTGACTTTTACAGTCTGATAGTTATGGAAGATTCATTCTACCATTGGTTAGCAAAGTTGAAGTTTTCCTTGCATAACTATGGAAAATTGTGAAGACTGGTTCCATTTGGGACATTTATAGTCATTTGTTCTTTTAACTTCTTAAAGGACTGTTTGCTCTGATGCATTCCTTTGGTTTACATTCAGGCACATGAAGAGGCATCTGCTGTCAGGGGATTCTTGAGCACCTGAAGTCTTGCCTCTGAAAAAATATAGGTCTTAAATTGCTGATGCATTCAAGTTAATGTGGCATTTTTTAGCCAACAAATGAGTAAGTGGTGAAGCTGAAAGGACATGGCTCTCTGTCTTCTGAGGATTGTCCTAATCTGTCTAGTTGAAATGCAGAGATGAAAACTGGACCTGTTCTATTATATTCTTCTATTAGTCTAAGCATTTATGTGATTTAGTTCAGCAGCCCATATTTTTGTAGCTGGACAAATGTTAGGATTTTATTCAATGATCTGAAACTGAAGGGAGACTCTCAACCTCCAGATGCATTTCATCCATTTATGGCAACTGGGGATTTAGATTATTTTCCGGTTTTGCTGTACTTGAAAAGGAATGGCTGTCCCAGTGTGGGTACTAGATTTATTTTATACTAAGTAGTTTTGGCATTGTATTGTCATCTATGTAATTAGTTGTAGCTCAAGATGGTTTTCAGTTTCCAAAGCTACTTATCTGAAGTCTTGTTGGTTATCCTAGTCTGTCAGATTTGTGGTTTGAAGGTAGAGCTGCCCACCTGGAGTTTCCTGTAGGTAGTCCTCATGAGTACTTTGGGAGTTCCTGTATTGGTGAAATATGTGAATTTAAGATGTCTGGGTAGATATTTGGGATAGAAGGTTAGATGCTTGTCTCAGATTTAGGTTCGAACTTCTGCATTCTTGAGCTTTTGCTTTGCAGCATTTTTTTTCTTGTTACTTTTTTCTTGTTCTGTTACTAGTTTGTGAGCTTTAGGTCTACTGTGGCATAAATGTTAAGTATAGGGTCTTACTTAGAATCCGATTTCTAGGAGTAATTAATACAATTGCATTTTTTTATTTGTGAATATGTCAGTGAATTTTTTTGTCAGGTAGATTGCTTGTTCTGAATTTATTTCTTCTATGAAGTCTAGTCTAGTTAAAACTGCTGTACATTAGAAACAGTTTTCCTTTGCACTATTTCAATTATGGTATCTGCTTAGCATAGGAACTAGGATAGTTAGGTTTTTTTTCTTTTTTTCTTTAAAACTGAGACTTACTATAACTTAATAGAACCCTGTAGAGTGTGAAGTAAAGTAGTCCAGATATTCAATCCATCTCTTCATAACAAAAGGTTAAGTTATTGCTTCTCAGTAACACAGAGTCTTGAATAGTGTTCATTTTAAAGTATTTCATAACAAACTTCTTTAATAAAGAAAAACTTGAGTGGATTTCGACAATTTCTGGTAATAGTTAAAAATCCGCTTCCATTTCAGTTCTCTTTAGTAGATTTATGTACTTCTACTTGAGCACACTAATATTGCTTTTGGGTTGCATTAGGTTTTTTATGTATAGTAATGAGGAGATTACTTTGTTTTCAAGCAATGAACATCTGTTGTGCTTTAAAAGATGTTGGTTTGTTTAATTGCTATTGCTAGTAGGCTGACAGAAAAAGGATCATGTTCCTTGAAGTGAGATTTTGATAACAGCTTCCTCTGACTTGTTGATTCTCTGGTTCTCTTGTTATACTTGACTCCAGTTTTGTTGGGGTTTTTTTTGTGGTTTGCTGTTGTTGTTTTTGTTGTTTGGTTTAGTGGTTTGGTGTTTTTTTGTTTGTTTTTTGTTGTGAGGCTAAAAACCTACTAGCAGTACTGAACTATTTCACCTTGCATAGGGAACAAGCATCCCAGACTTCAGTAATTCCCACACCAGAGAAATAACTTTAGTTCCAGATGCTCTATACAGAATTCCAGAAGCCTGGCTTCATAATAATCTTATCAGCCACTTAATAACAAGATGTTGTGTTGTTTTTGAGGTTAGCCACAAGTTACAGTCATCAGTGTAATAATTGAAAGACTAGAAGGTAATACTTGCAATATTAATTCTTATAAAATTAAGTGAGAGCAGTTATGTAAGAATACGTATATGCTCAGGGGCTTCATTGAAAAAAAGTCAGCAGAAATACAGAAGTTGTTGAGAGCTAGAACTAGTGTTCTAGGAACAAAAACCACAATACTCTTAAAACTGCTATGAAAAAAATGAAAATGGCTCAGACAGATATTTCTTGAGTCAGGCTGCTGGTTCAGAGCTTTTGTGGAGATTGTGCCCTTGAACACCTTTACAAACTATCTTATTTGGCTACCCTACCTTAATTGTGTTCTTAAACAGAGCAAAATTTGTGTTTTAATGTCAGAATCATTGTTAGTTATTTTGATTCCAAAAAAACCTACTTACATAGCCCTGGGATTGTTATACTTTTTAAAATACAATTAAATAGGATTCTCAGACAAGAATGTAAGTATGTACTTCAGTTTGTTTTAATTGAATTACATTATGTTCAAGCTTGATCTTTAAAAAATAACAAACACCATTCTTGGAGTTTGGTCTGTTATTTGATTGCAACCTCTATGCTCAATACAAGCTCAGAAGTCTTAGGGAAAATGTTTCTAAGTGAACATCTACTTCTGTAGTGCTACACTACTGATCTCTCACCTTGTCTCTTGGTGGTGCCTTTTTCCTTTTCTAACAAATGTCTTTATTGCCATAGTTAATTTGGAAATGATGGAGGAAGTTCAACGCTGTTTGTAGCAGGTTAGAGAGATTTGCTTTTATCAGCCTGTGCCAAGAAAAGTGGTGATCTGGTGGTTTGCATTGATGAGATGTATTTCATGTGTGGACCTTTTGAAACTTATATTTACTTTTATTCCCATGAATATGCTTCATGGGAAAAAGCAGTGATTGCCTAAACTTAATTATAATTCCACGTGGGAGAGGGTGAAGAGTTGAAATTCTGAGGCTCATTTTCTATCCTGGTTTGTACCAAAGTAAATTATAGGTGATAAGATGTAGCTGAGGAATAAAACCAGGTAAAATGGATCTGAAAAAAAACCCCAACAATAACTTGTCACATTCTAGCCATGACCAGCTGAGAATATGCAAAGCCTCATTTTCTTTCCAGCTTTTCTTCCTGGTAACTCTGTTGAGAGATGAAGTCCTCTTAGTCAGTATGAAACGAGGCGTGGTATTACAGGTCGAGAAACATTCACCAGAAGTGCAGAATCAGTTATATGGTGCATTTTTGACTAATGTTTGTCTGATCTGCTCTGAGAAGAAAAGCCCAGGAACAGAAGGAACAGAGCCTGCGGTCTTCACTGGAAATTGATTTTGGTTTTATTGCTTTCCTACTGTCTGATTTAGTTCTCCTTTTGCTGCAGTTTAGGCTCATTTGTTTTAATCTTATTCCAGGTGGATGTAGAGAACAGTGTGTAATTTTCATGCCTTTGGCAACATTTTTGAATTTGATGGCAAATTTGAAACTAGACTAAGTAGGCCACTTTCCATAGGCTTTGTATTAGATTTTATAAAGGATAAACTGAATATGCCAGTCTGTTTGATAGGGAAATATCATGTAGCTCATCTCTACAAGATGGAAAAGAATGTGTTCATTGGAAATACACTCCTTTTAGCTTAATCTCTGTGCACAGCTTAGAAACCATGAAACCGTGGATCGTGGATCTTAACCATTACCAAAGACTGATTTACCATGTGTGTTTATATATCTGTATCTCTGTTTATTACATGACTGCTGCAAAGCTCTGCATATGAAAATTTTGTCAAAAATATTCTATGGGTGCATACCATATTTCGAGGAAGCCTTATTAGTACAAAAGTAGAAAATTATTGAATTTCTCAAATTTATTAACAGTATGTGGGCTTTTTTATTCTAGTGTTTGGTAAAATTTTTACCATTTCAGTGCAGATGTGTTCGTTAATTTTTGATTTAGCCTTTTCAATTTTTCCCCATTTGTTTTTATCACAGAATGTATGAGATGGCAGGTGTGCAGCATTGCAGGCTATCTGTCTTCAGACGGTGTTACTGATGGGAGAAACCTAAGTTCAAATCCACTCACCTGCTGCCACCTGTTATTTGCCTGATGACTTTGGTGCTCTTCAACACATAACTACTGCATTATTTTTTCATGTTGTGTGTGTTGCTTTTCGTGGAACATTTAACCCAAAAGCTCATTCTTTCCAGTAAAAGCCTTTCCCTGATTCCCACCCTAATTACTGGATATAAATTGACTGTTTTCTCATTTTGTCCTTTGTCTTGAGAGCTGCCTTCATCTCCTGTGATAAATTAGTTTTTCCATTCCCATGATCATCCTGCTAGCTGTGGTCTAATGGGAATCCATTGTTCTTGCACTCAGATGATCAGGATTGTGATCTGTTTTCCAGATGAGTCTCACTAAAGCCTTCTTTACTATTTCTGCTGTTTTCTTGTGTCCTGGAAGCATTAGACAATTCACTGGGTTTTTTATGTCTTCCTATTTTTTAATTAAGGAGAGTATTTTATAATTATATTTTATGATGGAATGGGTCACTGAATACCACCTCATGGTATTTCAGTTCTACTTCAACAAGAGATATTTGATGGATAAAATGCACAACAAAACATTTGTTCTCAGCATTTACAAATGCACTTCTGCACCTGAACTTACTCTTAAAGAACATTTTTCTAGTTTGCTTGTGTTAGTGTTTCGTTATATAAACTTGTATACTTTCCTTTCACATGACAGAAAAATAATTTTGCAGCTTTATACAAGTCTGTTAAAGATGATTATTATTTACTTATGAGTTAGAAATACTCCATTGTCCTGAGGCTTTAAAAATGTGTTGAATCTTCAATACCGCAAATTGAACGTAATTTCAGAATTAGAAATCAGTCTGCTCTGATTCATCATAGGTAGAAGAAACCAGCAGATTTTTGTGCTTTTGTAGTGGTGAGATAAAATTTAACTTTGGAAAAGCCTGTTTCTTCTCTACTTCGTTTTTGAGCTGTCTAGGTCACAATCCTAACAAACAGTGCACATTTGTATTTGGTTCAAGGGAAAAGTGCATAGTTTTCCCAGCCTTTTGAGTTCTCTTGCTAAAGAATTCTGTCTCCCTGGTAACGATTAAAACTGGGGAAATTGCTCTTTGTTGGAATCCTGTCCTTTGCCCAATTTCTAAATTCTACCAACACTTAGCACTTCCCCTTTTGCATCAATGCAGGGTTCCCATAAGCTGTTAGTTTCATTCCTTTATACAGCATTAACTTTGTTAAAAGAAAAAAAATAAAATTTGGGATAACATGTTATGGTCTTTCCTCAGCTGTACTTAACTGCTTAGAATTTAGAAATTAAATCTACAGAAAGGCCTGTGGGTCTTGAAGTGTCCAGTTGTCTGTACACAGATACTGACTGCTATGGGTTATATGCTAGACAGCCTTACACTGGCTTTTTTTGTTATCTGCATTGTGTTTTGTACGGCTCTTACTGTAGTGAAATGATTATAGCAATCTTGAGTGGCATTTTATTCCATTGCCCTGCCTTAATAAGAGACATTAAATCTAGTTATTAAATATCTGTTAGCTTGTGTGTGAGGAAATAAATACATAAATAGATAAATATATGGAGAAAAATTGAATAAAAATGTGAGTGTACTGGTCTCAGTAATACTGCACACTGCCAGGCAAAAATCAAAGGTATGTACAATTTACATATTTTGTTCCTGATCCATCATCTAGGATATAGGGTCTCTTTCTTGTGCAGATTGATAACCAAGGTAACTTTCAGAGTCATCTTAAGCAGAACTGGCTAACCTGAGTTCTGAAACTGAGTAGCTCTTTGAAATCCTGTGTGCTTTGTAAAGAGCCCTACAGAAACAGCTTTATCAAAATTCAGATACATGCTTTTGTTTAGGAGAGATGTTTGTCACCACTTCCCAATCACTGTCTTGAGGAAAGTGAATGAAACATTGCTGCCACCTTGAGGTTGTCTTGTGGGTACATTGTCAAGTTTAGCTTGCCCTGTGTGCTTGAGTTTAATGTATTGGCTCTATTTTATAAAAGTTAATTACTGGGAGTGCATAGAGTCTATCAGTGTACAGTTGTGCCAGGCCTTAGCCCAAGACAGAGCCAAGGATGGGAATGGCTTTAAAGTATGGGGTTTGTTCTCCATAGCAGCAAAATGGAGGGGAGGACTGTGAAAGGTGAGGACTTGCAGAAGGAGAGATATTGATTAGCAAGATTGTTCTGTTTTTATAAAGGAGGAGTAAAGCAGGGCATGGAGTTCCAGGATCGACTCACAAGCATGATGTTTGTATAGTTCCTGACTTTGTTCCTTGTTCTACCACAACCCTAATTCCATCTGAAAGCTGAGAATTATTATGCCAGTATACTACACTTCTTAAAATCAGACTTCCTCCTACCCCCAGTTTGGTGGAAGTATACTTTCTGAAGAACAGAAGATAGCAATAAATAGAGATTTGGTAAGAACACCTAAAAGTTTATGCACTCAGGAGATACACAGGCTCAAAGAACAGAAAAGTTTCTCAGCATTCCATCTGCTCCTCTGTGGAAGATTTGTTTCAATTGAACCCAAAGAAGGCCTTGCATTTACCTTCTCTCATCTCTTTGCTATCTTCTTTCTCTTACCTAAAGGGAGAGGTAATCCAGCCTATTTTCAGCTTTGTGAATTTATATTAAATTGTGACTTTCGTCACAAGAGGAGCGACTTGGAGCAACTGTTGAAGTTAATTCAATAATTTACAGTTTCTGTTGTTTCAGCCAAATACAGTGATGGTGATTTGAGGCATTAGACTTGCTCAGCAAACAGTGTGAAACAGGAATGCTTTGTTGAAAGCAGCATCATTGTGTTAAATTTTAAGTGTCCTTCGCTGATTTTCAGTTTGAGTAGCCATCTTGATGTTTTCTTTAGAAGTTTTCTTGAGTTGTAATATTTATAATTTTGATTATTATTAGTAGTAGTTGTAACTGACAATTGAAATGAGCTCTTTTTATACCCCAGAGGTGTTCTGAAGTGCTGTTCTTGTGAGAGTTTCATAGCAGCAGTGAAGTCATTGCCCTCTTACCTCTGTCAGCTCCTGATGCTGACACACCCCAGTCCCTTAGCACAGGCTGTGGTAAACTGAATTAGAAAATGCTTGTAATCTGCATTCCCAAGAAGTAAGGACTTCTGGATTTTTTCCTGCCAGATTTGTTCTCTTATCTGATTCACTGCATGATGCTGTAAACAACGGTCCTGCCACAGTGGGAAGGTCAGTACAGGGCAGGGATGAGCAGAGCTGGCTGAGGCAGCCTGAGTAGCATGGTTTACACATTGCATTGAGTATGGTAGTACAGAGCAGACCTGCCCCATCTTACATTTCTGTTGTGAGAATTTCATAGTTATCCTCAGATTATCTCTCACAGGCCTAATAATGATTTTAAAATACTCTTTTGTTAATATCTTCTTGTCTGTTTCTTGTATGTTTTTGTAGACTTGTCTTTTTACTTTTTACAGCATGACTTGCTCGATTTAGATTTCACCACATAAGCCTTCCTGCTTAAAATTTACTGAATTTTCTTCAAAATGGTGTTGTTCCATTCCCCTTCCACTGTGTTGGAAAGTGCCAGGATTTTTCATGGATGCATCTACCTGTATACTTGTTAAAATCATCCTCCATCACTCTTGTTCTGTCCCTGAGAAACATTTGGCTTCATGGAGACACAAAATACAGAATTTTAGAGTTTACTTAGAGAAAATTAAATAGATCGATTTTAAGCATTGCAAAACTGTCAGTGTAAAGATAAAATCATTATATTTGCCTAGGTCCCCAGTGAAACCTGGGTGAAATCAACTCAAGATGTGGTATTAAAACATATGTGTTTGTTTTCCTCTTTGGTTAGGTCTCTTCTGTGTAACTTAGAAGTATTGGCTTGCTTTCCCCTTTGATTTTCATAGATTGTACTGTTAAAGTACTGTTGGATTTTATATTACTCTCCCTCTCACTGTTCAATGTGCTAGAACATTGACAATTGCAAAACAATCTGATCTCAGAGTTTGTGGAACTGCAGGGTGGGAAGGTGATCCATGTCTACAGAAGGGAAGCCAGTTTTCCATACTTAGTAGCTGAATGGAGTTCAGACACTAGTTGGGTAGTAGAGAAGGGGTAAATAAGTGAAAGCTTACTTTTCAAGTTTTGGTCTTGTAAGGAAATCTAGTTATACAAAAGTATATTTGCCTACTATCTTGTAAATAACAGTGTATTTATCTTGTAGTACTTATACCACATTGAAAGATGAAATAATCTTAAAAGAATTGAGCTTTATTCTTCTGCAAATAACTAATTAGTGCCTTGTCAATGTCCTGAAAAAGTAGTCTTTATTTCCTGAAATACTGTGTGCAAATTTTCTGTTCCTGCATGAATCCCAGTCCATTCCATTTGGGTCCTTCAGTGGTTGTAAGGCATGTGACAAAACACATGCAGGAGAATGCTGCCCATGAGATGCTGTTTCCATATTGCATCCTGCCTGTGTTTATTTCAGGAACAAGAGAAATAGTCATTGCATTTTGATTGCTTGTGACATTAGTAAATTGATGTCCCAGCTGTATGGTGTTACAAAGAAATGGGTCTGGTCTGCAGAAAAGTAGATTAATCTGAGGATAATTTTGTAATTTTGGATGCTATAGGCGTTTTCTTTCCTTAGTGAACTTGAAATAACTGCAAGCATTACAACTATACAAGCACAAAGTATTTGGATTAGATAACTTATGATAGAAATGCTGGAGGAATATTGTTTTAAAGAACTTAGTAATTTTAAAATGTGTTAACATACCTCTGTATTGTCTTTACTGAATAATCTGTGTAAGCTTAATAGAAAGTTGTACGTGAAAAAGGAACTCAAGTGTTTGATGGCAAGAATGTGCTATTATAATTTAATAATACCAATTTCTGATGCTGGTTATATTTCAAAAAGTATGAATATGAAAAATAAGTCTTTAAGATAAGCATAAAAAGCTAATATCCTCTTCACTTTGTTTTATTACAGTCAGAGATTAGAAATGAAAGCACAAGTTGCAGATGCATTCATAGCAAAATTCCAGCTGACACCAGATGAAATGAATCTGCTTCGAGGCACGAAAGATGAGCCAATTACTGAGGTAGCTCAATGAACATTAAAACCTTCACCCTGAACTAAAATATAGAAATGCCCTAACTGAATTGTACATGAGATATTATTTTCGGTTTGCAATCTAATTTTTTATGGAGGAATGTACCTTAAACAGAATGGTGAATTTCTGATGAGTTTGAAATGTATGATGAAAAATTCAAGTAAAGAGATAGAAAACCAACATTAAATTCTAATTTGTGTAATGATGTAATGAGTTTGAGGCAAATGAGCTCTCATGTAATCAGTTTGAGGCAAAGGAGTGAGTTCTAATATGGTTCTACACTTAAAAAAGATCTTTATGAAGTCTGATTTTTCAGAGAAGACATTTTAAAACTTCATGACACTCAAAGCAAATGAGAAGCTTGCAGCTCTTTAGTGCTGCCACTGTGCATGTGTGTGTACATTTTGCATACTCATGTATGTAGGTATTCAGTGAATACCTATATACTTGAGGCAATATAAGCTGAGGCTTTCCCTCAATATTATTTGGTTGCTAAAGATAGTAGGTGTTGATTGACTTAAGCCACCTTCCAAAACAAGTTTGGTATATGTTATGGTTTGAATAAGAAGACCCAGTAAACGGAAACTTGTTTTACAGTAAAAGCAAGCTGAATAATTAACAAATTGAGTATACTGAATAGACTTTTTTTATGATTGCATTTGCATGGAAAGCTTCACGTAGTGTCTCAGCAGGTAGTCCAGATTTATCTCAATTTTCACAGGCATCCTGTTTGCAGTTAAAGCACTATTAAAAACATGGAACTGATAGCCATAAACAGTGCTGATGAGAGCATACATGGAATGTGCTAAATAATTGTGCACTTGAGTAATTGCTGTAAGCTTTTTGTTACCACTATTGTCATGAAAGAGCATTCAAGTTTCTAGAAAGCGCCTATTACAGGGAACAATGACAGCAATGCTGTGCCAGTTACTGTGTGATTGGTTTGCAGCCAGAGAGGGCTGGTCTTTTTGATGCTAAGTCTAAAAAATGTGCAAAAGTAACTGAGATAAAATAGTTGCTCTGCTTTAGTTGGCAGACTTCAGTAACATCATGTGTGTGCATTTCCCCTATGACAGAGTCAACCAGTGTGCTTAAAACACCTTTAGTCAGACTTCTGGTTAGGAAATTTTCTTTTTTCCTGAAGGAAGAATACTTTGGGTTTTATAAACATGATCTTTAACAAATGATGCAAGGCAGTAGATTAAATTGCTGGCCTGTTTTACTTAGAATATGTCTAAATTTATGTGACCTGAGCCAGAATGAAACACTGCTTTCCTGGGCAAACTGTTCAAATCACAAAAGATGGTAACAGTCGTATATGAAATAGCTGGTCTCCTTTAAGGCATTTGAAATATGTCTTCATAAGAAGACATGGTTGAAAATGTTACTGGCTTTCCATTTGCACTCTGAAACTAACAGGTAACCTTTTTAGCCATATGTCCTTGTCTTCTAGGGTTTGGTTTTTAGGGTTTTTTTTCACTGCTGGTGTTGAATAACTCCACAGAGAAAGGTTGTTCTGGAAAACCTTAGTCTAGTCTATTGCTGATGGTTTTGGTTTGTTTCTTTTTTTTTTAAGAAGTAGTTACCCTATTTTATGAATACAAAAGATATCAACCTGTAATCTTCACAAATACTTTACAAAGTTTCATTTTGCTTCTTAGTTGCTTACAGTAATGGGAGACAGGGATGTCATGTATAGCAGTGTCCTCAAAAGCTCCCTGGAGTTACCTAATGGATATGAAATAAACATACTTCACAATACAGGTTAAAAACACATCTTTAGTGGGTGTTTTTTTTTTTTTTTTTTTTTTTTTTTTTGGGGGGGGGGGGGGGTGGTGTTTCTCTTTTTCTTTTTTTTTTTTTTTTTTTTTTTTTT
>CM031857.1:52057197-52106689 GCA_018697195.1 Certhia americana
TAAGTGGCAGAGGCAGGGTATCAATTTTAAAAGCAGCATTTGGAACACAGACCTGCAAGAAACTTAGGAATGGAATTGAAAGAGGGAGTATAGAGTGCTAGAGATTTGAATAGAAATTGCTGCTTTAACACACTGCTTGTATTTTTTTTTTTTTTTTAATTGATTCAGGATTTTTTCAAGGCTTTGGGCCGAGTAAAACAAATTCATGATGATGTCAAGATTCTCCTCCGAACAAATCAGCAAAGGGCAGGGTGAGTCCTACTTAAATGAGTGCAAGAGAGCCATTTACAGTTAAAAGCAGAAGTTAAAGCAAGGTCTCATTCTTTGTTTCATCTGCCAGAATATATACAGAAATATACAGATTATTTCACAAAAAAATACTCAAAATTGTAATAATGGTATGTTTAATTTGACTTGCACATGCCTTTGCTAGTACTGCCTAAAATAGTATTTGCAAATAAACTTTTTATTTGTCTTGCAGCTTGGAAATTATGGAACAGATGGCTTTATTGCAAGAGACATCTTATGAACGACTTTACAGATGGACTCAAAGTAGGACTAAGAATGTTTTTATGTTTATGAATATTATTATGATGATTCCATTTAATTCCTTCATGTGGATTGGACTTAGCACAAACCCTTTCTAAGATCTATTAACATTTTGGTTTCCTTCTTGGGGCAGGAAATGTTTTGAACCAAACAGTTAATTGGCAATTCTCTCATTTCATAGGCCAGTTTCATTATTATAAAAGTGGATTATTTATTTGTGTTTTTAGTAGATGGTTTTCAATAAAGACTATCTACTACAGTTTGGTAGTCCAAACAAATTTTTAATTGTATTGAATTTCATTTCTTTGTGAGTAGAGGGAAGTTGTTGGTTTTAATGATTTGGTAGTAAGATCTAGTTTAGTGGGAGGAGTGGTGGATTACTTTTAGAAAAGAAAAAATAGTCACCTCCTTTTGTCAGGATGCTCTTTTGAATGATAATAGGCTTTTTTTTTTTTTTTTTTAATCTGTACTCTTGATGTAGCCATCCATGTTCAATGTAACACCTTGGTAGTGTCAAATGTAGTAGCTTTTTTTATTCCTTCCCTCTTCTCCAAAGCAAGGGACTGTCTCACTGACACTAAGATTCATGGGAGAAAATAATGGTGCAGTGTGATTTTTATATTCATTAGCTGTTCTTCAGTGGATGCTGAAACCTCAAATAATAGTTATGGTTTCACCCTTACAAAAAATCATAATTTTTCTGCCATTGTTTGATTTAATTTATATGATTTGCACATTCTTGCCTGGAATATACAAGATTATATAGTTATTTTGAAGAAAGAAAAAAACAGCAGAACCAAATGACAAAACAAACAGCTTGCTTAAATACTTGCTCCATTTTTTCTTAATAGTTTACCTGAAACGTGGTAAACAGTTGCAAAGGAGCCCAATAAAATTCTGAAGGTTGAATGAGTCACATCTGTATGTGGTCACGAACAAATAATAAGCTTCCTTCAATCATTTTTATTGTTGAAATTGGTGATGGACATGCATTTTACAGTACTGCTTGCAGGGGAATTTAATTGTATTAACACTAACTGGCCCAGGTAGCATATTCTGAAGTCTTCAAAATTAAAAGCATTTGAGTTGAACATTTTCTGTTTGACATTTTCTGTTTGACAGCTTATATAAAATGTATTACAGTGCAAAGAATGGGTTTTTATTTGTGTTGGTATTTTATAGATGAATGCAGGACATTGACACAAGAATCATGTGACATTTCTCCAGTTCTTGCTCAAGCCATGGAAGCCTTACAAGATAGACCTGTCCTGTACAAGTAAGTAAATGTTTGCTATTATCTCTTAACAGAAGCTAGTATCTTGAGCTTATAAAACTTCAAGATGGGCATGAATTACAGTGTCAAGGCTGGTGGCACTTTGGTCCTGTGCCAAGTTCAAAACTACCCAGAAACTTAAGTTCCAAAAAATTGTATTTCAACTGCTTTAAATTTCAGAAGTTTTTTTGACATAATTATGATACAGGAAATGTCATTTTACTTTTTCTAGCTTTCAAGTTTCCAATTAAAGTAAAATGTCAGACTATTTCAGTTTAAATGAATTGTGAATTTCTGTGCTTTCATTCCAGGATTTTTCTCAAGTAAAAAAATCCTTTTCAAAACATGTGATTGTATCATATAAATCCATAAAGTAAAAAATTGGTAAAGGCTAATTAGCTTTTACTGAAGTGCCTGTGGTAGTTAAGAATGTCTTCCATTATGATTTATGCAGAATATATTGAAAAATTCAACGTATAGACCTCTAAAATGTAGAGGCATTTATGTATGTGTATCTGTCTAAAATACTACTGTTCTTATTCTGAATTTGCTGAAGCGTTGTTGAAGTAAATGAAATGGTATTTAGGAGAGTGAACCACCAGGTGGCATTGTAAGAACTGTTTATTGGGGTGACCATCCCTGAAGAGGTTACTTACGCTTCTTTGTGTTTTGGGCTTTTGGATTTTGTTGGGCTTTTTCTTTTTTTATTTTCTTTTTTTTAATGCATTCATCACATTTTGCAACCACTGAAAATTACTTTCAGCCACAGGTATCTGGGACAGCAGAGTAACAGGCAGCCTTTCAAAGGCAGCCCTTGTTGTTAAAAGAGTGTCAGTGTGAAGGGGTAGGTACATGATGATGTAAAGCTCCATGGAGCCCTTCACAGGAAAAATGCATAGGGAATTTGGACCTGAGAAATACTGTCAGTGTGAGAGAAAGCTCAGGTCTGGACATGCTCTGTCAGCTCTGCCTGGTTAATGGGAGGGAGAAGTGGTGTCCCTTGACCCTCCCCAGCTGTTGGATGTGGTGTGTTGCAGCACTTTGGGCCATAGCTGGGAATTGCAGTCCTTTCTTGTGTTCTCTCCTATACACCCTCTTTTACAGCTGCAAAAGATCAGTCGCTACACTGTTCACAACATTTTGTGGGATTTTTTTTTTAGGTAGTTTTATTATCTGTAATAAACACTTTGTTGAATTATGATACTTTGTAACTTCATACAGTCATTGTTTTGCTTTCTTAGTTCAAGGAAGACAACCCCATTTTGTGTATAAATCCACTGCTGGCTAGTTTAAAATGAATCTGCAAAAGAGAATTTTTTTTTTACACTTCTGTCACAAACAACAGTAATAGTGTTAACAAAGATAGAACTTGATAGGTAAGACCTTTTCTCTACTGAAAGGGCAAAAATAAACATTACTGTAGATGGTGCAGCCACGTGTCTCTCATCATAGATTATCAAGCTTAATTACTTTCTACAGCATATTATCAAAATTGCAGTACTGATGCTTTACATTTTAAATCTGAAGATTTAGTTTATTCCCTTCCAAAAATTTTTGCATACATCTAAGCAACAAATTGCTGAGTTCATAATGGAGAAGTTAAGTCACAGAAGAAAATAATTTTAAGTTGTTTTCTGTGTATTAAACTGCTGTGTGAACTACACACTTTCCCTCCAAATCACTGTGCTTGCATCTGATAAAGATTGTGATTCAATTGACTGAAAGCGAATAAAATGGAGAAGGGCAGGAGTTTACAAAACAAATCCACAAATTTCCTTATATTGACTTACATCTTTTTAACTTAAAGTGTCAGAAGGTTTTCAGTTTTTAGACCTGCAATCAGTAGGGATGTAAAATAAACATTTCAGATTGGTTTTCACTTCCTGGCCCTAACAGAAAAATTGAGCATTGTTTCCTAGAAAATGCATGGAGACATAGCTGAAAGTGGTATTCCTCTTCCCTCATCCACTCAGGTTTACAAAGTTTTTTTTTCTTCCTCTTTCCCCAGTAATCATTACTGTATATTTTAAACATTAAAGCTGGGTTGAAAAAAATCCAAATGTTGTTTTTTTCTCTGAACATGAGTATGTGTAATAACATAGTAGTAAATACTGTGTTCTAGTGTAAATAATAGTTATTGCTGAATTCTTTAAGATGCAAGATTTTGTAATGGTTATACCCTGTTGTACTGAGAGCAAAAGAAAAATCAGTAATTTCCTTTTAAAACAAAATTATCATTATTGAATGCTGTTTTCAGAACTAGTAATGATCACAAGATGTGTTTCACTGCTGAATATTTAATGATCTATTGTATAGCTGTTTATTGGAGAGGAAAAAAAAGCTAACTGGTAGGTGCTTGAGATTTTTCACTCCACTACTGCTCCTTCTAGACAGTGGGCAGTTGTCAAATCCTAGATTTCTTCCACTTTTAATTGCATTATTTCTGTAAATAGTAATTTATTAGAATTTTTTGTTAGACTTTTATCAATTGCAGATATTTACTCTCCTACTTAACAAGTACAGTGTATAAAGAAAAACACTTCCAGATTCTTCAGTGTGCTCTTTCCTCACTTCTTTCAAATAATAATTAGGATTAAAAAGAACAAAACTGAAAGTTCCCTCTGACTTCTTATAGCAGAGCAGAAATCTGACTGAACTTAATGTCAAACATATTTGAAACCATATATTATTTTCTTCTAAATTTTGTTTTCCACCTCTATTAAATGTGAATGCAATGTTTATTAAATGGAGACTTTAAAATGTCAGTGAATAACATTATTTTTATTAATATTTTATATATATTACTCTGCTGGGTGTTATTGGTAAGTTCCACCGTGCTCACCCTTAGACAATTTTCAGTTATATTGGAAAAATAAACAGTAATGTGTATTTTCTTTTTCTCCTTTGTAGCTGGTATGTTGTTCAAAATGCTTAAATTGGTTCAAAAAAATAGAATTGTTCTGTGGCTTGCAAATAAAACTGGGATGTTGTTACCAGTGTTCATTTCCCATCCTTCACTTGCTTTCATGCTTCAATGACAACAGAAACGTTGCCTGCTCCAGAAATGAACCATGTGTAAGTTATCTGCACCTCCTCTACCACCAGCAAGCCATTTGAGATAATGCATTCTGGGCTGTAATTGTTCATCCATTAAATATCTAGCTAAGATTGCTTTGATTAAAATCAGTAAACAACTATCAAATGTATGTAAGTCTGTTCCTACTAGTCATATGGTAGCCTAGAAGGAAGAAGCCTTGTGTTGCAGTGCAGTAAATTTCTGCTTCTGTCAGTCAGCTCAGCCATATGCAAAGAGGAGTCCCAAACCTTTGAAAGATGCTTATGTGTACAGAAACTGAAAAGCTGAGTTTTCATTTATTTCTGTGGGGTAAGGGAATAGGAGGGTCAAGGAAAAGTTTTCTTTAGTATCTGTTCAGAGGAGTCAAGAAAATTACAGAATATGCTGAGTACGAAGGGACCCACAAGGATCATGAAGTCCAGCTCCAGACCCTGCACAGAACCATCCCCAAGGGTCACACCATGTGCCTGAGAGCATTGTCCAAACACTCTCTGAACTCTGTTAGGCTGGTGCAGTGACCACGTCCCTGGGGAGCTCTTCCAGTGCCCAGGCCACACTCTGGCTGAAGAACTTTTTTTTTAATCTCCAGCCTAAACCTACCCTGACAACTTCAGGCCATTCCCTTGGGCACTGTCACTGGTGACCACACAGAAGAGATCAGCCCCTGCCCCTTCTCTTCCCCTCACAAGGAAGCTGTAACTGCAGTGAGCTCTCCCATTATCCTCCTCTTCTCAAGGCTGAGCAGACCAAGTCCCCTCATCCACTCCTCATATAGCTCATACTCAAGGACCTTCACTATCTTTGTTGCCCTCCTTTGAACACTCTCTACAGTTTAATGTCTTTCTTACACTGTGTCACCCAAACTGCCCCCAGCACTCAAGGTGAGGCTGCCCCAGTGCAGAGCAGAGCAGGACAATCTCCTCCCTTGCCCAGCTGGCCATGCTGTGCTTAAAGACACTGCAGAAGCAGTCACTTCATTTTCTTCCCTCATCCCCTTTTCTTTTTTCAGTATTGGTAACCTGATCCTGGCAAGACTACAGCCTCTGCCAATGCTCCTGTGTAGGAAACACAGTGCCAAGTACTTCTTTCAGTCAGTTTTGGAATGGTCTCAGAGGAGACACACTAGAAGAACTGTTCCAATTTAGTAGAAAAACTTCACAAATAATGAGCTGACTGGTAGTTAATTTAGCCTGGAAACTAAGGGCTGTCCAGCCAAGAAGGAAGAAAAGGACAATGTCTATGTGTGTATGTGTGTATATATTTAAGACTATATATTGCAGCACCTGTCTGCAGTATCAGAAGTCTTATCCTACACATTTGCTCTAGAGCAAACAGGCAGGTGACAACATGAAATTTGTCTTCTTGTCTCCTGTACCACAGGCAGAGCAAGATGATAGAAATTCTGACATCATCAGATGGTTTTGAATGCTTTAGAGTAGAAGTATTGATGCAAGATTTCTAAAACTATAAAAATATTTACTTGTGTTAGCTGTGAGGCTGAACTATTCAACTGTGATGAGGCATTCTGGGTTTTTTTAACCTGTTTTCCTGTTTCAATAACAGATACACATTGGATGAGTTTGGGACAGCTAGAAGAAGTGCTGTGGTCCGTGGCTTTATAGATGCTCTTACTAGAGGAGGTCTGGGAGGTACTCCCCGCCCCATTGAAATGCACTCTCATGATCCTCTGAGGTACAGTACTAACAAGAATGTATATGAAGTAATCTTTTCTTTTTGTTGTTGGCATTTTGAATTCCTGACACAATAAACCATTAATTTACACAGAAATTTCTGTCTTTGTGTAGGTATGTAGGAGACATGCTGGCCTGGTTGCATCAAGCTACAGCTTCTGAAAAAGAACACTTAGAAGCTATGTTAAAGCTTGTGACTGTTCAAGGTAGTACTTGGTTTTAGAGCATAAATTGTGAAGTAATAGTAAGTTTGTGATAAGTAAGAAAGTGTGATGAGTTTCTTTGGTTGGGCTTCAATTACAAGTCTGAGTTTAAATTTTCCTAAAAATAATCTCAGAATAGCTGGTGGTTGTATTCTGCCAAAAAAAGGCCCATAACAAAAGAAGAGTATTTCAAAATGCACTCATTCTATTTTATTGTACTTATAGTAGATTTACATTAAATTTACAAAGGGACATTTTAGAGCGTAGTTGAGAGTTCATAAATTATTTGTAAGGTTTATGAATATATGTCTCCTTGAAAATATTGCATATTATGTTGAGGATTTTCATTACACCCTTGCTTTTTTGTTTAGTAAATTTTTTAAAATATAATTCCTTGTTTCTGTAAGTCTCTTTATTCTATGCTACAAGGAAATGGCATTTTCATGTTATTTAGCATCATAGCAGGTTTATGGTGGTTGAAGTTGGCCACTCACAGATAGGTGAAGCTTTTTAATATCAAAATTCTCCTTCATTTCAGAACTGCAGCTTATGCTTAGTCTTCAGCCCCTTTGCTTTGTTTTCAGTAGGTTGAACCTATACTTTAAATACTTTTATCCTGTAGAAGCTTTAGTACGATTTGCCAACATAGTTTCAGAGAAAGATATTTTTTATAAATTAAACATGTATACTCAATTGTAACAAACCCATTGTAAGAATTTATATTTGGTCTGTATTTGGTGAGCTCTTTAGGTTGTATATCCCAGTCCTACTCTTGTGTTTTAAAGTGAGTGTGTATTCTGATTCTCCTTACTGCTTTAAGTATTTACTTGCTTTCCTAATTAATGGTATATGGGAAAGGAGGCTGTTTAGAACTGTTGTAAATCAAACTGGAGGAATGCTGTTTTTTAAGTACAATTACAGTTTACTATAGAAGCGAATTTAATACTGTTTGCTGGCAGTATTTTGGGGAGACAGGAAAGCAGGCCTCACTATTGTTTTATGGTAGAGAAAAAGACATGGCAGTTCTTTGTAGATGACTGACTGATGCTTCTGCTGTAATTGGGCAGCCCTTCAGGAAAAGCTGGGCTCATGGAGCATGTAAATGTATCAGTTTCTGCTGTGGGCTGGGCTTCTGCTGTTGCACTTTGTTCTGAAATTCTCCCACTTATTTGTGTAGTGCTTTGCTTAACTGTGGAGTTCTTTGGCCTTCTGACAGGATGTCGGGCTGAGATGATATGACCATGTAATGAGATATATTTAGAGCATTTCAGCCACAGAGCAAGATACTTGATAATATAGAGAATATAAATATTTGGGGGAGAAATTTTCAACAAAAAAAATCACCAGGCCAAAACTTTTCTCTGGAGAGAATGGTGTAAACAAGAGATGATTCAGTGTTTCAGTCTGAAGGAAAAATACGTTCTCCTAAGCTCTCCTGGAGTGGGTCTACTATCACTGTTGTACAGTTTTCAAGGAACATAGAGAGGAATTCTGTCTTTCATAATGGGGACAACAAACTGGGAGCTTGGGAGGTGCTGTCTGTAACTATTCCTTTATGTCTTTGGGGAAATTTTTTTGATTATAAGGATAGTGATGTGATAAGGTCTGTAAGACTGAACAGTACTTAATATGATACCACTAGATTTAAAAAGAAATAGTTATGGGCAGTGCAACCCTAAAGTACCCTGAGATGATATGTTTTTTATAAATACAGGTCCTGAGTTGGTAGTGAGGGCAGCATCTGTGGTACTGAAAAACTCAAGATGAATTTTCTGTGCTGTTGTGCACTCTTTAGGTGTCTGGCTGTGCAGGCTACAGTAAAAATTGAGTTAATTTCATGTAGCCATTTAACATGTGGACATCTTGTTTATTTGCAGTTAAAGTAAGGACAGAGTATCTTATTATTTGTATTTTCCAAGTGCACTTATTCCTAAGAAAATTTGAGATCTAAGGTAAACATTTCTGGAGACTTTCATCACAAAATGGGATTTTTTTCCATTCCCCTATAGAGGGAGCCCAAGCAACTGCCATAGATGAAACACCTACCTGGCAGTCTGAAGTTAGGTCAGTCAGATGTTTACACTTCAGTTTTAGCTTGAGTAGTTTTTGCAGATGGAACCACTTCTATTATTTTCATTCAGGTGTGTCTGTACTGAGTTCAGATTTCTGTTTAAATTCTCCTATAAGCTCTGTGTAATTTCAACTCTCTGGAACGTGGTAAATCACAACTATACAAAAATTTCCCTTCTCAAAAAACAACCAAAAAAAAAAAGCCACATGGATACCTGTTGTTGTGATACAGGTGGATTTGGTCCCAGTGGATCAAAAATTGTATGGGTGACACTTTTTTTTTGAGAAACGTTTCCACCCCACTTTTTACTTTAAAATGACCAAACTATGTAGCCCATAAGCAGAGCATGCAAGGATAGCTTTTTTAAAGTTTTAGAATGTTAAACTTGCAAAAATTAACTGTTTCAAATTAATCTGGCCAAAAATGCTATTAAAATTTTAAGTGCTGAAAACACGTTCACAGAAGTTTAACTCCTTTGTTGGACAAGCATAAAACATCTTGATTTTCCTATTCACAGTTTAGGTATTCTGCTAGCAGGAGTCTCCCAGTCATACAGAAATCTTCTACTTCAAAGGAATGGAGAATTGAAGGGATTTTAAGAGATGCAGTAGAAACCCATTTTTTGTGGAGTTACAGGAACCCAGATGGAGAACAGAAGCTAAACAAAGTCCAAAAAAGATCTCTCCTTTTATAGGATACACAGAGAAAAGTTATATATGGTGTAGCAAGGAGTTGGAAGCATATCTTCAGTTATGAGCTGTATTCTAAAAGTTATTTTGGACCCCTGAGAATTGTTTATTCTGTTATTCTTTTATGTCAAACTTGCACCACTTATATAACCCATTCTACTGTAAGATTTCACTGCTTTTGGAATCCAGATATTCTAATTGGACATTAAAATACATGCGAAGGCACAAACATGTGGTATCTCAAAATTTTTATTCCATGTCCTTTGGTATTCGAACTTGTATATTTTTTGAGCTAAAATTTTCATACCAAACAACTTGTTTTTAAGTCAATCTGGTCTAGATACACTATTGCAAATATGTGCTAGGTACTTGTTACATTGATGAACAGTAGAAGTGTGGCTGTTCCTACTAAAAAAATGTGTAAATTGCTAAGGTCTGTCTGGGAGCTGGCCATTACGTAAAAGACCATGCATGCTCTGGTTTGTAATCTTGCTTTTGTCTTGATATCAAAAAGTATATAAGCATATTTTTTTTACCTTACCAATTCAGTACGTTGAAATTCTTACAGCCACCACACTCAATTCAGTTGTTACTGCTTATATGGCTTTTCATGTAACTTGGTGTAAAGAGGCATTGGCACAGATCTCTGATCTTTCATTATTTTTACTCTCTGAGGTAATCTGTCTTAGTCTGAAATAAGCAAAATATAGCTTCAGGTCACCTGATTCCTGTCACATGTCACAGTCAGTTTGTTTACTTTCATTGCATGGGTCCCATCTGAAGATGAACTCCTGTTGACAAGTTTTAAATTAGAATTAAAGTATTGCTTTCTCCATAAATCTGTTCCGAGTTGTTACTGAAGTGAGAGCTTGAAGATCTGTTGCTTTCAGTTTGATTGATTTATGACAGCACTGGTTGCCATGCAACAATTCATTTGTGTTTCGTGATAAGATAGGGCAATATTCTCTTTTGTACATCGTTCTGTGAAAGATGAGTTTCAATTGCTGCTGGGGAGGAAGCGTTTGCCAGCATTGCAGCACGCAGTAGTGTGGAGGTACACGTGTCACTTCATTTGTAACAATGCCATGAGCTCCTCAGTAACCAGTGCTGGCAGACACTTGTATTTGCCAGTCAGGCCTTTCAAAATGGGGTGTACTGCTGCTTCTTGAGCATCTCACTGACCTGGTTGTTTTTTGGGTTTTTTTTTTTAGTTTAATTTCGTGAAGTGCTAATATTGAGCCTTACTGAGACAGCTTCTTGCTATCTCATTTATTCCTCCCCTTACTGCTTCTACCTCAAATTCCCACGCACTGTGTTGCACTAGGAAGCAATTGCATAGCAAAAGGTAATGACTCCAGGACTGTTCTGCCATGCAGCTATTTCTTAATGGCTAGATTGGAAGTACAGTGGAGGTGTGAACTAGTTGTGTGGAGAAAAGAACACACAGTTCAGAATGCTTTTTATGGAGGCATACCTCCTACATTTGTTTATTTGTTTTACAGTCTTGAAGGAAAGAGAATTACATTTGCATAATCTGAGCATGTGTTTGCATTAACTATAGGTGTGGAAGAAAATATTCAAGAAGTAGTTGGGCACATCACAGAAGGTGTCTGCAGGCCTCTGAAGGTGAAGTATTTTGCTTTCTTTAGCACTCTAAATACAAAAACTGTTCTGTCGTGTTTTTTTCAGAACTTGTGCTCCCATCCTTCATTGTATTTTCATTGCTCTTGGTTAAGAATTAGATTGTCAGCCTCTGAAGTGTTTCTTCCTCAAATTAAAGATTCCTTTGTTCATAGATATGTGGTTTATAATAGCCATATAGTGAGAGATGTTAGGATGCTAAATTTGAGTCTTGATTTTGGTTTACTTTTCCTCTGTTGAGGAGTGCTGATGTAAAAAAGTACAGCTTTGTGAATGGGAATAGTTGTAGTGGGTCAGATGAAAAATCAGTGTAATTTACTAACCTGTTTTTCATAGTGATCATTATGCTTAGGGAAGAGTGTACAGGTTATGCAGTTGAGTCATACTTCTGCAGGATAGTTTCCTTGCCTGTTTGTGAGTACACTAAGGACTTACTGAGCCATAACTTCTTTGTATATACTAGGTCTCAATAGCTGTTTTCTTGCATGAACATGTCAAACTGATATAAGATGTTGATATTCACAACATATCCTTCAGGAGGGAAGTGAACATTTCAACTCTATTATGTGAAAAGCCAGTTTATGGTTTGTAAAGGTTTTTTTGTTTGGGGGTTTTGGGGTTTTTTTGGGTTTGTTTTGTTTACAAACTCCAGCTCTTGTATTTTAAAGACACTATGAGAAATTGTTTTCTATTTACCATCTTTATGCTACCTCAGTTTTTTGTATTTGTCACATCTGTCTGTAGTTACTATTTTTTCAGGCTAAAGCCTTAGTAAGTTTAGGGGATGCATTTGATAGAAATCATTAGTGATGATCCATCAAATGACTGACTGACTTGTCTATTGGATAGGCTTCAGATAAGCACTGAATAATCAATGTGATGAAGCTGATACCAATTATTGCCTGACCAGGCAGTGTATAAATCCAAGTGTTTTAAAAGTAAAATCTACTGTGCCTCAATATGATTATAATAAATTTCTCTTAGGATTCTGTAGCTATAACAACCATATCCAGTTGACAAGTACTCAGTCTCAGATGTGAACAGCTGGTTTCTGGGTACTCTACATAAGTTTCTGATAAGAAAAGGATAAGGTCTGGAGAGAGGTAAAATTCAAAAAGAATTTAGAAAGTCACAGGATTACAGAAGAATTGAGGTTAGCAAGGACATCTGGAGGTTTCTTGGTCCAAACTCCCAGCTCAGTCTAGGCCACCTAGAGCTGGTTGCCCAGGACTGTGACCAGGTGACTTTTAAATACTTCCAAGGATGGAGGCTCCACAGCCTCACTAGGCAACACATGCCAGTGCTCAGCCACCTACCTGCACAGTAAAGAAAAAGTGTTCCCTGGTGTTCAGACAGAATCTCTTGTATTTCAGTTTTGTGCCTGTTGCCACAGAATTATGATCATACTTCACAACTTGATCTGCTGGAAGATGTCTGTCCTAATAGACATACAATCACCACAGCTTTGGTGTTTTGGGAGATGTTTCCAAACTTTCTGTGCTCTTGAATCAGTTCTGTTAATACTGAATGCTGATGTTTGAGTTCAATATTTCTGTGCATTCCAACAAAGTAATTAGGAATAAAATCAAACTCCTGTGTAAGTCAGAGAAGATTTTGGTCTTGATCTGAATGCTTCTGATCTTTATAGTTAAGTACAGAGTATCTTTCATTTCGATTGCCAAACTTCTTGACACATGCTGTTCTTTAGAAATATCCCCTGAAATATTGTTACTATGCTAGTAAAAAATTTAAAAAAAAAAAAAAATCTTAAAAGGGCAATTGAAGTCTTCCCATTGCATTCTGTATTTTAATAGAATGCAACTTGCATTAATTCACTGCCAGTTTAGACTTTCCAGTAAAAAGTATGAGACACTTATTGTTTCCCCAGGGGAAAGAGAAAAAAAAGGTAGAAAAATTCCCCCCTGAGAAACATCCAAGCAGAAGAGTCTTCATGCAGTGCAGAATAGGTAACTAGCAAATTGCAAGCCACCGTGTTCAGAGGAACAACAGTAATAGATTCAGATTGGAGGAGTCTTTCCTACACTACTCTGTAGAAAGGTTGTGTTTACATGAAGTCTAAATTGCCCACATTTCCTACTGATGGTTGGTTTGTTGTAGGCATTTAAGTGACTCTTGAATACTCCCTAATGGCAGATCTTACCACAGGCCTCTCATTTGAGATGGGTTAGGAGAATTGTAAAAAAACATTTAAATTAAACTTCTCGCCTACTCCATAACATTTGAGTTCAAAACAAAATGTCCTTGATGTCCTGTGTGGACTGCAGGTGATCTTCTATGGTCAGCTAACAGCAGGACATACAGGACTAAAAAATAGTAAGAGCTTCCCCGAACAGGTTACGTTGTATCACTTGCAAATCTTGGTTCTCCAGTGCAGTGAAGACTTCTGTATGGGAAGCAGAAGTTCTTCTTTTCCCACTATGTCTTTTTAATTCTTACTTTTCTTTCATGACCCTAACATTTTTTTTTTCCCTCTCCTTCTGCCAGTTGACTTTTTCAGTTTTCAATTATTTTCTTTACTTTTAGTTATTCCCATTTTTCTTGGTCAAAATTTTGTTTTCCCTCTGTTTTTCCCCTTCCTGCCCTATTCTCTTTTGCTGTACAGCTGGAATATACTCAGTATTCATGCCCACAGGACCTTTTAGGTAACACTGGAGACATATATTTTATATATAGACCTTTGTATATACAAACATATTGAAGAATGAAGTTCACTTGCATGTTGAAATAAGCTTTGTGCATTAAGTATTGTGAGTAAGAGTTAAAAAGTATTATTCAGTTTTGTCCTATGAATTAGATGCAGACTGAAAGGATTGAGGAAACATAATCTTAGTTGGTTCTCCCTGCAGCTGCCTCTGAGAAGAAGGGGCTGCAGCACCGTGTTCCATTGAACAGCAAATAACTTGGGAGAGTAGGTGGTGGCTGCTGATTTGTGTGTAGCCCTTTCACACTCAGGCACGTGGGAGAGCAGTGCAGTGATAAGTCACTGTCTATTCTGCTTCATAAATGCACAAAGATTGACCCTGGGGCAGCTATTTATGAGTGGATTTAGACTATGTGTACCATGGAGACAAGACATCAGCTGTTCTGCTGTAAAGACACTCAGCACCATTTTGGTTTGTAGCCAGTATCTCCTGATTGAGATAAACAGCCAACATAGCTGGTTATTAGTTATAAATACATCTAACTAAGTACTGGTGGGAGACATATATGTTCTCCTTTAAGGGAAGAATTTATTCATCCAGGTGAAATTTGTTTCTCAAGCAAACTGCCTTAATACTTTGATGTTCTGAATTTCTGAATCTGATAGCATGATGCTAGAAATCTGCTGTAGTTTAGTGACTCTGCAGCATTGCAGCTGTTCTTGCTATTCAGTGCTGGGGAATATTCCGGCATGTGCTGGTATTAATCCATCAAACAATCTCATTATTTTAAAACTTCCAATAGCAGCAGAAGTCTGTAGGGACTGTAGGATTTTTGGAAGGCTTTTTGGGTTTGTAGTTTTTCTTTTTTTAAGAATACATATTTTTTATGTGTTCTGCCCAGATGCTTGGCAGCCCAGAAGCACTTCAGTTCAAGCCAAACATTAAAGTTAACTGGACATTCTCTTTTAGAATTTATTTCTGGTTGAATTTATTTTTCAAAAATCAGAGTTATATTGCATATAAAGTCATAGAAGGCTGGCTTTTGGAATTTATGATCTGAAGGATGTTTGTATTTGTTCATGCTGCAGGTTAGAATTGAGCAGGTGATTGTTGCCGAGCCAGGAGCAGTTTTACTGTACAAGATTTCTAATTTGCTCAAGTTCTACCACCATACAATCAGGTATGCAAAATTACAAAATGTGTTACAAATGCCTTTTTTCCCTAATTTTTGATATAAGAATAAATCCACTGGGAAGAGTACTTTTGTTGCTTAGTTGTTGCTCTGCACTGTAACATCAAGGGGAAACACATACAGTATCAAGCAGAAACCATTTTCCCATTGCCATTTCTCAGTTCATATCAAAACTGCTTTGGAATAGAGCATCAGCTTGCCACAATAACTGTTTACTTATTGTTTTGTGTAGATTCAAATAGTGCACAAAAAAACTCTACACAACATTTAATATGACAAAGTCAAGTTTTTTTCTTTTCTTTTTTTTTTTGTTTTGTTTAAATAATTATATTTTGATAACTTTTTGATAACTTTTTTTTCCCTAATTATGCACTTCCTTGTCTCACTGTTGAAGACGTGCTGATCACCTTCCAACCTTCCAGATGCCACCAGGAATACAGAAACTGGAGAAAAGCCAGAGCTGCTAATTTATATATAATTTATATGTTGTGGCATATGCTCTAGCTCATGTTGGAAACAGCAGTAGGAGAAAAATCTTCCTCCACAGCTCTGGACTGAACTGCTGAGAATTTGAAACATTAATATTACTAGTTGAGCTTCTCTGTCTGAAAATACTTCAGATATTGGGCAGACTGGGATAAGTGTTTCTTGGGTACCTCCCAACTTATTTAAAATCCTCAACTGTGATGGCAGGTCTGCTGTAGAATGCATGCAAGACCTAGTCTTAATTTCCTATAAGTGCAATTCCTATAGCCAGAGGGAGGGTGTATCTGTGAGAGGAGCATAGTCCTGTAGTGCCATGTAAGGGTTATGTGGTGTCTGTGCTAAATGTGATAGTTTAACACTCGGAACAAGCAAGGCATGAATTCTAACATTTTTGGAGATGCCCAGCATCTCAGAAAGAAAGGAAAGAGGTAATGCTATCCCTAACAGGAATTATTATAGAATATTGTTCACCCTTTTTGTTACGTAATTTGTTTTTGATAACAGAAGTAGATTTACTGCATAAGAAAGCAAAAATACTCTGCAAAAAAGTTTGTGCAAGTTTGATAGCCTGTGTTTAATATTTGCTTAATGCCATGCTTGATGATGCTTGTTCTTACAGTCAGCTTACCTCTCAGCCATTATGGAGAACTTTTCCCTGCTATTACTTGTTCTAAATTTTCAACTTCGAAAATAATCTTTTTGAAAATGATATTTAAGTATCTGACTGTCATGTTGTCCCCCCCTTTAAATTCGTTAAATAATCTTTTTTTTTAAATTTTTTTTCAGTGGTATTGTAGGAAACAATGCAGCCACACTGTTGACCACAATTGAAGAAATGCATTTGTTGAGCAAGAAAATATTCTTTAATAGCCTGAGTCTTCATGCAAGTAAACTAATGGACAAGGTTTGTTTCAAAATTGTACAGCTTTCACATTTCAAAACATGCATGCGTTTCCCTTTTGTCTGGTAAGATTACTAGGTAAATAGCTGTTTTATATGTCAGCTTTCCCTAAAGTTGAAGTCTTGTATTTTCAGTATTTTAGTCACAGAACTACATTACAAACTTGTTGTTTATATTTCTATTATAATTCTAATAATAGTGGAGGTTTTGTAGATATGTGGCTAAAATCCTGTGGTTAGCAATACTATTTTGCTGAACAGTTTACGTGTTTTTAAATCTACCAGAAACAACGAAAGTAGGAAATTTTCTTAAGCGCAATAGAAAAAAGTCAGGCAATTGAGCTGTACAATTTGTATTAATGCATCATCAGATCAGTAGTTAATTGTGCATCATTCCTTTTTTGAAGCTGCAAGGTATATCTCAAAATGGTAAGCTAAGTAAAAACAAAATCTGGGTTTTTCTGTCTGTTATAAAAGTAGCTTTACGACATGAAATTGCTGTAACATTTGTCAATGCATTTCTAAATTATTTAACCTGCAGAAAAGTGGAAAAAATACTTCATTTTCCGGAAACTATTCTTTGTGCAGACTTGTAATTTGCTGACCACTCAGTCAGGTTTTCTGAGTTTTGTCAGTATTGCTCTGTGGTTCCAAATGAGTTTTCTCACTCAGCACAGTCTCTGTGGTCCTAATTTCCTGTCTTTCTGCAGGGGCTGGGGAATGACTTTCTCAAAGAAGCAGTTGTTCCTCCTCTTCTCTCCCAGATATCCCTTTGACTCCTTTGTCATCCCAGTGACTCCTTTCAGTGGTTTCATTTGTTCATTGGGTTACTCCTTAGGTGCTACCACCCACAGTCTGTACTGCTGAAGTCCACTTAATGCATTGTTGCTGTTGGTTATTTCCATTTGAACGCAGTATCATATCAATAATAGTTCCTTTGCTATTAATGCTTCTTCAAGGATCAGCTAAAGCTGAGTTCCTAAAACATGCCATGGGCAAAGACAACATGAATTTACCAAAAAATGTTTTGTTTCCTAATATGTAAGCTCAAATAAAATACCTGTATAAATTTTTCTTATATGAAAAGAAATCAATGATGAACCTTAGCAAAAATATATGACTCCTCTTTGCTTACAAAGTGCTTAAGGAAAGAAATTTTCGTGGCTTAGAAACGTCTCTGTATTCATCTCTTTTTTGTTTATTTATCCTGTTGGGTATTACATCTATGCCGTTAGGATCCAGCATGATTTTCCTACTCATGTAACTCACAGTCTTTGAGGTTTTGTTTTGGGTGATACACTGTTTCCAGTTTGGAAATGTGTCAAATTCAGAAGAATGATAAAGGAATTATGATCCCTTAGTCCATAGTGTGTGTTCTTTATATTATAGTCACCATGGGAAGGTTGTATAGTCCTCTTTGCCCTCTTAGTTCCCCTTCCCTCAGCCTTCAGGCTGGATGAAACTGTTTCTACATGCTGTCATTGTTTTATAAAGTAGTCAAATTTGCTTTTACTGGCCTTAAATGAAGGTGGTGATTGCACTGCCACCTTTAGTGGTGTTTCATTACAAGTAATGAATGGCATACCGAGCCTACCGTGTAATGGGAAAAGATCATAATATTGCTCTTTCTCAGAAACACATTTATAAATTAAGTTTGAAATGTCAACAATATTACATTGCCTATGTGCCCTATGAAGATCTTTCCTCAGAATATAATTGAGGTCAAAAGCTTAGAGATTTAGAGGACTTTTAGATATATGGGTAACAAAGGCTTCCACAATTATTTATTTGTCTGCTTCAGGAGTTAACAGTGAGGTAACTATGTCTGAGAAGAAATCTTACTGTTCTAATGTGTCGTTCTTGTAACTGAGTTTTAGATAGTCCTCTGTAGCACCTTATATTATTACCCTTTGTGAGTGGATTACTGAATTGATAAAATGATGTCTTATCTCTTCATGACTGAAATTAGTTTTGCTTCATAAAAAATACAAAATTTATAGGCTGATTACACTCAGAGAAACATTAGTTTCCATGCAATAAAGACCTTTCTTTTATCATAAATTTAATTCTCTTGTTACTTAGTTGTTTGTGTGTTATTGTACAGATAAACAGATTTTATGCCTTTTCATTTGTAGTGAATGTCACAATGCATTTACATTTTGAGGAAACTGAAGGTTGCTTTTTACCATGCTTTTTTTTTTTTAATGTGTGTTCAGACCAAAATTGTTTATATGTATTAGTAGAATTTTCCTCACATCCCAGCTTTTTTCGAGCTTTTTACCAGCTATGTATGGACTGCTGTTGCTTCCAGATTTTTTTTATCTTCAGAGAAGATTAAACCCTTGGAAGATAGATCTTTTGTGCTTACATGGGCAATTGCAAAGGCTTCATTGCTGTTCCTGTTGTGCAGCTAGAGAATATTCAGAGAAAATTAGTAAATTACTTTTCACTTGAACAATCTGGAAATTGTGGTTTCTTACTTCAATTTAGATTATGCATGTTAAGGCATTGATAAGCCTGTTTCAAAGAATAACAATTAGTTCAATTGTCCAATATTTTGATTAAAATAGGATTCTTAAGACAATTTGAATAATTTTGGAAATATGTTGAAATGCAAATGGGATGTTCTGAAGTAAAAATACTTCCGTGTCTATAGGTTTAAGTGCCTCTTTTGTTTAGATTATTGGAAAGTGGTGAATGTCCTGTCAGGTAGACAATTTTAACAATAGTATTTCCTCAGTATAATCTGTTGTTGCTGATAATTCCCTTTTTTCAAATCTACCTTGTGTCTAGTACTTGATAGACCAGAATATGATTGAAGCAAATCTTTCACTTAAGTATAGCTAGTTGGGAACATTTTTTAGACAAAGCAGGTTTCATTAAATATGCTAACTTCTCAAGATCCTATCCTTAGGATGCAGACAAATGACAGGATGGTAATTTGATGTCCTCATCACCACAGACAATTAAATTCCCTAGATTATTGATTATCCTGAGTTGAGCATTGCCTTCAGTCTTCTTGGGATTTAATTTCTAAACCACAGTGGGAAACTGAGACTTCAGGCTGTTCTTTCTAGGACAAGAAAATAGCTTCCTCTTCATATCTATTTTTGAGAAGAGTCCCATATTACATAAGGAGTGTCACTAGTGTGGAGGTGTATGGAAGCTTTTAGACAGTCTTAGATCAGGATTCTCCCTCTTGGTTGTCAAGCCACCGGTGTAAATGATAGAGGGAAATCCCTGGTTACTTCAGAACACTTACTGGTTTGCCCAGAAGCACTTTGCTATGAAGTTTTTTTTCATTACATAAGAAAATCTCAAGTATCCTGGTTGGAATCTGAAAGTAAAATACTCAGCAGCTCTCAACTTCAAACTATTTGTTCTGAGAAAGCTGTTTTATGGTGTTATCATTCAGGCTTCTCATGTAGCTCTGTTTGAGCTGAAATCCATGTGACAGAAATATTCAGACTTCTGGAAAGCAAGTCCATTATTATCAAAGAAATGCAGTGCACAAAGGATTCTCTTTGGTTCCAACACATCTTGAAACCTGGCAGGAAGCTTGGTAACAGAATTGTTGCAAAGCCACTTTGTTTTTAGGGTTTAAAATGCCATTCACAACTTCTCAAGCTGCTGTAGAGCTCAGCATTGACATCCTACAAAAGCTGTGCACCACCAGCCACCTCCTGTGTCACTGAAGGTATGGTGCATCAGCTCTTACTGCAGACACTATCTCTCCTTTGCCTTAGTGGTTCTTACCCTTCAGAGCCAGGGTTGGGCATTCTTGTCAGTACTTTCTAGTTCTGGTAGCAATTGATTTGTTCTGGTTCTTGGTTGAACCAGAATGTTTTTTGGCCAGTATCGGTGTCCTTATGCTGAAAAAAATGTGTTTGTGTTTGTTGCTTTTTAGCTCTTTTGGACCCATCCATGGGTTTACCAACCATTCTAGTGAAGCAGATCAGAATTATTAAAATCTTTCCGTATCCTTTTCTATGTTTCTTTTCAGTCTGTACTTACAAATCAAATGTATACAAATTCAGGATTCTGCATGTGTTGCTCATTGTCTGGATCTAAGAACAGCCCATTACAGATGACCATTTTACAGATAATTGTAAATCCAGGAGAAAACAGTGAATGAAAATAATTGTCAGAACAACAGAAACTGTTTCAATGAAACTGAGAGTAAAGTTCAGAGTACCTAATGGACTGGAGTGGATCAAGTGCTCTTTCAGTCCTCTCAATATGGGAGTTATTTAGTATCATGAATCCCTTGGTGAGACATTTTAACAAGTGTGTTAGACCAGCCGATGTCAGCGTGTTTTATTGGACCACCTGTTAAATTAGGCGGGTGGGAATTTTCAAGCCCACATGTCCTTCCTTCGGTTTGCTAGTGTTCCAGAGCAATTATTAAAGGAAAGAATAATTGCAAACATTTAATAAAATGGAATGAGAGTTATCATAAGGGCCCTAGAGAAGAATTGTGCCAAACTCCAGTCATCTGCTGTCTGAGCTGTTAGAAAACTATTAGTAGAGTATCCCAAATTAAGTTTTGGGATTATTTTCCTTAATGCTGTGGGTTTTAGAGCAGATGTATGCTAATTAAATGCTGTGATTGCATTAACTTTTAAGTTTGTCAGTGAGAGAGATATTAAAACGTTGCATGGGAATAATTGCAAACTTGTCCTTCATAATTTGATTCCTGCCAGAATGAAACCTATTAGGTTTCTGGGAAATCAGATGTGGGGCAGATTGAATAAGACTGATTATTGTTGTTGTGATCTGAATGCTATTGTGCTTTTAAACGGATCCATGAGAACAAAGCAAAACTAGTTATCTTTTCTTCCAGGGCCAACTTGATAGCTGAAAAGACAAGCATGCCATTAGCTATTCTACTTCGTTGACATCTGTAGGATCCTAATAGGACCAGAAAATCTTAAGACAGCTTTTCTGATAAGACATGCACTGAGGTTTCTTGGAGTGCTGATGAATATTTTCTCAGTTGAGGAGAATGGACTCTGCAGTTGATGCTGCTCAGTGTTAACTGACAGCATGAGAAATTCATAACATTTTTACAAGGTTCTGCTCTGTAGTGCTTTAGATCCAGCCCCTCCCAGTGGGGTTTTTTAAAAAGGCTGTATTTAAAGCCGATTAGGCTCTTATAAAAGCCACTGACCTTCCATTTGTTACTTGTAAGTAGAGCTTTCTCTGTGGAGTTCTGTGTTTTAAATTACCATCTTGTTTTATTTGGTAGTAGTGTCACAGAATGAAAGAATGGATGAGTTCAGCAGGAAACTAGAAACCTTTAGTCCAACTGTTTTGCTCATGACACAGTGTCAGCTAGACTAGGCTGCCCAGTACTTGCTCTAGCTGAGGTTTTAATATCACAAAGGATAGACTCCCAAACCTCACTGTGCAGCTGTCTCCAGTGCTTGACTCACCTCACAGTAAAAATTTGTTTTCCTGTGTCTTAATCTGTGCCCATTGCGTCTTGACCTGTTACTGGACACCTCTGAGAAGAGTCTGTATCCATCTTTATCCCTCACTTCATAGTTTATACACATTTATAATATCCTCCCTGAGCCTTCTCTTCTCCAGCCATAACAGAGCCTCTCCTTATGCAGGAGTTATTCCAATCCTTTCATGAACATTTTAAGTGTTTCTAATGTTCAAGTACATCTGATCAACTGTGCAGTATTTTCAGAAGAAAATTTGCCCTTTTTTAAAATGTAACCTTTTCTGTAAATGAGAAAGGGAAACAATTAGCATACATGCACACTTCTTGGTTGTTGATGCTGCCTTTTCTTTTTTCTGTATTTTCCTTTGCTGTTTGTAAAATTCTGTAAGACATCCTTTGAGCTACTTGCTCTCATAGACAGAGAAACCTGCTCTGGATTACATGTTTGGAGGAAGATTACTGGCTTAGTGTCTGTTCCCCACTGATTAATATGCAGAAAAGAAGATACAAATTTTTGTACTAAAGCTTACGTACCCATTTCAGAATTCATTTCAGTTTTGTATATTGGATTTTAAAAATGAATAATTTCCTGAGTTTTTTTAGAGGTTGAAGAGCTGTTTGACATTATTTCTGTATGACTGAACTAGTTAAAACCAGTTAGAGACGTAATACTATGTTAGAGTATGTTTTAATGCAGTTGAACTCACTGCTGCAGAACTTCCCTAATCATGTTTTAGTTATCTGCTGTCTAGCTTGCATCTGAAAGAGGTACTTCAAAAGTAGAACTCAGCATGTATTTGAAACCTATTTTTCTGGAAATAGGATCAATTATAATGATCTCGTAGTGCATGTAAAACATTCAGGGCATCAATTATTTTTTTATTAGAACAGTGATTAATGCTCATGAGTTGGTGTCCATAGATGTCTTTATAAATTCGAAGTGTCTGTTTTTAAATTTTCTTTTTTAATTTTGAAGAAAAAGCCTTTACTTTTTATTCATGTGTCAAAAGTTAGGTATAGCATTGCTTTGATTCTCCTTCCACTTATTGATAATATTGTCTCTATTGCAGTAGTCAGGAATTTCAGGGTAACCCAAATAAAATCTAGGTATCTACATCTTTTTTTCCTTGCCATATTTTTTCTTCCATTGTGTTCTTCCTTGCTCTTACCTAGAAGACAGTGGACTGTAAAGGAACAGGCAAGTGAAAGATGAAGCTAATTTAAGAGCTTCTGAGCACTAGCTATGTCAGGAGACAAAAATTCTGTGCAAAGCAGCCTGAAATTTTAATTGCCATGATCCATGTGTGAATTGGAAACGAAAACTCCATCAAACTAGTCTCAAAGTAACACCAAAATATCACTGAACACGGTTCAGTTCAAGTCTGAGAATGCTGTGTGCAGGACACTATCAATACCCCTGATAATAACAAGAATATACAAGAAGAAAGTCATTCAGTGCTGTAAATTTCTGTGAACTTTACTGCTGAGCAGCACTGAGTAAGTGCCTCTTTTTGAATTACTGTTACTTCATTGCTAGAATATTTGTTTCATGCTTTCAAGACAGCTTGGGCTGAACAACTGTTCTCTGAACCTATTAGATTTACTTTTCCATCCTTGAGTTCAGTATACTCTCTTTTGGAAAGTGAGAATAAAGGAACATTTTATATTCAGAAGGATGAAAAATGTTTTTGTTAAATCTGTCTTGGTAACAGTGTGGGGACATGGTATGGTATATCAAATGTTTCAAAGCACAAAGTGTGAAAATTCGGCCTGGTTTCAGAGTTGTTTTTTTCTTTCTTTGCTGGCATGTTCATCAGGTATAGATTCATTTCCAGAAGGCTGTGTAATGTTCTGCTCAGAAGATGTTTGCTGTGCTCTCCTTGGTTTCTTTGGCCATCAGCCTCTGCCCCTTGGTTTTTCTGGGGTTTTTTAACTTGAAGATTCAGATATCCATATTAGTATGCCATCATCAGTATTTCTCATTTGGGAAGGTACGGATCATGTTGCTCATGACTTGGAGCTATCCAAAGCTGCTGCCTTTTCTTTAGAGCTGGAGTCTTAAGAGTACTGCAGAAGTGCTCTCTGTATTGCTCTGCTGTGGCCAGATACCCTGACTGAGACACATGGGCCAGTCCCATCCAAACTTACTTCTCCCTACCTCCTTCTGGAGAGATTATGCCTTTAAGTCTTAACTTACTGTGTATTGCTGAGGGTCTCCTTTGTCCCACGTGATCCAGCCACATCTGTGTTTGCCCTTGCGTGGGCAAAAGAGAGGAAGGTGGGAAGCAGATTGTTGGCAGAAGGAAATGGGGTTGTAGTAAGGGTTTGAAGGCAGCAGGAAGCTAGTTTGAGGCAGCATTGGAGACAAAAAGATACAGCTATGTTTGGAGTGGAACCTAAGAAATATGTGTTGGGAAAAAGAGGTGCTAGATTTTCTATAAATGTTTTATTAAGTGTTTAATGAGTATTTGCCTGTTACAACGAAAGGGCTGTGTGAGCCTGTGTTAAAAATAACATAGAATTTCAGTCCATTTCAGGGGGTCCAATTTTCATAATTTAACTTGGAAAGTAATTTTTTTTCTGTAATTTTGTACACAAACTTTCTTTCTTTACTTTTTAAACATCTGCTTTACCTGCTTCTTACATTTGCATAAGCCTGCATTTCAGTTTGTGCAGTATCATTGCAGTTCATGTAGATGTACTTGAGTTAACTTGCAGTTCATTTGTGTACTGGCAATTTAAGGTACGAGCTTGCTGGGGATTGAGACTGTTGCATTTGTGACTGCAGGTCGCATACTCAGCATCACAGGAGCTGTGCAGTCTTGTCAAGAACTGCTGCAGCATGGCTTTCCTCTCCCAGAGCTCTGCCTGCACTAGATTCTGAAATGTTTGCAGGAGGTTCTGCTCAGAATGAACTCAGTGATGCCAACAAGGTGGCTACTCTTTGGCACCTAAGCTAGTAAATGTGGGGTTTTTCACTACCAAAACCAGTAGTGTTTGGGTTTCTCCAAATGGTAAAGTAGACATAATCTGAATGAAAGGAGAAACTCAAGTGTTGCTTGTTTGGCATTGAATGAGATGGTTATGCTGAAAGTTGCAGGCAATTATTGTCTGAAATGTGTTAGTTTTGTCCAGTGTCAAGTTAAAGTTCTTCTCTGTGTGCCTAAATGTAATTTTGTTATTAACTGATTGCATTTGTGCTAACAGACTGGATGTTATTTGCTGTAAAAGAGACTAATAAAAGTCCCCACAAACAGATAATCTTGTTCTTCAGGTTGAGCTCCCACCTCCTGATCTTGGCCCAAGCTCTGCTCTAAATCAGACACTTAACTTGCTACGGGAGGTTCTGGCATCTCATGACTCATCTGTTGTTCCACTGGATGCCCGTCAGGCTGACTTTGTGCAGGTACAAGAATGTTTGACTGCTTTGTGTGTGTGAAGAGGAGGGAGAGGGGCAAAAAGAGAATGTTTAAGTTAGTTTCAGTGCACAAAGGTAGATGGAACATTAATCTTTTTGTCTGGTCCCATTTCGGGGCTCTCTGTCAAACCAGAGTTTGTAATGTGCATAACAGGGTGACTAACAAAATGGATAATTACAGTTGAGTATGGAGTGCTACTCTTAACACAGTATCTAAATTCTGTTATCCAATTACTACTCCATTAAGTAAATACACCCTCAAGATTGCACAATTACCAATTATCTAATCTGGGTTATTCTTCTTCCTGCTAGGCTGGAATCTGTTCTTCTCAGGTTTTTTATACTTTTCTCATCACTGTGGTAGGTGATCACCTGCTGACAAATCCAGTAGAAAACTGCTTTCACAGTTGGAAACTCTCATTCCTCTTTATTCTGCTTTGGGGGATAAATACATGGTAGAGACAGAATGAGGTTACAAGCCTCGTGTGACATGATTTCTTCCCTTCCCTCTGTGTGTTTGCTATTTTAGGTTCTGTCTTGTGTGCTAGATCCGTTGTTACAGATGTGTACAATGTCTGCTAGTAATTTGGGCACAGCTGATATGGCAACCTACATGGTAAATTCACTTTACATGATGAAGACTACTTTGGCTCTCTTTGAATTCACTGACAAACGTCTAGAAATGTTGCAGTTTCAGGTAAGCTTTAGCAGCCCCACCAAAAAATAAACTTACTACTGAATTTTGCACACTGTTAAGTTATGATGTGAATACATTCATCTTAAAATCGACACAAAGCCAGCATTATCAAAATCAGGGAAATGGGATGAGAGGGTTTCTTATCAGAGACGATGAGCAGAGAGCAACTTTCATTTTAAACGGACAAAAAATGATTAAAAGATTTGGTTTTGTTTGGTTTAGTTGCAGATAAACCCAGACCGGTGAACATTTTCATTATCCTAATCATTCAAATACTTATCTGCAAATTGTATGACAAGAAGCAAATGGAAATTGAAAGCTCAGTCAAATGGCTGACTGTATTCCATTATACAGTTAGTACTAGATTATCATCTGTTTTGTACTAGAATATTGTGTAGCTGAAGTTACTACTTCAGTCCTGCTTTCTGCCTCTCTTTTCTCATTTGTTTGGTTTCCCCTCACATCCCGCGTTAGTAGTTCATATGTGGTACAATTTTGAAATGGAAGTGGAAATTTAGAAACTGCTGACTTACAAAAACTTGGCCACTGCCCATATATATTTTGCTACATGAATTTGTATTCATTTGAATTTGTGTGGTATGTCTGCAATATATCTCAGGAGAGCCTTTGGAACTGGGGGGCTTGAAAAAAGTCACAGATTCTTATTTGAAGGGATCAGCAAGGATTGGCTGTAAGCCATTTTTCACTTTCTACACCTAATCAGAATTTCTAGCACCTCTTAGCTCTGAAACAAACAAACAGACAACCTCACCAAATTGTCTGGGGTATTTCTAATTTCTTTTATCTGTGTTCCTTTCACAGTAAATGTTGCAATTGATTTATTCTTCAGAAAAGCAGTAGCTTACACATTTAATACCATTTACTTTCTTTAAACATTTTACAAATACAGGAACAGACTGAAAAAATCTTTAAGATTATACATAAGTAGGTAATTCAAGTGGAGTTAGAATGGAATATTTAATAAGAGAAACATTTTTCATAGAAAAAGAGCTCACTAAGACAGTTAAAAACTTTAAATTGAAATATTAAGATTTCCCTTCTGATTTAAAAAGATATGTGTGTTCTTCTACACAACTTTTGGAAGTGAAAAGGTGAAATCTTTAAGTATCAGCCAAAAGAGTCTTACATTTTACTAGACTTTAATATATTATAATTCTTTTCTTTCCTTTAGGATTGGAAGAAAAAAAATGTGGGGTAGTTATCTGTAAAAATGAAGTAATAATGTATATATACCCAAATGTCTTTCTGAGACTGCTCAAACTGAAAAATGATTGCTGCTGCTGTGACTGGATTTAGGGATTAGGTTTTCCTGCAAAGTAAAGATTATATTAAGATTGTAAAATATTCTTACAAGATTTTTCATATGAAGATAATTAAAACAAAGTGGATAACTGTAATTTCACTGTCTATTGTTCTTTCAGTTGACTTTTTTCAAATACATGTTTATCAGTATTGAATTTAAAACCAATTCTGAATATGATTTAGTTTCAGTTTTATTTTCCTTATGAACCACTGTCTCTTGTTTATTGTAAAACTGCTGTTATTGTCAGTATTTTCAATAAGAGTTGAATGATTTTTATCACATATTTTCAAAGAATTCTAGCAAAATGAAATTAAATAGGAATTTTTAAGATCAAGGCTACAGTCTTCATTTTTGGTGGTGTTGTAATTACAAATGCAAAAGAAAGAGTTTTTTTTATTAGTCAGACATGAAAGAATTCTGTGTTTTTATTTTTAGTTCCTTGTAATATGAAAGATGTAAATGGATAAAATAATTATGCTGTATGTACTTGTAGTATTTACTTGTTTGTTGATCACTCTCCTTATTTGTGTGGGGTTTTTTATTATTATTTGTGTTTCTAGACCTTTTAACCCCAGAACTTCTTACATTTAATATTCTCACACAATCTTTATAAATACCTTATGCTTAACATTTCAGATCGAAGCTCATTTAGATACACTCATAAATGAGCAAGCTTCCTACGTGCTAACGAGAGCTGGTCTGAGTTACATTTATAACGCTCTGCAGCAGCACAAACCAGAACAGGTGAGCTTACAGAATTTACATGTTGAGGGGGTACCACACACTTGCCAACTAGTAGAATTTTGTCACTAATGTTTTTGCAAATTAAGCTTCCTCTGAAAGCAGAGGTTCAGAAATGTTGGTATTTCACATGGGACCAGGACTATTAGACGCAGGCACCTTGCAGCTACAGCTGTCCCCTGTGCTGTGTGTTCAGCAGGCCTAGCAGGGTTGGTGTGCAGCAGTCCTGTACCACTTACCTGGTACACACTGGGTCTGAAAACCAGCACTCCCATGGCACCTAGGGCATATTAGACCTGCTCCGTATGTAAGCAGCATTCAGCTTCTTCACTGCTTCCTGTAGCACCACGCATGGAGCCCACAGATAGATACATGCGTTTGGTAACTGCTGCTTTTTTTCTTCTGTGGAGAACTGGCAGATGAGTTTAGTAGTAGTTTGAAATAGTTTCTTCTTATTTGTTGCTGTAGCTATTCTAGTACAAGACAGTGAGATTCTGAAAGTGAAAACTTGAGATTTCTTAGCGGAGCTGAAAACTGGAATTCAGAGCTCACGCTCTCCCTTTCTTGTGAAGCACAGTTGCAATGTGGTAGGTGTTAATACAGCCCTTCTTCCCTTCAGCTGTGCCTATGTCCTTTTGTGATCTTTTGTGGAAGTGAAAAACAGTGTTTTCTGGAGAAAGCAGAACTCTGTTGGAGAGATTTATGTTGTTTCTTCAGCTAATAATTTTGCATAAAGAGCCCAAACTCAACAGATTTTTATGTATAAAGATGAATAAATAAATGTATAAATAATCTGATTAATAACACAATTTAGTTTCCTATTCATGAGCCTATCCCCTATTTTAAAACCAATTTCAAGTTGATTAGGGCAGGTTGTTAATGGGATGTAGAAATTTTCGTTTCTATCTGTACTAGCTGCCTGGCTACAGAGGTGATGTTGTCTCAGAATTTGGTAGGGGGTTATGCAGCATCTGTACATTGTACAGAAACACAGAAGGTTTACTGGGCAGCAGGTCTGAATTCTTCATGGTCCAAGAACAGATAGACAGAGTGAAGTTGTTGTCTCTTAAATCTGGATTACCAAGGAGATGTAGCCAGTTGGCAGTTCAGTTTTTATTCTAGACATTGTGGAAGGCTAATTGTGGCTTTATTTAATGGTGAAGAAGGAAGAAAACGTTTTGAAAGGGAATATTAAGAGTTCCATACTCTCAGCTTTTAATTTAAGGGAGTGGTAGAATACAAACGAGTTAACAGCATTTCAGTACTGAAATGGTCATAGTTTCCAAACATTTAAGATGCTGTAGCAGGACCAAATAAAAATTAACTACTGAACTGACTGTAGACTTTATTAATTTATCTTTTTCTATATACTAGTATGACTTTTTTATCCCTCTGTTTGATTATGATTCTTAGGGTCCTCTTTCAAATTTGTCAAGTATGGATTCTGTGTCTCTGAAGGTTGCAATGGTAAGCATTTATAACTTCCATATTATGGTGGTGATGCTGTGACATGGTAAAGAATACTGTTAATTATGTGATTAGAAGATATTCATCTGCAGTAGAAGATATTCATCTAATCAGCCCTACTCTTTAAGAATAGCTGAATTACGTGTCTGGGAATACAGTCTTCATTTGTAGTAATTTGACCACTTGAAATAATAAATACTTAAATTATTTCTGAAGGGGTAGTAACAGAATATTATTTTCTAAGCCTTGAGAAGCAGATCTTTACTTACAAGAATGCTGTCCCATGAGTCATCTTAAATTGCTAAAAGCCAATACTTAGCTCTAATTCGTTTTAATCACCAAAGTTTCTTTTTTTGCCTCTATGCTTTGAAATATAGGTTCTGCTATCATTTATAATCTTAGTCCTAAGGCTTTGATTTTATGCAAATAGTTCAGCTTTATTCAGAAGTTAGATTCTGGGTGTATGTAACAGTTACGGGTTTTTTAAGTTGAAAGCTACAATATATTTTAAAGCAAATTATCAGCTGATATTTTTTCTTAGACTGTGTGAAGGCTATTTTGCATAGAGATAGCAATATCACAGTTCAGTAGGCAGTAATGTATAACCTCTCACTCTTCTTGCTTAGCAAAGTTTAGCTTTATTCTAAAAGTTTAACTGTAAAGGCTGGCTGATACAGCAGTATATGCACACACCCATGGAAAAAAAGGGGACTTTAAAAGGGTTTTTAAAGAAAATTTTATGTTGAATGCATCCCGATTTTGAGCTTGTGACCCTTTTTTTTTTTTCTGTTCAGGATTTAAACCAGCAATTCCCAAGCTGGTTGGATGAACAGAACTCTGGCACAGAGCACTCAGTGGTTTACTCAAATCAGCATGCATTCTTATTAAAACTTAGGAATTTCGCATTTACAATATCTTCTATTTATCTTGGTCTTGTAGACTAACAATGAATTTAAAGGCTGCAGCTTGAGGACCATCTCTTTAAATTATACATTTGTAACACAGTTATCTATAGTGATACATAATATTTTCCCTTGAATAGTTAAGAGAAAAATTGAGCTGGTTTATTTTTTCATTATTTAACATCTGCTTCTGTGAACAAATTTTAACCAGAATGGAACCAAGAATGCTGAAATCAAACCCACATAAATCCCATCTATCAGCCTAATCTATTGGCTTCTCAGGAATTAAACCAGGGGTAGTACTTGCAGGCAGATTCACTGCCTCCCATTTCTGCTTGAATGTTCTCCAGGTCACAGCCTTTTAAGTTGTTTATACATGCTTGCAAGTGCAGTGCTTGTTAAGTCCATACCTCTCTCAGCAAAAGCTCCCTTGCTTTCCAAACAAGGACAGAAAATCCAAAAAAATTAATTTGTAAGAACTGTGACTTCATTACTCATTTTTGCCTATGTTTTAAAAGATGTATGGATAGGGATTTTAGGATTTACCAGTTTGAGAATATTCATTCAGGGAATGAATGAACAGGAAGGTTGCCATCATTAGATAAACTTTCTTAGTGCCTTGTCTTAGTGAGTAATTCCAAGGATGGAGGTTATACAGTTTTTTTAGATAATTTGTTCAATATTTGAAGACATTCCTGATAAGAATTTTTCCTCTCACTATCTAATTAAAATGCTTCTTAGCATTTATGTGTTCAGTGTACCTTGTATTTTCACCAGTGAGAAGACCTGGTTTCATCTTCTCAGTAGTCACCCATTTGACCACACAGTCACAGAATAGTTTGGGCTGGAATAGACCTTAAGGCCCATCTTGTTCCAACCTTCCTGCCATGGGCCAGGGGTACTTGCCACTAGACCAGGTTGCTCAAAACCCCATCCAGCCTGGCCATGAACACTGCCAGAAATGGGCCAGCCACAATTTTTCTGATTGACTGTTGAAGACGCTAGTAATGTTTTTTCTTAGAATCAAAGCACTGCTCTTCTTATCACTATATTCTGTGAGAAAGAAAAGCAGGCTTAGAAGCAGTTCAAGAAGCCTGAAGTGTGTGATTTGCTCTTTGTTTTTCCCAACATAAGCAGTGACTCCCTGCCAAAAAGTAAAAAGAAACATGCTAAAAGAATCAAGCAACATGTCTAATTTGGACAGAGTAGATAGTAGGTAGTTCTGAAGCTGTCTTGTATTCCCTCTGCATTGAATAGACTCAGTGTGATCTTCAGTGATGTATAAGCACCTGCACCAGCTGCACAGGAGGCTTAGATGGATAATTATAGAAGCTGGATTCTCATTATTTGCTCTCCACTCATATTCCTCAGAGTCAGAAACAAAATTTTGGTGGCAGAGATGCTGAAGTCAATCATTTGTTTTGGACTATTAAGTTTTGTCTTTTAATGTAATCAGAGATGTTTTCAGAAATTGTGGGTTTACATATTTTCATGTAGTGGCAAGGTGTTAATACGTTGATCTCATATTCTCTTCTTGCAGGCTCAGTTTGATCGCTATCTGTCTGCTCCAGATAGTCTGTTAATGTCCCAGCTGAATTTCCTTCTGAGTGCCACTGTGAAGTAAGTACCTTGCCTCTGAATTTCTATTCTGCCTGAATAATGATCACAAACATGAAGTTGATTAGGTTTTAGTGAATCATGATGAGAATTCAGGTTATCAGCTATGACGGTATTTGCATTGTCCTTCAGGTCATAATTCAGTTTTGTTCTGACTCTTCTCTTTCTGAACAAGCATTGAGGAGTATCTTAATTCTGTGACTTTCTGAAGTAGTTACCCTTGATTTAGGAGACACCATCAGGATGAATTGCATTAATCTATTTTGAACATGTTCTGCTGTGTCAGCAGTTTTTTGTCAACTTAGTTATAAATTGTTTTAGAACTATTTTGGAAGCTTTCCAAGGACAGGTGAAATATATAATTCTCCAAGATTTCTTTTATCCCCACTGCTTTGTCAGTTCTAGAATTTTCACCTTTGTTGTATTCTGCTGTAGAATATTGGCATTTTGTCTCACTGAATATTTTGCTGAGATTATTTTACTTTTCACCTAATGTGGTTTTTTTGACATTTCTTCTTTGAAGTATGGAAGTAAGAACTTTATTATTTATCTCTTACCTTATTTTTTTAATATAGCTCAACCCTAAGGCTAGGGAAAGTGCCATGAATTTCTTTCCAATTAAATGTGAACCACATGAAGACTTTCTGTAGAACTTACACTCTGAGAGTTATATGTTGCACTGATCAAAAACTTTCCTTGACATTATTTTTCACACTTTTGTGAAGAATGCAGGTAACCAAATATACCAGGAACTGAGACAAGCACATCACATTTTACATAATGCAACACTATCTGGAGTTTCATTACTAGTGCTTGTCCTCAGTGGGGTTGTATTTACAGCATCTTGAAATTAAAAAATGAAGTGTCAACGGAAGAATAATTATTGTTGGGAATTGAATAGAACAGTTTGATTGGAAGGCACGTGAAATGATCAGCTAGTCCAGCTGCCAGAGGCTCGTGCTGCATTGCTCAGGTTATCCTCATCCAAAGACTTCCAGTGTTACACCACACAGGTGGAGCATGGCTGGCCACAGGGAATGCTGGTGTTTTTCAGCTGGCATTGAGTGTCTTTGCCAGATTTACATTCCCACAGCTCAACTGGCAGAGCTGACCCTGTTGTGCGAGAGCTCCACTCTCTGTACAGATCAAACAGGGTAGCTTGACCAGTAATGGCCGTTGAAACATCACAATTTCTGCTTCTCACTGTCAGGGCATTAAACCTGCATTTTAGCTCTTGATATATTTTCTTAAATGTAGGTCTGTTTAAAAACCATAAAATGGCAGTAAGTGTATTTTGAAAGCCTCAACTTTTCATTGCTAGCACAGTAAATTTTAAGAGGTAGACTCTATGCTACCATAAAGACTCTGGCACAGTGAAATTACTTGAATTTAATCAGTCCTTGTGTCAGACGAACCAAGGTAAACTGGTTATGTAGGCACTCTTAGCTTATCCCATTGATAAGCTTTTTAAATCTCTCAGCACATTCTAAGCTGAGTTCATATTATCTTGCAGCACTGGACAGTTGAGAGGTAAGGGGGCAGCCTTGTGTGAGGATGATTGCTATAGTTGCCTCAACTGAGCTAACATGCAGAAGTTTATTAACCTATGATAATCAATGCTATAGGTCAGGTTCTACTCAGAATGAAAACAAAATAAATCAGTTATCCCATTAACCTTCGAACAACTAGCTTTAAACACAAGCAATTCTCCTGAAATTAAAGTACCCGTTTACAGAGATGCTTGTAGAATCACTGTCCTGATAGTCAGTATTTTTGATAGTAAATAAGCCTTGAAAATTCTGAATTTTCTCAAAATTCAAGCAAAACATTTAACCAGCGCTATAACTTGAATCCCTGGCCATAGTAGTTGGAATTTTCAATTTTGGAGACATATTTCCTGAAATCAGGTAATTGAGAGCTGTAACCTATGAGGTCTTTGGTTCTCTGAATCAGACCACATGCTTTGATAAGGGACCAGTGTATTATATACTCATTGGCAATATCATTTCATCTTTGCAACTGTGAAGAACATTCCTTCCAACATTTCCAGTGAATGCTCTTGTCTTTCAAATTCCTTCACTCATCTAAAACGCCTTAAGCTATGTATTCATATGGTTGTTGGTCTTGAAAAGGTCTTTTCATTTGTGTTGGATCACAGAAAATGAATGCCGGAATTACTATTTTTAGCAAGTGCTGCCATTTGTGTTAGTAATAAATGTATCACGTTGTTATGGCAACTGAAATCCTAATGTACTGATTAATGACACTGACATTATTTGATTGAACAACACATGTGATTCTGTTCAGTCCTCTGAATATTTTAACAAACTTTTTTAATTTGTTTATTTGGTGCACTAGTTCTACACAAATTCAGTGTGCAATGCTTTCATAAAAGATTGTCATGTTACAGTACCTGAGTGATCCCAGGCTGAGGTCAGAGACAGTTGTCTTACCTGAACACCCTGAATATATTTACCTTATAATAGTGGGTTTGGGTTTGCTATTATAAGGACAGTGGTTTTTTTCAGGTGTTCTAATAACCTAGTAATGCTGGCAGTTGATGTTGTGTATGAAACTGGATATTTTGTGTCAGAATAAAATGCAGGTTTTGTCTTCTAATCTGTTTTCTCATAGCTTCTGTTCCTTAATGTTTCCTGTAAGACAAAGATTTTTGTACTTGATCTTTGAAATTTCTTTAACTTGTCAATTTCCAGCAGTCTGTGAATTCAGCCCTGATTTTAGTGGATAGATTTTTGTTGCCTTTGTTTCTCTGCTGCATATTACAGCAGGGCTGAATCTGGATTTGTGGTTACCTTGGTTTCCTCAGCTTCTGCTGGAGTTCCCATGGGTGGCATGGGTTTGGCTGTAAAATAGTTGAAATTGCTGTTCCTGTTAGATAAAAAATTCATCTTCTACTGTAAGCACCGTTACCATGATAATTAAAGTAAACTGATTCAATGGGCAGTGTAAAATAAAATTATTAGGTTGTCTTTAAAAAATATTAAACTTTCCAGTTAAATTTAGCATTCAGTCTGTGTGCATTGTTACTCATTTATCTCCAGAAAAGTAATAAGACACAGACTTCATAGCATTGTTGGTAAAAGGTTGTGTTTTAAATCTCTGACCACTATCACTAGTTTTTGTCTGATTATGGAATCATAATGGAATCTTGCTGTCAAGATAAGACAAATAGAATATATTTGCTAGCAGATGAAAAAAAAAGTGTGCATTTACAAAGGACAGTGAGAAGCCACTGGAGGCAGAAGGTAGACCACAAAGTTTATCAGTCTTTTGAAAGATACAGGCAAGTGCAGGTGGGAAACTGATGCATGCAAATTAAATCCTTCTATTAGTTTTTGCTTGACTGTAGAAATTAAGAAGATCCTGTCTTGATTATCAAGTCATATATATAAGTTTATCTGTGTACGATACAATGAGAGAGAAGCCTTTCTTAAAAATTTTTAATGTTTATTTCTAATGCATATCTTAAATTCCTTGTATGTAGTACACTTACATTTCCTACAGTTTGCAAATTATGTTATTTTGTTTTGGTTTTTAGAGAACAGATAATAAAACAGTCAACAGAACTGGTCTGCAGAGCTTACAGTGAGCTATATGCTGCTGTGATGGATCCTTCAAATGAATACAAGGATCCAGAAACCATCCTACACAGATCTCCTCATCAAGTTCAGGCACTCCTTTCATAGTCTTGCATCCCCCAGATTTATCCGAATCCATAATTCTGTATTTCTTGAGTATTTGCATTGAATTGTTTTTCTGCTTTGAATTTGGATGTGTCACTGTATAGTTAGAATATGTAGGAATGCAGTGTTCTTTAATCTTCTTGGCAGAAGTCTAGTCTTTCCTGTGTCTTTGAATACTTTCAATAGGCGAGAAAATAGAATATAGATTGAAAATTATTTTAATGTATTTCTCTGATGGAAGTGGACCTTGACAATGTGCAATCTCTTTGAAAAAGGAGAAAAGCTTTTTTCCTTGCTGTACATAATCCTTTCAACTATGGGTTTAACTGGAGTCTCTTATGACCTCACCAGTATTTCTGTTTGCTCTCTTGTCTGTTCTCTCACTCTTTTTCTTAGCCTGCCATCAGTAAACACTGATAACTGAAATTTTAATACAACTGATACACTTTGAATGACTCATGCATCACTTTTGCAGCTCATAAATCATTTCAGAGTACTTGATGCTCTTTTGCAAATCCTGTTGATTAAATCTTTGAGGCAAAATTTGTGTGGTTTGTTTTGCAATCTATTATCTGGTGTTTTCTGTCAGAAAAAGAAGTGTTTGAACTACATGCTTGTATTTAACCTGGAACTTTATGCTTTAAATTATCTTTTATAACTCTGTTTTACTGGTAGGATTTTGGTTTAGTGCGATTGTTTTCGGTAGGAATCCTTGTATCAGTTGAAACTTGCTGATCTCTGAAGGCTGGGACCAGTGACAATGTAGGTTAGGAAAGTGGTTTGCACAGCAGTATGGCCATTCCTCCCTCACAAGTACATGATTTTTGTTTGGTTTGGTTTTATGTACAGAAAAAGTCCATCTGCTCTAGTACAAGCATTTACTCAGTTTATAATCCACCAAGTGATTTTCATGGTTCACATGACTTGGGATTTATGTGGGAGAGCTGGGGTGTAGATGTTCCAGTCTGATGTGTAGAAAGCCGTAAGTGAAGCTTTCATTTCTTTACTCCTTTGGTGCAAGCTGAAGTTTCCCTGTACAGAAACCCTGATATTTCAGAGTTATGATTTAGGGGACTTCTGCTTCCAGGAAAAGAGGAAAATAAATTAATAGGATACTTGTTCGCCATTGAGTCTTGTGATAATTATCTGCAAATTCCTTAAACATAGTTATTTTTTAGGAAAGTATTGTTAAAGAGAAACCTTCAGGAAACAAAAATATTGTAAAATGGATTTGTGATTTGGTTTTTTGTTCATTTGTTTTTAAAGGATAATTTTAGTGTTTTGTTGGAAGCATTTAGCTTTTTTTCTTCTCTTTGTTACTGTAGGAGTGCCACAGAGTTACTACAGTTGCCTGAGTTACTCTCACATTATATGTGGCTTATTTTATGTACATCAAGGGGGAGAGGAGCAGTCATTCATATTGAATAACTTACTTTACTTTTATTAGTAGCAATAGTCCACATATACATACTTGGTGGCAGCCAAGTCTGCAGCTTAGTGTGTGCTTGCAAAAGAGCAAGACATAAAGAGCAGCAGCAATACATTTTAGCCTCTTGGAAGACTCATTGCACAAAATGCATTCAGTGCGCTCAGAAAGCAGCTTCTGTGGTAATGCCACAATAAAGCAATAGCTCCTTTTCCAAATGGGAGTAATTTGTTGGTATAGAAAGTGTAAGTGCCCCTGGAGTTCTTGGGCCAGGCATAAATCTTTATGTAAATATGAATGTTAGGTTTATTCTGTTTCAAATTTCTAGACCTGAAAGATAAAAAAATCTAGAAGCTTAGGAAATCTCTAATGGAAAATTACCAGGTAAGGCTCTTTATATTACTCAGATTTTGCATTGCCATAGTATACATTCAGGCGGCTGTTCATTGTTGTTTAATAATGTTAATATTGCTTAATATGCCTGTAATTATTATCTAATATATGAAAATAACATCATTGTGAAAGGACTATAAATAAGCTTGAGATGAGCATACTCCGAAGAGGGAACTTTTTCCTGAAATAACACTCAACCTCAGTCTCCAATAATCAGTAGCTTGCATGAGTATTAGTAAGAAGTTGCTTCCTATCTTTGATTCCATGTAGAGACTTACTCATGATTTTGTCTTCTCTTGATAAAAATAAAAAAGCTATAGAAGTTGTAATTTAAGAAAATTAAAGTCAGTCACTATTTTTGGTCTGTACAATTAAAGTTAATAACCAATGGTCACAAATAAGAAAGGACATCAATAAAAATATTTGACTTACTGACTCTGTCTTCCATGTTGTTACTTTATCTTTCTTGTTTTCCTATGAGTAGGAAGGAAAATATGATTACATTATGACTGCCTTTTCCATCTTGGCATTTCTGACCCTTTTATTTTACAAATTCCCAGGATTTCTACACTAGGAACTCTGAAGCTGCATTCCCCTGATTAGCTAGAGGATCCATAAGCGTTGCAGTAAATGAAATCACTCTGGCTGTTGGTACCTGGCCCATTTTCAAACCAGTGCTCTGACTTGAGCATCCTATGCCTGATGCCCATGGCTGGGCTGAGTCAGTCAGCCCTTCTGCTGTTGATCCTTATCCTTTTTCCAGGAGGGGTGTGGCTTTTCCTGGAGAGTGTGACTCCCCACTCTGTGCTGGGCCATGCCTGGGGAAGGTGGGAAAAGAGAGGGGTTTGCACACTGCCCATAGTAGGCAGCACTCCCTGCTTGTGACACCCTGACAGCCCCGTTCTGAGAACAGATGTGTGGTCTGCTACAAAGAGCACTTTCCTGGGAAGTGGGAGAGCTGGGTTCTGGGCTAAAGGAGTTTGGAATCAACATATCCCATCTTCCTGGTGAGCACCCAGCCCTCTGACTGTTGTGTAGTATGAGATGGGGCAGGTCTGTTTCTTCTCTTTTGAATTCAGCAGCTGTGCATAAATCAGTGCAAAATATGGGAGGCGGGAGATGGAATAAGCAAGGAGGAGTTTGGCCCTGGGGCACGTAAGGGGTCTCTGAGACCTCCAAGGTCTGGATCTTCCTCCATTTGTTACATCTGGACCTTATATTTGATTCCAATACTTGAGTCCCTGCAGCAGAATCAGGTTCCCAGGATTTTAAAGCCCACAGAGTATCCAGTGAGCAGCAAGATAGAGAGTTGGGCTTGGGTTGGACCCAAGCTGGTTCGTCTGCTCTGGTGGCATTTCCGATGTGTTCGCTCCTGTGTGTACAATTTCTTCTTTCCTACTTTATAAATGTGCACACCACTGAGGAAATACAGTATAAAAGTTGTTTTAATTAACAGCAAGCAAGAAGCAGCCCAGCCATGGTGATTTTTTGTTTTCTATTACAGGAAAAGTGAAGCTTGCAGAAGTTTGGAAAGGTGATAATCTATTTGTTTTGCAGCATTTCACAGTGCTTCTCCCTGTTCTCTAAGATTTATAACTCTAGCCCTGCATTTTGTCTGTTAGACTCAACTGTAATTATTTTTATTAATGTTTTGAAATACGTGTTGAGGAAAAATACTTTCAGAGCTGCTAAACTTTTCCATTCAGTTAAAAAACTGTAACTGTTCTTTGATCCCTTTGCTTGGCTTGCTGAGTCACTTTGTGGGCAGCCCAGGGGGTGGGATGCTTATAAAATTTTGAAAATTAAACAAAGAGGTCAGACATATTTCCATGAGCAAAACACACCCTCCAGAAAGGATCACAGACATGGGTGTGGGTTTATTTGAAATCCACTGCCACCTGCTTCTGAGGGAAAATGTGGGAAAAGAGACATTTGTTTATGATGAGGATACCCATCCAAAATGGCCTGAGTAGGGTTAGATGCTGCAAATAGATGTTAAATTGATGTTATGTTTCAGAAGTTCAGAGAATTTTCAAAAATCGTATAATTCAACTCACATACTGAATTTACTTGTTAAAGATTTCTAGAACTGCTACATCTTTTCCCCACCAGTCTTAAGAACTTTGCAAACCTTATTTCAAGCTGATCCAGCAACTGCTACACAAATTCCAACCCTTGAATATTTAGAGTAAAATGAGATGCTTTGAGTCAGCTAGTGCACACAAAGCAGTAGTTGAACTCAGAGAAAATGTGTTTCTTGAAAGAATTTCAAAAAATGGGTAATAAATATAATTTGAATGTGGGTATTTGTCCTGAGGGGTAGGAGAGGCAATGCCATTCGTGTGACAGGGCAGATCTCTCCTATGGTCCACTACACAGTAAGAAATTGGCTTCAGTTTTTCAGAATCAAGCTCCTTGGAAGTTTTTTAAAGGTGCTTATGTGCCGCTGTGCCGTGCTGAGCTGTCAGCTGCCCAGCAAGGCAGCCAAGCAGTGATCCACTGGGGATGTCCGTGCCTAGTGTACGTTGTTACCAAATGCTCAAAAGGTGGCTGAACCTCTTGGCACACAAAGATCTTTCTCCGGCATCCTATCTCCATGCTTTAGCAAAGGCCACTTTGTGCAAAGCTAATGCAGGTCTGAAGTAAACACAAGACATTGCTTCTGGCTTGGTCCTTGACCAACTATCCAGCCAGAGATGGTGCCGGTAGATATCCAGCAACCTGCAGAATCCTCTGCTGCAAAGCTAAGGTAAGGCAAAGCACAGAGGAGCCCTTTACACCCGAAAATGCACACTTTGGTACATTACTGTACATATCTTGTGTGTATTAAGGCCTAAATGAGGGTACAATCCCCTCATCCACTCATGCTACAGTTGTCACACTGACTGCATACAATGGAAAGATGAACCACAAAGGCTTTGCTCTTAACAAAAGGAGTTTGTTTTGACTACCTTGCTTTAGCAGTGAGGGAACCTTGATGGAGCAAGATATGGCTGAAAGGTGTTTGATAGATTACTGCAGAGGAGCTGATGGAAAAGAACGAGACTGTTGCGTGTTTCATATTCAGACAATGAAGCTTTCACTTGCTGCCTGGTTCACAGATGTGGCATTGTCAAATTGCAGGAAAATGCCTGGCAGACTGTATCATTGACTATTTTTGGGAGGAAAAAAAATCAGAACACACTATTTATAGAAGCCACACAAATAAGTACTAAGTTCTTATCAGCCAAAGATAACATTAGTTGTGATTTATCAAAGTAATCTTTATTTTATGGAAAATGGATAATAGGGTGTAATTTAATCCCCTGTGAATGTAATGTATGTTTCAAAGGGTTCTTTTTTGTCAATAAAACCATTTGTTGTACTTGTTAAACTAATTAGTCTTGTTGCTGTTGCTTAGGACAGGATAAAAGATGCCCATTAATGAAAAAGGGGAGGAAAAGATGGGTTTGAAAGTTTGTGAAATATTTTGTACTCGTTGCAAGCCAATTTTCTGATCAAAACAGATTTCGCCTCTCACTGTAAGCCTGTGTTAACCAAGTTTGTGCAAATTATACATTTTTCTTTTGTAATTAAAAAAAAAATTAAAGGATTACCCAAAAAAAATCATCTAATCTCTGTTCTTCACCTGCTCCAGGCATCAGGGTCTCCTCCAACTTTTTTGGCTACTGATGCTGGCACAAGCTACCAACCCCAGAGCTAAGTGCCAGCAGGGAGGGTGGTGTTCCTGGCTGCTTCTCCCTCCTCTGCATTTTTTTCCACCATGTGGAAACACATTCCAGGAGTCACAGAGAAAGTGAAAAGGGAAGAAAACTGAGCTGTCTGGGTGCATCCTGTGCCGGTCCCTGGCCAGCCACGCACATTTCACTGGGTGAGGGTGTTTTGCAGGGGCATAGCATGGGGATGAAACTCCATTAAGAGTCTTGGCTCTGAGAGGGGTCCTGGCAGCAGTGCCAGGCTGTAGAGGCAGGACATGAGATCATTCTTTGGATCTGCAGTTGACCTTGAAAGATCAGAAAGTCAGAAGTGGGTAAGAGTCAGAGGAAGACATATATTTTATTATAATAACTTTTTTCCTTTTTTCCTTAGTGTTTTGGTGTCCTTGTTTGTAGCCTGGCAGCCTCAAACCTTAATGAACTTTTAACAGGAATTTATGAACAATTTTCAGAGGATAACTCTTAAAAGACTGGCTAAGCTCTTAAAGGTCTTCTCCCTTAGAAGTGTCTCAGAAAATGCTCCTCAGAAGGACCAGGTTATGGGGAAAGTGTTAATGGTGTTTTGCCGGTTGTCTGTAGCAGTTTTGCATGATCATTCCAGTTTCTTGATTCTTGTTCCCTCAGTTGCAGAAACTGTCTGAGCGCAACATTTCTAATCGTGAATTACTGCATCCAGTGGTTTCAAAGGACCTCAAATCTCCTGGGCACGGAGGTGAGAAGCCTTGGTCACATGTCCAGCTCTCAGGGCCCCCCCACTGGAGAGAGTGTAGAACAGATCTGCACTCTCCAGCCCTTCCCCACCTTGCCTACTTCAGCAGGAGAGACTTGCTCCTGTACATAAAGACAGTTCTTTGGCTGCCTCCATTACCTCTGTCCTGAGTGCAACTCACAGTTTGAGATAGGGCTGTCCATCGCCTTCTCAGCTGAAAAGAAAGAACAGGAATATTACCAGATAAGCTACTTGACTTGTGTAGGTGAAATAAAACCTTCACTTCAGCAGCCAATCAGTCAGAAATCTGAGTGGCAAGTCCAACCCTTCCACCTTTGGACCTGGCGGCTTTGCTACCTCATAGCTAAATACTGTGGGAACAACAAAACTTTATCCTTGTGAAGATCCATCCCCACCTGTGGCTCAGAGAGAAACCTGTGCCTCAGGTCTGGTGCTCCAGTCCACACCAGCCAAACAGGCTAGTGTTTTCTCACAGCAGCCCTGCTAACACTGCAAGGCACAGCTGAGGTACCCCATGGGCTTCCAGGACAGTGGCCCAAGCAAATGCCAGGATCAACTTGCCAGCACTTTGATGTGGAAAGGGCTCTGAATCTGAAGATGCTCTATCCTTGCTGTGCTCCCTTTGGATTCAGTAATAATTTCTACTTGAACACTCTCATGCACCATTTGGTTATTTTATAAAATACACAAATTTCTGTCAATCCCCCTTCCCCAGGCTGTCTTGGCAGCAGTCAGGAATATCACAGTAAAGATAAAAATGTGTCACCTTTCTAATTAAATGGGATCAGTTTAGAAAGTTCTATGAGTTTTATGTTTCTATATACAGAATGACAAAAGGACTGAAAACTGCCAACCATACCCAGAGCTGCATCAAAAGCAGCATGTCCAGGAGGGTGAGGGAGTTGACTCTGCCCCTCTAATCTGCTCTGAAATCCCATCTGGAGTACTGTGTCCAGCTCTGGGGCCCCCAGCACAAGAAGAACATGGACTTTTTGGAAGGAATACTTCCCACCCCTCTGATTGCTAAGGCAGAGCCCAGGGAGAGAGGCTATTGCCACACAGGGAAGTGCAGAATCTGTTCCAGTAATTCTTACTGGGCAGAGGAAAATAGCGAGCTTACTTTCAAGCTTACATTTTTGTGTAAACACTGAATGATATGGACTGAGAAAATTGCAGGAAGGTGAGATGTGGCTTTTTTTACTGGTATTTTTTCTGTCCTGCAGAGCCTGTGTTGTCTTTCATAAACAGGTGAGGAGGTGTCTGTGGTTGAGAGCGTGTTCCTCCTTTTTCTTCTTGGAAATCCACTCTCAGTTAGTCTGGAACATTAGATAAACTGGTGCTAATGAAATAAAAGGTTTTATTAGGTTACACAATGGTATGCAGTGACTTAGGGGACAAAGTAAAATATTGACTCAGGCTAACTTTAGGAAAGAAAACAGCCAAAGAGATCACAAGTGATCTGAAAAGTGAGCTGAAAATAAAAATTGCATCTATCAGGTAGACTTGTAAATTAATTAGGGGGATAAATAATACTAGAGTGGAGAGCAACTGATTTTTTTTCCTAACTTTCTATTGTAAGTCTTTGCAGTTACCTCCAAACACCTGCTACATGACTGAACTTTGGATCAACTCTGCAAAACTCTTCAGCATATGAATCATTTGTGGTTAATGGGAATGTAAACATGTATTTAAGTTCAAGTCCAACAGGTGCTTGAGGCCCAAAGATACCTCTTGTTGAAGACATGGCTCACACTGATGTCAGGAACACAGGACTTGGTGCTCAGAGTGATGCTTTTCTGATCAGGTTAAGAAAATTGCTTTGGAAGAGATTAACTGTGCTGTAGAATTGCTTATCTCCCCCCACAGACACCACAGTAGTGACCAGTTTGGAGACAGCTATCTGCTGGAAACTGAGTTTGTTTGGGTTGGCATAGCTTTAAGTAACTAGAGATCCCAGCATGGCCTAAAATACACTTAAATGCCACAATCCCAGCAGAAACACAATAATTTGATAGGCACTTACCCAGCCAGGTTCATATACACACTCTGCTGTCTGTGTTTTTCTGGACAAAATATGTAGGCTGCAAGCTTTCCCAGATATTTTTGAGCAATGTCCTTCTAAGCAGATCTGGGATGTCATGAGACCTAAGCTCTGCAAGTGCCAGCCTGGAGCCCAGCTCTTGAACAACCTGCTGCTCCACACTCCTTATTCAACATGTTCTTACACTGAGTGCAGCCACAGCAACGTGAGTTTGTACAGCAAAATTGAGGCTGAGACCCCCCCCAGTTGCCTCTGTCTCCTCCATCTGAAAAACTCAACAGCCAAACCCAAACTCCTGAGCAAAGATGACATTACATGATTTAGTAGACATAATTTCTCCCATCCCCTGATGTCATATTTTCTCACCAGGTAAGTAAGTACACTCTTCTGAGCAGCACCAGCATTTCTGAGATTGATTTTACTGATTTTCTGATGCAGAAATGCAGTGGATTTAAAATGTGCTGTTTGGGTACTGAGATTTACAGAAGCAGGAAGTTTTTTACTTCCCATGGACACTTCCCCTGGACGAATTTTCTATCCTCATGGTGTTCTAGGTCTAGAAAAGTTGCTACAAGTGTTGCCTAAGTGGAAACCAGAATCAGCCCAGAGCTTGTTGCAATGACTGAAGTGGGTGGAGTGGCAGAAGGTAAAGCATGGGACTGCCTGATTTTTTTCATGGTTTGTTTTTCCATACTTTGTTGTTCCCAAAGCTATAGAAATCTCTACACACAATTTCAGAAAGCAAGTAATCCTACTGCATGTATATATTTCAAATTCAGCAGGTGAATTCAAAGGAAGGGGACATGCACACATATGTTCTTGTGACCTCCGTCCCACAGGCATGGACGGGCTGCAGGTCATTTGAATTTTGGTCTCTCAATAGAGGTACAATCTAAGAATAACCTCTAAGAGTGTACCATCACACCTGAGGTTTTTTTCTGGCTGCCACTGAAGACAGAGAAATAATATTCTTCTGGTCAAGGGCTGAATCCAAAAAATGTGCTTAGAGGAAAGTTCCCAGCTCTCTCCATGGAGAAGATCATTGACAGATGAAGTTTTTAACAAACCAGTTGGAAAAAAAAAATTCTTTCTGCATTTTGGTGTGTTAAAAATATGAGCAAAAATTTATACATGTATTTTGGCCAGTGCTTACTGGCCAAATGGGAGACTCTCCCATTAACCTTAGTTAAAACTAATCTATTCACTGCAGTTTTTTATGCCCTCCTAAAAAGGAAAAGAGACTAATTTAATAATAAATTGTGTAACTTGGATATTGATGTTGCATGGTGATAAAAGAACACAGAACATGGTACACATATTTTCCATTTATTTGTTTTCTAAACCTTACTTATCAATAGTCCATGTATTTAAAGCTTATCTTCACAGCATGTCCTGATTTCTTCTATGCAAATGGAAATACACGGAGTGCTGTGAATTTAGATCCACATTTTTATATGATGCCTTTTCTTTCTAGTATCAAGAGATAATACAGAACATTTGCAACTTCTTTACAACTCTCCTATATACACATTGTTATTTTAGAGTCAAGCTGTTAAATGTGTTGCCTGTGACTGATTCCTTGTGAAAAGTCTTAACTGCAGCAATGATCAAAAGCAGATTTTGGTCCAAAAAGCCTGATGGAGAAAGAAAGCAGGAGAAAACAACGTATGCGGTGTACACTTTGAATGCAACAGAGCAAGAGTTAACTTAAATACTTTAATCAGAAGGTGAAAAGCAATTTGATTTGGCAGTTTGTATCATATTGCCTGTAGATTCCAGCTCCTGAGAACAGGAAATCCTAAAATCACAAGTTAGTAAAGAAGAGATTTCCTAGAATCAGAGGAAGTGTGAAGGACAGGAGCAAGGAAAGATATGGCTTGCCGAACAACATGACATGGAAAATGCTCACTAGAGGCAGAGATTACTTCAGGCAGAAATTAAGATACAAGTGGCCGAGGAAATATGACAGGAAGCTGCTCTAGACCTTGATGGCAGAGTGAAAGACAGAGGAAAGGCTGGCAAGCTCAGATAAAGGAGGAGATTGCAGCCTGGCTGATGTGGACTGGAACAGTGTGGAGGCTGCCGGGACACAGGGAAGAGGGAAAAGCATTTCCGAGTATAGAAGGGCACTCTTTCTTCCACAGCTTCAGAGAGGTGGGGAGGGGGAGTGAGCAGCAAGATCAAAGGGTACTCACTGAGCAGTGAAACAGAGGAGAAATTAACAGGAGGTAGCGATCACTCCGGAGTGAAGGAACCTGCCAAGTGCTAGAAATGGCAGGCAAGAATAAAGGCTTTTCAGGTATCAGGTAATGACAGTTCAGACAGGCCCATCCATGTCAGAAACATCAGTACAGTGTATTGCAGATGTTCACATGCCAGGCACAAAGAAAACCCCTTCGTTTAGAAAACAACGGAGTCACCCTCACCTTTCCATAAGCCTCCAAGCCACCCAGCTGGCAGTGTCCTTGTTGGCCTTTGCAGTGCCACAAGCTGTATGATGCAGCCTGCTGGTGACAGAGACCAGTCCATCTGTGCTTGTGCCCTTCCCCTGTGCTGAAGATGGAGGGACTCTGGAGAGCTTTGAAGGATGCTTGGGAGAGGAAGTAGGGATGCACTCTGCTAGTCGGAGCCTTTCTGCTTTTCACACTGGCGCTAGAAGTTAGTGAGCTCTGTGGGAAGAGAAAGGGAAGTGAGCAGAACAGATGGAAATTGCCCTGCCTGAGCCCCGGAAGCCCTGATGCCATTGTTTGCTGATGCTGTGGAGCACTTTGCTGGGAGCAGGGGGACAAGAAGGGGAGAGGTCTGCAGAGCCTATAGTGGAAATCTGAAACAGCAAAGCAGGAAATCTGGGTTTCTTTCGTGCTTGTCACCACTGGTGGGGAAGTCACTTAGTCTCTGTGCTTCAGTTCCCCTACCTGGGTGTTGTAAACACTCGACTGAAGTCACAAGTAGGCAGCAGCCCTGGTGGGGTGGAAGGGTGGGAGGGCCCAAACACTCACATGTGTGAGGAAAGAAAGGGCTTCTCTGCTGCATTTTCACATCCAAAACCACAGCTCCAAATGAGCAGATATTTTATTGCCCTGAGGCTGGCAGTCTAACCTGAATCTTTCCTCTCTCCTTGTGCCCTGTTATCCGGCCATAAGGTGCAGGAGAACGACAAGGAGGACGCTCTGTTTGGGCCCTCTTGGCTCATCCCCTTGGTGCCTGCTTGCAGAGGGAGATTGCACCTGCGTACCTGCCCTTCTTACTCTGCCTCTTCAGCTGTGTTGTAGATGGGAGCAGGATCTCTGCCTGAAACACTATTTAGCAAAGATGATGAGGTAGTAAAGTGGTAAGAATAGTTGCATACCTAAGTACCAAATGAGGTCCTAAAGCCAGAACAAGCAGCCCAGCATCAAATTATTCAGAAGGTAACTTGGGTCTAAAACGTGGATATGTACCTGTGGAGAACAATTCCAGGGTTACAAACATCTACAAGACTACAGTTTTGGCCCTGTCTTAAGAATTCACCCAAAGTAATTGCAGCTTTAAGGCTTTGCTTATATTTCTGCTGCTGTTCATGTTTATTGAAACAGATTATTTCTTCATTTTCCACCTAGCCGGATGAAAATTTTCACTGAGAGCTGTGTCTGCTGTCCAAATAAATGTTTCTTGTACATTAGAGGCAGAGCTGACTTTCTCCAGCCCCTTATACTGCTGTTCATCCTACAAAGACATGGTTAAGCTGGTCACAGGGAGTAGAGATAGGGAATGGGAGTAGAGATAGCAGAGATATTTACCTTCACCTACATTGTCCTTATAAATACTTAAGATCTTTTACCTGATAACGGAAGATTTATTTTACATATACACCCTTTTCCTATTTTCTTCTCTTTTTCTGCCCTTATCTTTCTATATCAGAATTACCTGACTCCTTTATCTTGTCACTTTGACTCCCTTCTTTTGTTGCTAATGCAGTTTTCCTCTTTTACCTCACTTCCCTTGCAAAGTCTCCTTGCCTTTGTGCCCTTTTCCCGGAGCATTATCTTCGGTCACACACTGCAGATTGTATCTTTCAGCCTTCTCCCATAGTGGTTGGGTTTAATCCTTAGTCCTAGGCACTTGTGACTAATTGGATTGCTTTCACAAAATCATAGGCATTTGCACTGGGAATTTACCCTGTGGTAATCTGAATTTAAATAGCTCCACTCTTAGTTGTTACTACTTTCAATCAGTTACTTTTTACTGTGAAAAATCAGGTTCAGGGTAGTATTCCTCTAACTTCTTTATTTTGAAGACCATTGAGGTCATTCTCTAGAAAACGGGATTTCTTTTTTTGCCTTTTCATTTGTTTTGTTTTTGTTTTCTGGTTTGGTTTTTTTTTGTTTGTTTGTTTGATTTGTTTGTTTGCTTCTTTTAACAGCCACAAAACCTAGAAGAGAAGGTTTTGATTTAATTTCCCCCTCTTCCTGCATCCAGCAGTTGCTCAAGTCCTTTCTCTTGTTTTCTATCCCTTGGCTCCTTCCCCCCCGGAGCTGCCTGGGATTTCCTTACCACATGGCACAGCGCCAAGCTGTGCCTTCCCTAAGGCCTCAGTATCAAACCTCTAATTGCTCTAAGCACCGTGTTCTTCCTGTGCTCGTTAGGCTGCATCTTCACTTCTCAGTGGCTTTTCTATTTCTTGTTCAGTACTACTTCTATTTACAGACATTTTTGAATATTGGTGATCTTCTCAGGCTGTCTGTACTTGCTTTATATTGTTGTTTTGTTTTGGTTACTTAGTTTCGTTTTTGATAGCGAGACCCTACATCTCATGCTGGTGGAAACAGCAATCCTGTAAAACGTTGGTGCACCCTTGGATCTCATGCAGATGAGTGTGTGTTTTCCACACCTGAAGAAGGATTCAGTAGAATCAGAAAAGCTATAGGGAATAGCAATTAAAATGATGAGGAGAATGGAGCAAACTGCCTATGAAGAGAAACTGAAAGGGTAGATTGCCTTGATTTGGAGAAGAGAAGGCTAAGGAAGGATATGACAGAAGCTTACAAAACATGAGGGGGACAGTAAGGGGAATAAAAAGCTATTGTTCACCTCATCCATCAATAGCAGTAGTGTCAGCACTCAATGAAATATGAATGAAAAATATGAAGAAAAATTTTATGTGGCAAATAGAGAAATTTGGGAACTCATTGCCACTGGAGGTGGTGGAGATGGATGGTACTATAAGATACAAAGGGGCTGGAGAAAAAAAGTCATGAACAACAGATCAATGAACAGATCCTAAAGAAAAGAAGCCAGGGCATCCCCTCTAACCTCCCTAATCCTTTAATTGCTGTGTGGGGCCTTGAGTGTCTGTAAGGCTAGTGTGCTGTGCCCAGAGACCCAGGACAGACAGACATTGATCTGATCTGATCTGATCTGATCTGATCTGATCTGATCTGATCTGATCTG
>CM031857.1:52106699-52136576 GCA_018697195.1 Certhia americana
TGATCTGATCTGATCTGATCTGATCTGATCTGATCTGATCTGATCTGGGAGGGCGTTTCCTGGGCTCTTCCGCCTTTCCTGTTTATTGCTAGAGATCATTAAACAGCAGAAGTAGCACCATGCAGAGAGAAGAAAGACAAGGAGGAGCCTCATGGCCTTTTGGAGTGGATGAATGCTCAGAGGATGGCAGAGTTAATAGGAGTCAGCAAAATTTCAGACGGTTCAGGTGAGACTGAGACACTGGGATGCTCAGCAAAAGAAGGCAGAGGGAAGATGTGATGCAAATGGGTCTCCTTCTACACCAAGCTGTCTTGTTAGATACAGACTGCAAGAGAGAAAAAGTGATTTGTAGTTTTGCCCTGCTGCAACTCATTGTGGATTGTAGTGACAATGAAAATAATCCTGAAAGGAAATATATGGTGCTCCTGCAAACTATGAAGAAATAGACCTGCTGTTTGTTAAGGAGAAAGTTTGTTGCATACAAAAGGATGCTTTGTGATTAAAGACAGTTTCTGGTTTACCCAGCCTTTCTGTATGGCCTGATGAGATCTGCTCAATCTTTTATTTTTAAAAATAGTATCTATGCCACCTGGTCTTTAGCCTTGTCTACCCAAACTGTGAGCAGTTACAGCCAGGGACCACCTCTTTGTATCTAGCACCTGAGAAACATGATTTAATTCAGCATGTAATGCTATTCTATAAGCACTTTTTCCTTTGAATGGATGTGCTGTAATATCAGAGTATGGAAATCAAGTAAATACATCCACTGATGTTATAAGGTGGGAAAGTCATAAGGGAGCAAGACAAGTGTTTTCCTGTTTTGCACAATCAAGCTCTGGGAATCAGTAACACAGAGGTTTTAAACCACCCTTGAGCACGTGCAAGGTGAATATCAGAAGTTTGTCCTGGTGAATAAACATTGTGCAAGACATAATATACTTCATGTTTAGAAAGTCTCCAGCCTGTAATGGAGCTGGGGACCTTGTGTGAAGGTGGATCTCTTACCACTCCCCTTCATGAAATCCTGACCACCCTGCTTGGCCATTCTCCCAGGCAATTGTAAGCGGGAGGGGAGTTAGTGCAACTTTAGATCTGGTCCAGGATGGCAGATTTGCAACTCCAGTTTATTTGTAACACAGAGAATTCTAAAACATGCAAGCACATAATCAGTAACCAAAGGATAATCTTTTAAAAAACAATTTTTTTTTTTGTGCAAACCTCTTCCCATTGTCAGTATTTCTGCATGATTCCTGTTTACCTTTTGCTAGGGAGTAATTTCACAATCAGCTTCAGCTAGTTAGTTTTCCAGAAACCCAAACTGAAACTTAAAATAAAATTGACTTATAAAAAGAACTCCAAAATATGCACAGCATAGGAAAAAAAAGAAGGAAAGGTTTGCCTTGAACCCTGATAAAGAGGTGAAGTGTAACACTACCCTTCTCCCTATTTACCCAGTTCAACAGGCAGCTGTGTTTGATCCAGCCAAGTGAAAACAGCAGCAAAATGTTCCTGTTTGTATTGGGGCTCCTTTAAATCTGTTTTGGCGGCTGTTTGCTTAGCTCTAATTTATCGAAAACAAGACACTGGGAAAGAGTGTTTTCAGTTGAAAACCTTGAGGCAGGGATTTTTGCAGGCATCAGTGGTGCTGAGCAAAATTGTCCAAAACAAGCTGTCCAAGTCTCAGCCAGAGCCAGGCATTGCTCAATAGATCTCTACACACCGAATTTGCAGGAATTTGGGAGGTTAAAGGCTGGACACAAGCCAGAGGTTGTAAAAACAGGACACTTGACTCCTGTTTTGTGGCAGATGCTTGTGTTAGCATCTTTCTCTCCTACAGAAATCTTCCATCTGCCTGTGTTAGTTAAGACCCACTAAGAGCCAGGCTGGCCCCAGCAACAAGTCCCTTCACCACTGACTCCTTCTGGAGCATTTCTATCATCTAAAGTTGATGGTGTCTTTTTAAATGCAGCCCCAGCCCTCGTGCAGGCACGAAAAAAAAATCCAATGAACAAACAAACAAACAAACAAACACACTCCTCAAAAACCACACTTTTTCCCTGCTATTCGACCTGTCAGAACATCAACACTGGAGAAACTGGATACCTTTCATTTCAGCAAGGGGAGGGGAGACACTTTTATCACCTTTTCACATCATGATTGAGGGTAAACAATAAAAAAAAAAAAGGAAAATTAAATGTTTCGAGTTAAGTGACTCCTCTGGAGGTGCTGCAAATTGTCAGATTACATGAAGGTTTTCTGAAACTTCTGAAACATTTTCAGATTAAAGACTTTCTTGAAAACTGATGTCACTCTCTCCTTTTATCCAAGGACTGTAAATATAGCCTGAAATTCACCATGGCTGGACAACAGAGAAAGAGATCCCCACCCCAGGATGTCATTATTGAGAGCACCCTCAGCAAATTTTCAGGTAACATCAAGCTGGCTGGTGAAGTCAACACACTGAAGGATGGGATGCCATCCAGAGGAACCTGGACAGCCTCAAGCGTTGTGCCCAGGGGAGCATCATGAGGTTCAACAATGCCAAGTGCAAGGTGCTGCACCTGGCTTGGGGCAGCCCTGGTATCAACACAGGCAGGGGTGAACAGATCAGAGCAGCCCTGCCCAGAAGAACTGGGGTGCTTGTGGATGAGAGGCTGGACACTACCCAACAATGTGCACTCCCAGCCCAAAAAGCCAAATGTGTCCTGGGCTGCATCCAAAGCAGGGCCAGGGAGGGGATTCTGCCACTCTGCTCTCATGAGACCCCACCTGGAGTGCTGCATCCAGCCCTGGGGTCCCCAGCACAGTGAGTCCAGAGGAGGCCCATGAAGATGATAAGAGGAATGGAACACCTCTCCTATGGGGAAGGCTGAGAGAATTGGGGTTGATTAGACTGGAAAAAAGAAGGCTTTGAGGGGACCTAATTGTGACCTTTCAGTATCTTGAGGTAGCTTACAAGAAAGGAAGAGGACTTTTCACAAGAGCATTTAGTGACAGGACAAGGGAGAATGGTTTCAAACTGAAAGAGAGTAAGTTCAGATATTAGGAAAAATTCTTTACAGTGAGGCACTGCAACAGTTTGCTCAGTGAAATTCTGGGTCCTCCCTCCCTGAAGGTGTTCAAGACCAGGTTGGATGGAACCTATGGAAAGGGGATTGGAATTAAATGATCTTTAAGGTCACTTCCAACCCAGTCCATTTGAGTTGGAAACATCCAACTTCCATCATTCTATCATTCTGTGACTCCATGACTGTCCTTTAACCTGCAGATTATAGGAGTCAGGACTGCATATATTTGTTGGGGTAAAGTTACCACCTAACCTTTGCACTTCCAGTCACTCTGGTTTGTGCCTGCACTGTTGATTTTTGCTTGGAATAGTCAGTCACAGTTGTGCATAGTATTGTGATTGCTACCTGCATATCCTCTGTGATTTCAGGTTATCTGAAGAACACCGTGCTATTGAGATACTGCTCAAAAATGCAAATATGCACTGTGGGAATGCCCAGAAAAGATGGTTTCCCATCTGACTTCTATTTTTGCAAAGGAAGATAAACATTAAACAGTGGAAAGAACAAAAACATGATGGGAGTTGAGAGCATGAAGCAACAGGAGAAGATAGAAAAGTTCTTTAGATGAAGGTTTTTGCAAAACAACAAATAGACTTGCCTTGAAAGCCACAGACGTTTTCACATGACAATAGCTCTCACACAGGGGCCTCAGACTCAGTGTAATTTTACAAGGTATTTTTAGATGAGGGTGGCTATTGCTGCTATCAGTGTCTAACCTCAACTATCTTTTAGTATGCCAGTTCCTTGCTTACCTTTCAAATCTCTTGCCTTGGCCTTCCACAGTAGCTCAGATTTCTGATTCCTCCTCAGGACTCAGATTTCCCCCCACTAGTTGGTGCAGTCTGTAAAGACAGTCTGTGAGTTCAAAGCAAGGCTTAGACAACACAGATAAGTACAAGTCCAGAGGTGAAAGACAGGAAGTTGGAAGACCATTTAGAAGGCATAGCTATGAAAATGTGAACAATTCCCTTCTTCTTCTCTGCCCTTTTTGTATCATTCAGACAATGTGGACTTTTTCAAGGAGACATTTTATCTATAACTTTGTGGAATTAAGTCTATCATTGTCTTCGAATTGTTGAGAGCTTCAGGCATAAAAGGTTGTGGTCACCTAAAAGCTACTTTGCAAAGCACTCTTGGTGCAAGAAAACCATCATGTTATGAAGAAGAGAAAAGGAATTCAAACCTGAGACAACTGCAATGCAACAATTCTGCACTTGGAAATAATTTCCAGCAATGAATTGATGTTCATTTACAGGAATGGGACTAGGGCCCAAAACAGAGCTAGCAGACAAAACAGCTTGCTCAGTAGGGCTAAACCCTTGCCCAAAGTGGAGAGAGGAGAGGGGGCAGTGTGGCAACATGAGGTCTAAGCAGGCCCTCAGCATTCCAGTCTTTAGAGCAGCCTGGAACAGAAGTCATTGTGTGTCTGAAGCCATTTCAGGTATAAAAGTTGTCAGCCACCAAACTGGCATGTGATTGATAGCTGATAACACCTTTTATCTTACACTGCCTGAGTCATCCTCATTGCAATTAGCACACCAAGAGCAGCTTGTAAATTAGGGGTGTAATTGCCTTAACATCCCAACAGTCAAGAAAGAGAATAATGAAACTCCCAAATTAACCCCGGTTTCCTGGAGGTGTGTCTCCTCATGGAGTGTGCACCTACAGTCATGAGTCAGCTACCCCTTTTTGGTGTCCAAACTTAAGCAGAGAAAATGTGTTTGGAGGCCATTCTCCAAAAAGTCAGTAGGCAGCAGTGATGGAGCAGGGTCTGCGTCACACAGGGATGAGTCTGTGCAAGAAAGGTACTGAGGCATGGGAATGAGGAGCTGTGTCTGCAGCAAGGGCGTGCCTTCTTCTGACACTGTGTTTACCAGTAGATCTCCTCTCCAGTATTCTTTTCAAAGTTTATAGAGTCCTCCCCAGCAATGTATCCAAGTGTCTTCCAGAGGACTCTTGTGACAGGAATGCCATCTGCCACAGCAAGCTCTTTCTGTTTCATCCATGACCCCCAAAGGCAGTTTATTTCAACTGCCCAGCATATTATACATTGCAATGATAGATAAATTGATGCCTGTTCTCCTTAGTGGAGATGGAGCCAGTGCCTAGGTCCAGCACTATGGATCAGAGAGAATCTTCAGAAGGTAATCCAGAGTCCCCAGATATTGCACAGCTAATAAAACGCAAGGTGTGGATCAGTCCTGCTGCATCTTCCTCCCTCTTTGTTCACCTCCTACTGTCAGGAACGTTGATGCATTTCCTGTACAACCACCCAGCTCTTTCACACCAGAAAAGTGACTGCTCTTCCCTTCGAGGCTCTGGAGAGCTGCTGCCAAGAAAAAGCAGAGATGTGGAAGGTGCTGCAGTGAACTATGAAGACAAGGATAGCTTACCTCTCCTTCCTGAGAAAACTGGGGCATCACATTCCCTCTTTAATCTCAGAGCTTTGTGGTACCCTTCTTGATTTCCACAGTATTTCAAAATGTTTGAGGGGTGTTGGGGAGAGCTTAGAATAGATACATTTTTGTACTCCACTTTAGGAAAGTGTCACTACATCAGAAACAGGATCTCTGGGCTGCACAGATCTGTCAAGTCTTGTCTTCTTTACATGCTCGTATTTATTTCCATGCCAATATTTTCCACTCAATGAAAGAGCTTTTTGGAATTTTACTCTTATATATTCACAGGCAACAAACATATCTACTCCCTTTGATTTGCAAAACTAAACAAAATGACAGCTTTCTCTGTCCATTCATAGAAAAGGTCTCCTTTCCCTCAAGCATCCCACAATGTGAGAACTCTGCTTGGAGAAGCCAAGGAATTCCTATGAAGTGCATAGAAAATTACCAGGCATGAAACATTTCTGAAAAATACTGTGGTTTAAGGCATCCTATAATCAGAATGTTTAACTTTTCCTTCTTAGCACATTGAGATTACCTATTAAAATGGATAGATGTCCAAAAAATGCAATTCAAATTCTTAAAATTAAATTTCAAGAAATAGAAAATCCATAAAATAATTGCAATATTTTTAAACATCTAAGCATTTTCAGAAAAAGAATTTTAATAAAACAAACAACCTTATGTTACAAGTCAAAATAGTATTAGTAGCTTCAATGATGCTTTAAATTAAGCTGATTTATACATACGTTATTTAATACCACTAAGCAATATTTGCCTCATTTCATATAGATTTCAGGTTGCTTTTGGCAATGTATATATAGTAGCTAACTCCTTAAAAGATTTGTGAATGTGATTAATTTATTTTTAGTTGTTTATGGCAAGTTAATATGTTTCTACAAGTAGCGATAATGGTAAAATTCTCACAAAGCATGGCAGTTACAGATGCAAGCATTACAAAGACTAAATAGTGTGTATCATCTTATAAATTTGTCCTTGAGATAATACAAAATGAGGCACAGTCAGTTAAGATATTAATCCTGTATGTTTAAAATCCCTGACAATGAAACTATTTTATGAAATAGCTTTTAAGGCAGTTATAAGAGCGGTTCTGTCTCCATTAACACCCACACACACATTAAGCAAGCCTCCATCTCACTTTGATAATTTTAGAACTGGATAGCTTTGTTATGAAGCTGAGAAGGCAACAAACTCTGTGTTTCTTTTGTGCTGCCTGCAAAATGGGGGAGGTGATCTCCAAAAGCGGGTGTCCCTTACACAAAAGCGAGCCACGGACAGCAGGGCTTGCACCCAGGCGATGCCTCTGTGCCTCCTGGGGAGCTGCTGTCATTTTTGGGGGGACCATCACTGCTGGGACCCCATGCTAATATTTTGCAAATGTCACAAACATGGTCTGCACATGACAGAGGCGTGACTGGGCACAAAATTGTACGGTCAAAGGCTGCATTGCAATCATCCGTTCCAATTCATCCTGGAGGGTGTATGTATGTATTACATATAGCTATATATATATATCTATGTACAGTCACATCTGCTTCAGCATGGAGCTCCAGTGAGGCACTTAAACACAAAGGGATGGTCCGAAGAGGTAGGGAAAGGCTGTGGGGAGAGGCAGACCTCGGCAGGATGTGGCTACAGCAGGTACTGTAAGTGCCTTTCCTCTTTTCTCAACCTTGAGCTGCTGTGCGGCCACCGCGAATCCCCCGGTTTGTGGCTCCAGAGCTGGGATGATGTAAGTACGGCTTCGGCGAGCACCTAACTCCCAGTGGAGCTCGAGCAGGAACTGGATCTTCAGACTTATCTCCCTCTTTCCCTCTTCCCCCTCCCTCTCTCCTCTCCCCCTTCTCATTTGCTCTTACAGCTCATTAACTCGCTGATTTCGAGCTTGGTCCCAGCAGATTCTCACAGAGGCTGAGCAGTAGCTGAGCTGCACAATTTGTGTGTTATTATCTAAAAGGAATTGCTGCTGATGGATTGACAGGAGGGCAAACTAAGAGACAACAAATTCTCCCCTCCTTTCTCTTCCTTCCCTCCCTCCCTCCCTCCCTGCCTCCCTTCCTCGCCTTCTGGGCAGCAAGAGGGAAATCGCTTGTGACACTCAACGAGGATAAGGCACCAGTATGGGTAACGAAAATATGCACAATCCTATGATACAAGATGAAAAGCTTAGACACAGAAGCACTCAGGCTTAGGGGGAAAGCCTGGCTAGTAGCTCATGGGCATTCAGAAGAGATCCTCAGCGGCTGCAGTTGATGCTGCCTGGTTTCATTCACTTGCAGATGAAGCAAGGGTTGCTGTGGCAGGACGCAGACTGGTGGTGCCGGAGCCGTGTGGCTGTGAGAACGTGTCCCACGGGGGTCTGTGCCCCATGTATTGCTGTCAGACCCCCTGGCACCTCTCTGTTCCTTTCATGGCCATGATGAGGAGGGCTATCTGGAGATACTATAATGTGTCTATGACTGTGCGAATCTCAGAGTTTGTAATGACAAAAACAGCAGGATAACCTCTTCAGAGAAATACACCCAACAATGCTAGAGCTGCTGGGTATACAGAGCAGCTGTGGGATTTTTTTCAGTTAGTGGTTCAGGTGCTCCTGAGGCCCCATCTTGACCCCAGTCTGACATTTTTCTCCGTGTCAGGATGAGTTCCCACTGTCAAGAGAAACTACAACAGAACCACAGCACTGAGGAGGAGTCACCTCTCTAGAGCATTAGCTGTCACAAAAGCTGTCCCAAGGCAAAGCAGAAGAGCTACTGTTTACCACTGGTTCTGCTGGTTTTTTGTTGGTTTCAGCCAAATTTCTTCAGGATGGCACAAGAGGGATGGGTGCAGAGGGGAGTAACTTTGCTTCACCAGAGACTGCAAAGAGAGCATAGAACAGCAGGGTGGGAATCAGGTGTGGAAACTCAGCAGAGCAAATAAATTAGCATCCTGTCCCCAGTGGGAAAAGCATTCCCATGCTGCTTACAAAGCTGACAGAGAAAATGGGTGTTTCTGGGCCACCGCCCCATGCTGGGAGGGATGGAGGGCAGCCAGGTCAAAAGGAAACCCTGCACTGCCAGCGGCTGCCTCTGAGCAGAGGAAGCCCCTATCATGGTGGCCCTTGCTCTGCCCTCTTGGGCATAATTATTTAGACTACTCATTTCCTAATGTTTGCTTTAGAGTAACAGATAGATGCACCACATGATATTTGCTTTTCTTTTGCTTTGGTGCCAAGTACTATTACCCTGTATTCTCTGTGTTGAATTGTAACAACAGGGACACCACCTGCTTGCTGAAATTTATTCTCCCAATGCCCAAGACAGAAAAAAAGCCAGATTTTTTCTGCAGTCTTACACACAGAGAGATGAGCAAAACCCCACCCAAGTAGGGTTGCGCTTCAGCAACTCTTAAGCATATCCGCTTTACAGCAGCATGTGCTTAAATGGTTTGCTAAATCAGGACCTACAAATGGAGCCAAAGCCATTTCAGGAAAAAGGTCCCAGTGCCAGCAATTAGATGGGGTCTAGCCAGGTCCAGATTTTTTGTGTTAATTATAGGAAGGTATTTTATCTACTAGCGCATTCTTTCAAGTCATACATACAACTCTTCCACAAGTAATCCAGGAGGTCAAAAAAACATTTTTCAAAGCTTCCAAGATGCAAAGACAATAAGAGGAAATAATTATTTTTTCCAATAAATGGCAAAAACAGAAAAAAAGGTGCCACTTTTCTGGAAATCACATGGGCTCTCCTGCTCCTCGGAGGCTCTTCAAGGAAACAGGACTGGGTTCCTTTGGCTCCTTTTGAAGAGGACAATGTCACTGAATTTCAAGTCATTCATTTGCAGAGACCAAAGACAAATATTTTCCTGAACTTTGACTACCTGAATCAGGGAAAAAATGTTTATAAACAGACACTGATGTTATTGATGACATACTTGGCTGAAATCACAAAGGCTTATCAGTATTCAGGGGCTTCTGAAGTAGGGTTTGTAAATGTCTAATATGTGTGTAAGTGAGCTATTTCCTGTAAATCAATGTACCTTACTTTAGACTTCAGCTTAATAGCAAACATACCCTCCAAAACAAATGACACAATCATTGCTTTATCTCTACATGAACGCTGTCCTATACCATTCTGCTCTTTTGTCTTTTTCTTTCAGCAGAAAATTTGTACTCGTCATAAGCTTCAATTAAGGTAAATGAGCTCTATAAATCTGGAATCCCTGAATGTATAATCAGCAAACAAAGGCTGGTTTCTTGGATGTTTTTATTAAGAGGATGTACCTTAATGAATAGATAGCAACAAATGCTAGAGATGACAACAGCATGGCAAAGTGGGGACTTGCTTTTTATGGTTTTAAGAGTGCTTATTCTGATAACTTAGTAGACCAGAAGAATAACATGGAGCAAAAACACTAGTTCAGAGATCATGGAAAGAAAACAACCCCATTTCTTCTTGTCCTTCAGACCACAGAAGGCAGATGGATAGAGGTTTCTGTATTCTGGATTTCTGCTATTAGCAACATTTTCATGGTCAAGGGATGTAAACAGACCATATCCTGAACTTGCTGAAGCCCAGCCAGTTTATCAGACCTTCACGTGCCCTTGTCTATTTTTCAGAGCTGCCATGTGGAAAGCATACTGTTGGCCAAGCAGCAGAAGCTGACCGAATGAGCTCTCACACAGCTGGTGAACCTGGTCCACAGCTCCATCTTGCCCTTTCTTTCCAAGCCAGTACCAGGATCTAACACACATAATTTGTCCTACAGGGCTTCTGGAGTAGACCTGTTGTGTCATTTCTCAGGCACAAAGTCAGCAGAAGGCAGTTTGTCTGTATCTTTTGTGGCTCACAGGGAGCACAGCTGAATCACCATAAAGTGGGAACCTCCAGCACCCTGAGTTTTCCCTTTTTGATGAGCTGAGGTAAGCAGGCAGCCCAGCCTTGCTCTCCCATGGACATTGGCATGTCACAGAGTCCCTCGGGAGGCTGACCCTTGGGCCCTGCTCACTGTCACGTGCGCCGGGTGGGGCAGGTAAATATGTGATGTGGTGCTCTTTGGACAAGAGCTGTTTGCCAACCTTTAGAAGAGATTGAGGCTCTTGTTTCACAACTGAACGGGGGAAAGTGAAAACATTTGGGAGTTGGCCCTGTCTGAGTACGCACATCTTTCTTGCTAAATGGGATGTCCAAATTGCTAAAACTTCAGTAGTGTTTTCATCAGTAACGTAGCATTACACAGAAACCTCTTACACAGAACAAAAGACAAAAGAACTCACCCCAGCAAGCAGTCAGGGCTTAAGAACACTTTGAGATGAAATAATCTTCTCAAATTTAAAATGTCTTCCCAGAGAGCGGATGGAGATAGCCTGGACCATCTCACACATCCACGACACTAACCAGGCAGAGTGGAAGCTAAACCAGACCTCTCTGAGCAGATGCATTTGGAACCTTCCTGCCAGTGCTGATTCCCTGTGTGGATTCTCTAACGTCCAGATGAGAGTGGGTTTATCATCACCACCATCACCTCCCTTCATGATAATTCTCATCAAAAGTGAAGAATTAAACCACTGGATTCGCAGATTATGATAGGAGAGACATACATATGCCTGTGAATTTTCAAAGATGAGGTACTAACCTTAGGAAACAAGAATTATTTATCTGCTAGAGTAGAAGATGGTACAGCAGCTATTCCTAAAATCAGAAGTGCTTACTGGAAAAACCTAGCAGTGTGTATTCCATTAGCTAAGAGGAATCTTTGCCATATGTCTTCATCCATACAAACAGCAAAGGATCCACCTGCCCCTATCCCTGATGAGCACAAACACATGCACAGCTCCAACTTCTTGATGTCACTGAGATCAGAGACAAAATCTCCCTGCACCTGAGTGGAGCAGTCAGGTGCATTAATGAGCTGCTGACCAGCCATGCAATGTAAGAGAAGGAGGTCAACAGCATGGTGAACAAATGTAAGTAAAATACACACACACTTCCCTTGTCTAAACCCTCCATGCATTTCATGCATCATGGATGCAGGATAGCCACCTCCTGGAGAGCATGTGTTTGTCCATGGCATGGTCACCATCATTGCAAGCCATCACACTGCCCTGCTGTGTTAACACTGCACTGAAGAGCTGGACATGCAGCTTTAAATCTTCCACTCTTTTCACTATACACCTGTTTTTGTGCCATTAACCCAATGAAAATTTGTTTCAGCGAACACCAGGGACATGTCCCCAGCAACATGGCTGGGACAGGAAATCCACTGAGCCATAAGGTGCCCAGAGTCTGTGAAAGCCCTTTTCATCAGGAGCTTTGGCCATGATTTTGCATGGGTCTGAAATTTACCGTTCCCAGGGACAGCTGCAGTGTGCTGGACAGGGACAGGGATGCATGCAGATGGACCAAAACATGCTGGGCCACTCCTCCTCATGCCAGCTGGGCACCACTACAGCAATCCTTGGGTCTGAGAAAGTCTAATGCTCTGTCAGGACAGTGTGCTTGAAGGCCTGAAACTCTCCTTTGTGAAGGCTCCATGCATGGCTGAGGTCAGGCTTGAGGTATGTTGGGAGAATTAGGAATTCATTCCCATGGTGCAAGCTCAGTGAGGGGGATTTTCTCCATGATATCTGAGGGCTGCTTTATAATAAGAAACTAATTACTTTAAATGAAGTAAGACTCAGTGCAACTAGAGAATTAAATGTAAAGTATAATCATGTGTTGTATCGACAGGACAGCAAGTAATTGGCTACTTTCCTGCAATTTTCACCTCAGCTCACCTTGGTATGCAGTCACTTCACTGTTCTGCCTCAAACTTTGTTTCTGTGCCAAGTTAATAAGGGTGCAATCTTTTCCATTAATTTTAAGAGGTTTTGGAGCAAGCCCTGCACATGTGGGAATTACAGCTGCAGTGTGACGGTGCTGCCTGCTGTCTCTGAAGCTCTCATTCACAGAGCTCATCACACACCAGTCCATGGGCAGGCAGCCAGAAATGCACTTGTTAGCTCCTTGTAGATACACCTGTGAGGTGATTACAGCAGTACAAATGGATTTTTGTGAGCTGGTAGTCACTGAAAAAGCCAATGCTCTTCACAGATGCAGGCTACTGGGTCTGACCCAGTAAAGCAAACTAAGGTCAGAGCAACTCAGTTCATGAGAGTGTTTAAGCACCATTTAGAAATGTGTATTTGGTACCATTTAGAAAAAGGAAGAAAATAATGTATTTCTAATAGTTACAAGAAACTGATACTTGCTTTTCTATTCATACTCCAGGGTACTTTGGGTTTCTCCAGGTTTACTATGTCTGTCTGCCTGAAAAATTTTGAACCTGCCTTGGCTGTTTCCTTGAGCAATGTGGTAGTAACCATCTAGGGAAAACTTTCAGTTACTGCTCCTGGTGTCTCTTTCTGGAGAAATTCACTGAATATATAAAATTTCAGTAATCACTGATGCAGACTCTGGTCCCCAGCTGCCAATTTACAGATCCTGTGGATTTTCTGTCCTCATCTCTCAGTTAATGTTTAAATATTGAATAGTTATTATTTATTGATAAATATTTAAGTGAGAGAGGTATGCTTCTGAGGGCTCTTACAAGAGAGATGGCTGAGGAAAATTAAAAAGAGAGAAGTTGATTTGAAACCAAATGTAAATCACAGTGAGGAAATGATCTGACTCTCATCCTTTGGATGAACAGCTACAGAACTCCAGAATTAAGGAACAAGATTATAGCACTGTGGGCAGCCAACAACTTTGAGGGTATTCGTTTGTTCTCTTCTTCGACAATGTCTCTGGGATCTACCCAAGACAATCAGATGCAAATTCCTAGAAGGACAGAGACCCTGCCTGTAAGTGACAGCATCCTGCCAGGTCTAACTGCGGCTGTTCCCTGACAAGAGGAGACAGACAGCCTCAAGTTGTTCCAGAGGAGTTTTATATTGGATATTAGAGTTGTCAAGCATTGTCACAGGCTGCCCTGGGAAGTGGTGGGGTCACCGTCCCCATACTTAAAAGATGTGCAGATGTAACTCTGAGGGACAGGGTTTAGTGGTGGGCTTGGCAGTTCTGAGTTAATGGATTGAAGATCTTGAAGATCTTTTCCACCCTAAATAATTCTATGATGCTGTAGCAACACCAGTGGCTTTTCTGTCCTCTTCCTAGTCATAAAATTAGGAGGCGCTCCATTTCCTCTTACTTCTGGCTGATTTTAGAGCTTTCTTGGCCTTTCCTTGCCACCAGAAGCATTAGCTTTTCTACTGTGCAGGGATTTGTGTTTATTTGGGTCTCTGTTTCAAGCATCTTACTGCATCTGTATTTGTAAACATGCTGAAAGGTGCACAGGATCATGTCTCTGGAGACAGATGAGCATCCCATAGTCCTGTGGAACACAATAAGAAGAGGAAAGAGCAAGATATTTCTCATATATTGGTTAGTAAACATGTGAAGGTCTAAGGCAGAGAGAGAAGAAAAATGGTTCTCATGAGCAGATCTGGTCAGGACCAGTAAGACTGCAGTTAAATTGACTCCATAAGGGATATTTTGATTTGGTACTAGAGCACAAGTATCCAGGCATACCTTTCCTTAGAACTGTGCCTCAGCCATGTGCTTGGAGCCACCTTAGCCTGCCCTCTGCCTCTTCAGTGTTTGGAAAATAGAACAGCTTCAGCTGAGAAGAGCACAGCCCTGCCCAAAAGGTAGTCAAGATGCTTTCAGCTAGGAGAAGATGCTTTCAGCTCAGAACAGGCAGGGAATAGAAAATACCTGTCCATTCTTTGGGCTGTAAAGTCAGTCCAAGGCCCCTTGCCAACTCCTCACCACCAAGCTGTGGTAAAAATGGAGTTTCTTGATCCCTGCTTGGTTTTATCTGACTTGTTGTGTAACATACAAAACATGGCCAGCTCTAGAGCTACCCAGTTCCAGAGAGCCAGCTGCTAAGTGGGATTTTACATCTTGAATTTCTTCATGGGAGCAGATTAGTGGATCAGTCATATTTTTTTCAAATGCTAGTCCATAGTATTTCAGAGTCCCAGCTGTAAAAACCAGGATAGTTCCAAGCTTTTGGAACTGCTTGGGAAAGAACGAATTTCTTCTCAGGAGTGTGAAGTCAAAAGTGAAAACTGTGCTTTGGTGTATGAACACCCATCTCAGTGAGTTCCTGGGATAGAGGTGTTAATAGGTGCCATGGATACAATAAAGCAGATGACTTGTTTCCTAGTGGAGTGATATTTCTTTCTGTTTATTCATATTACACTTATTATAACACTATCAGCATGAAGGGGGTTATAATAATGAGGGCAGCAGAGATAAGATCATGTGCCTGCACAGGCTGCTTCTACCTTGCACACAGCTTGATCCTATTCAAAGGCTTAAACATACTTAAATCCTATCCAAATCCTTTATCACTTTAAGCCTCTTATGGCTTTAATGCTTCAAAAATACACCCTAGATCACTCAGCCTGACAAACTGGAAAGAGAGGAAAAGCTGGGAATTTTGATGGCCCCTGGAGCTTGTGCCTTGCACACCTAGCTCAGGGTCATCAGAAAATCCCCAGTGGCCAAGAAGGACCCCTCTGGGAACAGGGGCAGGAGGAGGCTCCCTGACACTTATCTTTGGGGAGTGGGATGATGCTGGGTATCATGGGTGTGGGAACAGGTTCCTCTCTGAGAGAGATGAGATGGAGGAGGGGTTCACGGTGCTGTAAATGAAAGCCTCTGCATGGTAGTGGGCTGTTTCAAAGGGTGAGTGTCCCTCTGGAGCTCTTTATCATGGAACAGGCACAGTGCCAGAGATCCATGTCAACAGCATTTTAGGGTAGCAATTGCAGGGATGTAGGGTTCATTTTCCAGTCCAGTTGCCCTGCTTGGCATGACAGAGACCCTGCTCTGGGTAGAGCCTGTAGCTTTGACTGGAATATAAAGAAAGAAAAATGACAGCAACAAAGTCACTCTTTGGAACTGGAGTTTGTTCTGCAGGGAGATATTTTTTTTACCTTTAGAGTTTAGGTATTGTGAGTTGAAGGAAGGCATTATTATCCACCATAGTTCTTTTACCAAAGATAAAATAAGAGGTTAGGAGTTTTGACATTAAAGGATGCTTTTAAAGTGTTCTTTTGCAGTATATTTTATTGCATATATCCATGAAGTATGGGAATAAAATGTCATACTTAGGGGTTTACTCATCATGTGGATTCATTGTTTCAATGAAAATAATTGATCCCAGACATGCACATGCAATAGTGCTTTGCAAGGAACCACATATTATACCAAATGCTGCATACTGTACTCAGATTAGAACTTTGTGTCAACCCATGTGAATGATTTGCAAGGCAAAACACAGAGGAATTCTCTCCAGGGTAACACTGAGGTTACAGCAGTTCATTTAGCAAAGACGAATCAGCTTCTGGGCTGGAAAAAAAGAGCTTTATGATCTGCTTGTGGGGCTGTTCTGGTTCAAATATGAGTGTGCCAGCAGCAGATGCTAGCAGGAAGAGTAAGACACATCTCAGAGCTCGGCAGCGGTGGCGATTCTCCAGCACACACTGCAGACGGCGCCCTGGGGACGAGCTCCTGCTGTGGCTCTGCAGGGACAGGCACACGAGTGATGCTGGACTGCCTGCAGCGCGGCACTGGGGATGCAGGCTGGGCTCCCTCCCCCCTCTCTCCATCACCTCCCCATCCCAGCCTCCTTGCAACTGTGGCCCAAAGTAACTGGGAGTGACAGGGCTGCTGGAATGATAGGGGGATGATCCCCACACAGCCTTCCTGCTGCTGCTGAGAGACACGAATTAGGAGGGAGTATGTTCTTGGGTTACCTCCCCACTCCTGCCCACTCTCGTGGCAGCACAGCCTCTTCAGTCTGCAAGTTCAGACTGCCTGATTCACCACTAAACTTGCACCATCCTGCAAACGCCTCTTATGTTGTCAAGCCAGACCTTACAGAAGCTGCTCTGCGGGCTAATGCTTGTAGCTGCCACGTACATCAGTGACAGTGTGCATGTGCCAGCCCAAACTAGGCACCTGCCAGATGCATCTGGACCTAAACTTCTATCAGCTAACTTTGACTGAGGACACCTCAGGTCACATATGAGCCTCATACAGCACAGCCTCCTCTGAGAAGCTGCTTTAGTGCCCCGAAATGCCAACTTCATACAGTTCAGATACCCAAATCTACTTGGGCCGTATGTGGGAAAAATTGCAACCCTGCCTCCTTAACCCTGTATCACACTCCTCCTCACGGTTAAGATGCAGTGCTGTGTTAAGGCTCACACCTAATATGCCCTCCATCCTGTTGGGAATTTGTGTCTCCTCAGAGAAGCCCATGGACTCATCCAACTCCTTGATATCCTATGACTGATGGAAGGAAAAAAAATGCAAAAGGATCTGCAACGCCTCTCAGGGCCAGAAGAAGCCTCCATAGGCACTGAGGGTTAGAGTTACAAGCTTGTTGTTCAATAGCATAAACCGTGGGAGCTAGAGGGTCCACAGCACTGCACATCCATGTTTGATATGTTGCAGCAATGACCAGACCAATTATTAGTAGCAAATTTGGGGAAATTTATACTTCCCTGAATTTCTTAACATTTACATAGTCTTTCTGATGACATGTACAGCCCAAATATATATGGGGAATATATGGTGAGGTTTTTTGTTTGTTTGTTTGCTTAAACTTTAATTTGTTGTTGTTGCCATTGTTAGGTTTTTGTTTGGGTTTGGCGGGTTTTTTTGCTTGGTTGGATTTTGTTTTGGTTTTTTTCTGTTACGTTCATGTGCTTGTTTTGTCTTTATTTCCATCCCTGCTTTCTCTTTTTCCAGCACTGGGAGACAGTCCACCCTTGAAATATTTCTGATGTGAGTTACACCCAATAGAGCTGTCTCCATATGATGGAGACTTACAGCTGTTGGAGTCTGGAATTATGAGAAATATTTCTTTGCATGTTTAAGAGATTTTAAGATCTCTGACAAATAGTGGTTTTAACCTTTGTTCATGGAAAAAGGGATTTTAGGCTCTGGAATGAAGCAGAGTTTTCAAGAATGTGTATTAGATAGTAGAATAGTATGTAGTTTTATCACAGGGTGAGAATTTTAGATATATGGGGTTTTTAGGATGGTAAGCAGGTAAAGACAGGAAGGAGAAGTCCACAGGGCTTTTGGGCTTCCTCCTTCTTCCTCACCTACTCCATGTTCTGCAGTGAGGTGGCACATTATAGTTGGCTTAGAATAGAGTCTAACTTTCTAACATGGATAATAGTTATTGGAGAAGTATTATGAATACTGATTATGTGGATTGTAGTATAAATGTACACACCACCCTGTGTGGGGGGAATTGGGGTTTTCAGGGTTTGGTGTCTTGGACTGGCCTGCAATGAAGAGCTCTGCTGGCCAGGAGAAAAAATGTTAGGTAAGAATTAATAGACAATGAATGAGAACATCAGAAGAGACGACTCACAACCTTTCTTTCGATCTCAGAAATGGGGAAAAATGACTCTGTATTCTCGGGTCACAGAAAACAGCCAGCAGAGAAAAACACACAAAAATGTTTTTTATAAACCCAAGATCCAGCCTTCGTAGGTAATTCAGCACATGAACTACAGATTGTGCATTACCTTCCCTTGTTGATAAATTCCCCAAGAAATCCCAGCATTCGAAGATGAACAAACATATTCTTTACAGGTTGTCCTAGAGAAAGGAAGAAGTTCACGAAGGGATACTGAGTAGCCCTGGGCATGGAGTCTGATGAGGAGACCAGCCTCACACACCCAAAGATAGGCCTGTCATGCAAGCTTGTCCATCTCCAGAAGAATTGATACCATCTTCTGTACCACATGTGTTGACACCTGATAATTTAGTACTCTGACAACTTAGGAAATCTACCTATGTCCATCTTCTGAGCTTGGTTCTGAAGTTTGTCTGTATGGATCTTTGTAAGAATTTAACACTTGTGGTTCTTTTGCTCCTTGGGGTGGGGGGTGGGGGTGGAATGTATGTGTCTTTTCTTTTTTTTTTTTAATTCTGTTTTGACCTTACATGCGAACTCATGGAGCCATATGAAGAGAAAATTCTTGCATCTCCTATAGATGTGAAAATCACTTTCATAAATGTCATGTACAAACAAACAAACAAACAAAATTATGGCACCCTCTGTCAAACTAGATTTTTCCATCGCAGCCGTGTGCTGAAGGGGGTCTGGGTGGGAGGGACAGACATGTCACTTTCTACCCCAGGTCTAAACTCCTGCTGTGATGTGTGAAAGAAATCAAGGAAGGGAAAAGCATCCAGCTGTTTTGCTATATTTAGACCTCTGGTGTCTTTCTTAGGCTGGTTGAAGCATCTGCACGTAGAGCCACTGCCACTTGAGCAATCTGTGTCTGGGATAGCCCCAGGGGTGTTCATGACCTGTGCATGCTGGGGCACAGGTGATCAGTGTGACCATTGTTTGCACAACCGAGGCCAGACAGTGCCCTGGTGCAGAGCAGGGTGAAGCAGATATTGTGAAAGTCAGCTGGATGGCAGTAGGCTGAAAGCTAGTGAGACCCTTATTTCTCATCCCTTGGACACAACCTCTCCTGGACACAACCCAGCTCCCAGTCTGGCTCTGCATCCCTCTCACATTGGGCTTTAACCCAATGAAGAACTGATACATGAAACCCAGGATAACAATGGTGTGAAGATGGCAAAACCAGAATCACTCGGCCTCCCCAGCAGCCCTTTGTCTCCCTCTTTCATCACCCATCAAGTGCTAGGCAGGTTTTATTGCAGATATCTGTTTTCTAAAAATGACTTGACCCTTCATTCTTTCCATTTCTAGAAATCAATGAGAAATGAAGAGCTTGGAAGGAAGCTCTGGCCACTTCATGCTGCTGCCAGCAGCTGTGGTAAGCCACTTGGATGTGAAGCAAGCACAAGGACATCTGTTCCAGCCTCCTCTTACCAGAAGCCACAAAAGTTCCTGCAGGATGCTGAAACTACCTTGGAGATTTCTGTAGCAAAGACTCAGATCCTTAGGGACTTCACTTCTACCACACCCAGAAAGTTGAAGGACCCTTCTACATATTTGGCCCCTACAGTGCAGATAGGTCATGGCCAAAGTTGCTGAGAAATAAAAACAGTCCATTCCACTGTCCAACAGCCAAAGGCAGTATGATGGCAATAGAGATGCATCTCAGAGATTTGGAAACAAGAACTTTCTCCTTAATTATATTGACAATTTTCCTGCAAGAATTAAACTTAACTTGTCCTTTCCATTGGCAGCCAGAGCTTAGGAAGCTTCCCTCGTGTCTTGGGTTGCATTGTTCTTTCTTCCAGGGCTGGGTAAAAAGGTGTATTTCAAACTGGGATTAAGAAAGGCAAGACATATGAGGTCAAGCAGATTAGCAGTGAAATTTTGTTTAGCTAGACAGATCACTTACTACACTGTACTGCAAGAGCTCCAGTTCAGCTGGCCTGGCCAAGCTGTTGAGGTAACAGGCAGTCTTGCACCTTTCAACAATGCTGTGGGTTTATTTCCCTGCAGAAATACTTGAACTCTGTCCAAGTCAGGGACTGAATATTGCCTCTCACTTTTCCCCCTAGCACAGGAGGACAAGTTTGGAAGGGAGCTCGTGTTCCTTCCTGCCTTGCTCTCCGAAGGCATGTGAGCTCAGCCGCATCTTATCACTCCACTCTCTGCGGGCCTGAGCCTCTGGGGTTAAGAGAGTTCAGGACCACACAGCATCAGATGCTACGTTGAATGGATAACATGAGCCAAAGCTGAGGATAACACTGAGAACTGTGCAGTGGGAAAGCAGATACTGTATTAGCTGAGTGCCATGATGCTTTCAAACATTCTTTGATACCATGATGCTGTGTTTTGTATTTTATGAGCACAACTTGAACACTCTAGTGAGATACTGAGCAAAATTCTGCTAATCAGTTGCAGTATCACCTATGTGTTTCATCTTTTTAAAATCAGAATGTTACCCTGTCACTTATTTCACCATAAAGATCCTGTAAAAAGGTCTAAAAAGTTTAAATACACTACTCTGATGTCAAGGAGCTTGGCAATGAAAACATAATTTTACAAGTTGCTGCCAGACAGTGAGTTGTGAAAGATTCGCCGTGTCCAGCAAGGAGACTGGATGTAGCCTTCCCCAAAAGTCTTTGGAGTATAACTATTTTTTATCAGCTGTGTAAAATACCAATGCAATGAGTGTGTGCGAGAATGCCGACCAGGCTGCAGCATGTCTGTCTGACCACAAAGGCAGTCTGGGACTGAGAAGGCTGTGATGGATATAGGCTGGGAATCTTCTCCATGGGACAGGCAGCAACAAAGTGTTTCTAGGATTTTTCAAGACAATGACTTCTCTGACCTATGAATACAGAAGGATACTTGTAGCAGTCATGCCCCCAAAGCCTGATTGCCATTGTTCTGTTTAAGTAAACACCTCCCCAGTTCTAAATAAGTAGCAGCAGATACCAGGCAGCACTAAGAAATGAATTATTGGTAGCTCAAAGAGATTCTCCCAATGCTGGTCCCCTCTGTGGGTCCACTACTGCTCCAGCTGTCACCAGGGAAAAGTTGCATTTGCTGCAACATTTTTACATTCCCTCCTTGCCTCCCCCCTCAACATACATTATGAAAAAAAAGTAAGAGTAGGCAACACCCTACATTCACTGAGAAACAGCAGTGAAGTAGCCTTATCAGGGGGATTTTCCAAAATTTCAAGGTCTGGTTTAGCATTTCATTTTGGCACTTGTCTGTCTTGATTTATCAGGGGAAAAGGGGACCAGCCAGCTGCGATATTCCAGAAGGTTTTACTCAGTTTTGATGATGGTGAGAAGTGTGCCAAACAAATAGCAGAAGGTTTGGTAATGTTTTCATTCAGTAAATCATCTGGAAATTGTACCATGTAAGGCAGGTTTGAGCCATACATGCCCTGACCAAAGCTCCCTGTTCCTCAGCACCCCATCCCTGCTAGTGCAATCTGCAGTTCCTCATCAAAAGCGGAAAATATAAAAGCACTTTCTCAGATGTACTCTCCCAAATTCCAACTGTCTATGGCTCAGGGAACAGAAGCTGTCCTTATTCATGTCCTCCATGAGCTCTTCTTGTATGAAGTGGTGAAAATTACCAACTGATGCTCTCCTCCCTTTTCTCTCATATCTCAAACTGAAGTAAAAAACACAAAGTGCAAGACAGAAAGAGTGGCTATGGCTGTGGCCTCAAACGGCAGAAGGAATCCTGGGAGAAGGGTGAAAAAGAAAGGAAACCAAAGTAGTTGTCTGTGCAACACCGATGTGATGTCATACTTTTATGGCATAATGATGTCACATTCAGCGCCTTCTTGCAAATTTCAAGAGTTTGAAGGATTATGTTTTCAAATATTGTTGTTTCAGAGAAATATTATTTCCTTCGAATATATATCTATGTATTTCATAGCTGAGTGCCATCCCTGTAAAGAAGGAATAGGACAAATACTGCATGACTTGAGCTACTGATTGCGCTTCATTAAGAGCAACTATTGTACATCTAAAAATCCAGGGCAGGAGCAACCTACAGGAGGGCACATTCCTGTAATCCTTAAGAATAATCAACAAATTCTCAGAAATTAGGGAATTATTGGAAGGCTATACTGATTGAATAGTTAAGCCAGAACAGATGATTCACTTACTCTAATCAGCAAAAATACATGGAGAGAAACTCGAAAACCACTTAGCTGCTGAATTGCTTGTCCCAGCGGTAGTTGTCGCTTGTTTTCATTGGCCATTAATTAATGGATACGTTTAAAAAGGCAAAATATAAAAAGGCCCCTTACAAAAAATGATGGTGGCAAGCTGAGCGTCGTGTTTCACTACGACAGCTGGAGCAAAGGTCTCTGGGTGGTTATCACCATCACTCCAGATCACTCATCTGGAGCCTCTGCTGCCGTTTTGCCTCTTCCTGCTCTGTGCACAAGAGCTGTTTGTCTCAGGGCTGCATGTTCCTCAGAGCCAAGGAGGGTGCTGGGAGCAGCCCAGGGCCGCAGCTTGATGTAACCCACCCGTGCGCTGCGTGTGGCTTTGCCCTACATCGGCTGTGGAGATAATTTAATTTGTCCATGGAGCTTTGGTCACACTTGTCTGCACTTCTGAGCGCTGGCAACTGTGCTGCCTGCTGGTGGGGTGGGCTTCAGGCATCTCTGTCTGTATTTATAACTGAGCCGTGCCCTGCTACTGGAGGCAGCTGACAGCAGCACTCAGCGGGACCAAGCCCAGGACCCTCGTGCCTGCTCTCCAACCAGCCACTGTCAATCAGGACGCTGAGATTTAAATTTCATGAGCTAATCTGGTTCTACAGTGAAATGTCTCTCAGCTGGAAAATGCTGCTTGCATTAAGACAAACTTTTTTCCCATAAAATTTTGGGGTTTTTCATGCAAGTTACTTCCAAAAAATTGGTCAGAAGGCATCAGTCAAAAGCATTCCTATTCAGCCTTTTGAGATGAAATTTTATTTTCTCTTTCAAAGCAACCTTTCTATTTTGTCTTAAGAACTTGTCAGATGTTCTAAGTCCCAGAAAAACATAGTATTTTAATTTTTTCCCCAAAATTATTCTGACCAGAAGCATTATTTTTCTCTTTTCAACATTGTCTTCTAAATGGTTTATTCTTTTTGCCATTTTTTCATCTTCCATTCTTAGAGAAAAAAAATTTGAATCACCAACTGTCTTTTGAAATATATAAAGTTGGTTCCCACAGAGCCCTTTTTAACAGAGGGCATATATTTCAGTGAATGTTCCTACCATAAAGAGCTTCCAGACAAAACTGGTTTAAATGTAATTTAATTTAAATTTCCTTTTCTGCATAAGCTTCTGCTGGTGCTTCTATTGTTTCTAGATCTCTGTTCTTCATTCATGGCAGACTCATTCTGACCTCAAATCCCACTTCTACCAAGCCTGGGAATAGAGATTCATAATTTCACTGGGTAATGAATACCATGGATTTGATGAAGATACTGCTTTTACAACATTTCATAAGCTTCCTCTCCTCAATAAAGTCTCCCTGTCCCATACGCATAAATAAGGAGACTGTCTCTCTTTTCATACTAAAATTAAGTCTGCTTCACAGGTCCCAACAACCTCCTTCCCAATCCTCTGAAAAATATCTAATTACACTAAGGGCATTTGTTTGCAATCCCTATTCAGCTTTGAAATTTGCTGCTTTTCTATCAAGCCTGAAAAACCTCTTCCCTACCTGAAACCCTGTCTGCTTTTCCAAACTACATTGTTTGTCCAGTAAGAGAAAGTATCTCTACCTGCAGACTTTACCTTGCCCTTTATTGCAGCTCTATTGCACAATTATTATTCTCAGGGTTAGGCATCATGAAGCAGAGCATGAGACAGCAGGAGGAGAGCAGAACACCATCATTTCGCCAGTACCATGTTGTAGGCCCTGGAATAAGATTCAGGGGACCAAATACAGATATATCTGCTTGCATCCTCTGTCTGCCAAGGTGGTCCCACTCTTGGTGTCAGGATAAGGCCAGGCCACTTGACACAAAGCCTGCTCTTCCATAGGAACACACCAAATCACACCATAAGGAACAGCCCCCCCATACACCTTCCATCTCTAAGAGAGTTGCTAAAATAGGGCAAGAGGGTCTTCTAATTTGGATAAACTAATGCAACTAGACATAAAAGCCCTTTGAATATCCAGTGAAGAACAAAGCCAAAATCCAACAGTCCTCCCAACATTGTAATGTACACTCCTGCTTGCAATTCTTCATCAGATAAGAATGTTTTGTGTACATTGAGCTGATTTATTCTGTAGCAGAAAGCTGTAGCCAGACACAGCCCACCCCACTATTTTCTGTGGGAGTCACTAAAAAAATCTTCTGTTCTTTCATTCCCCTCCCTAAAATATTTCTATACATTATGGGAGGACCTTTCAGGCAACCATATGACTACATTTAGGAAGCAAGAGAGCAACAGCAGGCAGTCCCCAGGGGATGCACATTCATTCCTCCTGTATCTCACTGAAGTTTTTATGAAAGAGAGCTTAACCTTTCTATGGCTTGCAAAGCCCTAACTAATTAACTGCTATTTATAAAAGATAATTCCTTATAATTGTAATAGGAAGAAATTCCTCCTATCCAAATCCTTAGAGGGCATAAGAAATACAAGTACAATAAAGAGTATCTAGCCCTGAATATTTGACCTCTTCTACTAAATTTTAGAATCAGAGTGGACTAATTATTCCAGCATAAATTTCCTTCTATTTCAGAACATAATGTCTGTCTAGGGGACTATCATGGAATCATGCATTCTGTTGGTCATTTCCCCATGTAGATTAGACCTAATCTTATTTTCCTACAGTTTCTCAACTACTGTCTTGCTTCAGATATAGCTTAAAGAAAGGGAAATTCATAGCATGTGCATGAACTCTTCTGCCAAATGAAATTCAGTAGGGTATTCTGTTTGTAAATCTTAAAAACTATTAAGTGGAGTAGATTATTTAGCAAATCTCAGAGACAATGAATTAACTTAAGAGCTATATAGAAGATAATTCTCCAAATAAGATAGATTACCAAGCAAAAATTTGTTAACAAAGGAGATCAAGCTGAAATTATGCCTGTGGGGAAATCTTTTTTCATAGTTTGAGTTTTCTCCTCTTCCTAAGCCTGTTTCATCATTATAATGCAATTACTGATTAATGGCTCAAGAAATAGACTTAGGATCCATGAGCTTCATTTTAGGGTGCAGCAGAAAAGCAGCTGGGCTACAAGAGAGCAATGCCTATGATGCCTTAAGTTTTAAATTTTATATTTTTTATATTCTGTGCTGTTTTGGTGAGTATTTTAGGTTTCATATGAAGGGTTACTAAGCTCTCTTTACAGAATAGATAGACAAAACAATTCCTTCTCTAGTTTGATCCCAAGGACAAATTTCAGGCCCAAGAACCAAAACAACAGTGAAGTGAGAATTAAAAACAAGGAGGATGGAGCTTCATAACCTGAAGCTATAATTGGACAATTGACTCCAATATGCTAATGGACCAGAACTTATAAAAGTGTGAGACCTCGTGATCGGTCATCCATTTTGTGATCATTTTGGGGTGCATCTTGGGTGCAGTCTAGCTGGGCTCTTGTGCTACCCAAGTGCAGCCACTGAGACCTTTTAATAAATACCTGATTTATCCTTTTGCTCTGTCTGATCTCTGTGCCAGGTCAGCCTCTAGAAGGCATCACCTGAACTGTCTCCAGTTCTGTAGAAAGTTCCTGTGGGAATTTGTAACAAATGGAGAGGAGAGCTTAGACAAGTCCTGCCTTTGACTAAGATTTCTGTCAGTACCTCTGTTTGGGGTGGCCTGCACCCCAGATTGCTCTCGTTCACAAGTTCTTAATAAAGGCCCTTTAGGTCTGTTACAAAACGAATTATTTATTGAATGGACATAAAATGAACACACATTAGACTTTAAACAGGCTACTTACCGCCTTCAGGTGGTTATCACAGATATCATAGTGGCCTCTTTCCACTGCAACCTAGACTTGCTCACAGCAGCCTAAACCATGGGCAGTAGTGTCAAGATTTTGTACCCTTGACAGACAGACTAAATCCTCCCTTGGGTTTTTTCCACAGGAAGCCTTCCACCCAATCACAGCAAACTATTTTCTTCTCTTTAGTATGTAGCTTTACTTGCTGGGAACATTCAGCACATCTGTCTCCAGAAGGATTGTGCATCTCTCAGTTATCTTGGTCACTCTCAGCATTTCCTATAGCCCTGTCACAACCATCACCCGCTCCTGCTGGGCCCTTTTTCTACCTTCCCACCCCTTGTCCTTCATGCCTCTAAAGCAGCACGTCTGCAGCCAGGCCAAGAAAGCTGCCATTGCAGGTTAGCTCTGCTGCTGTGTCAGTTTTGAGCACTACATGAGTTGAGCAAACTTACAGAAAAGTTTGGAGCCAAGTTTGTTTAGGAGCTGGTGGATGATTAAATGGTGTGGTGTGAATTGTTGTAAACAGGACAATCACAAAACCAGTTTCTGAATGCTCTGAACTGCAGCCAAGTTATCCTGAACTGCAGTATATAGAAAATATCAGAATAGTCATGCTAGTTTCACATTATTTCATTGTCTTCCCGACAACTCCGTCCTCAGACAGGCACTAGTTTATTCACAAGTTAATGCACAGAATAGGATGCAAGACTGGATATATAACAATAAAATTAATATTTCAGAGAAGTATGATATAGTACAAACACCTAGGGTGCCCCAGGGTACCCTAAAGAAGTCACCTGAGAAAGTCAGAGAGCTTTTCTGTTGGCTTAAAAGAAATCAGCATGCAACCTTAAAAATTGCAGAATGTTCAAAATCAGAGGTCACTGAGTTTCTGTCATATTTCTAAAGTTCTTCTGCTATAAAATAAAACTCTCTTTGCTGCCATTAAAATACCATCCAAAATATGATAGCCTTGATATTGTTGAGTCTGCAACAGAATATAAACACATTCTATTGGCAACGTTGCATGAAATAACCGCTTTCAAGTGACCTTCAGAGTGGTAACACAACAGATCATATTCTTCATTATTATTATTTTGAGGCTATTCACCATAATATGTGAAGTATGAGCCATACAAGCAAAATTGCATCTCACTGAGCTGATTTTTAATGTCTTGATTTGTCAAGTAATGGGGTGTCTGTTGGCATACATGATTCTCATTCACGTACATTGGTGATAATTGCAGGAGAGTATCCCGAGCAGCTATTTTTCAAGCACTCAATATTGATGATTATCGTGAAGAATTTCCTAGCCTGTCCTGGATATAATTAACAGCTTGAGCAAAACATCTTATTTACTGCTATTGCTAAGCTCTTCTGAATACACTTTCAGAGTGGTGAATTGGCTGCTGCATGCAATCCTTAAAGGATCAGATTGATGGTGCGTGCTGAGAAGACAAAAGGCTCTCTTTGACAAATAACAAGAAGTCTAGTTTGTGGATTTCACTGAAAAAGGGCTTCAGGTAATAAGAGGAATAAATGCTGCAGTGTGGTGGGCTGTATTTTAACTCTGTGCATGGGCTTGATCAGCAGCCCTGGAGAACTCTTTTAAACAGTAATTTACACAGTTCATGAGGAGAAAAAAAGCTTCTGTTCATTGTTTGCACATTAGAGTAAATAACATTTGATGACAGGAAAAGGAACATTTGGCTCTGTCCGCCCTAGGACTCTGAATTTGTCTTTTAAATTGCTCACTTATGGTTATGGAGTTGATTCTTTAATGGTTTTTTTGTAACATCCCGGATTTGGAGGTTGCTGTTTTTTTGGTTTTTTTTTAATTAGTGCACCCCTGGCCCACCTTGGGACCCTTTCCAGGGACTGGGAAAGGTAGAGTGGCTGAATTGATATTCGCCTCTGCCCCACCAGAGCTGTCAGCTTTTAAAATAACCATGCCTGATTACATTATGGCCATGGACTAACTGACTACAAGAGCTCAGCTAATTAAAATTGGACTTGAATCATGTAGCTTGACCCACTTGCCCAACCCAAGTGATCAGTCACTATTTTTACAGAGGAAAATGCTTCAGGAGGCTGAGTGTGGTCTCTCCAAAACACTGGAGGGTTATTCTCCTCACCAGTTTCTCCTCTGCCTCTCATAAACCTGGGAGCATCAGGTTTAACATGCCAGTATCTGCTGGTGAGGGAAACATTTTGCTGCTGCAAACCCTGGGACAACCCTAAAGTTGTCACATGTGGTTGTCCCCAGCAGATCATGCTGCGTTCTGGGGGCTTGCTCAGAGGTCACACACCATGGGCAGAGCTGCCTGCACAGTTCACTCACAGCCATCGGGCTACAGCTGGTTGGATTGTTATCAAAAGCACTCAAATCTTATTCTTAACTTTCACTGCAAAAGCCCCCCCTCCCTTCTCCCTTGTTTCTCCCAGAGGAGAAGGTGGCTGCTAGCCAAAAGCAGCTTTTTTTTAAGACGTGTTTTTTTCAGACAGGTGCCTGTAGACCTATTTTTTGGCGAGGGAAGGAGAGGTAACGCCAGAGGAAGCCATAGCTGCTGAACCTGTGCTGGGTCACGTAGACTTTGCAGTGCTCTGCATTCCAGGAGGATCCATGGCTGGGGAACCTCTGCACCAGCACAGAGCTGGAGTATGAGTTCTGGTCACCCCTCTAACAGTGGTTTTGCATTCTCATTTTCCTTAACCATTTTTGTTAAAGTTGAAAAACAAAAATCTTTCCATTGGTTTTGGTGCCTTGTTTTGTTGGCTTTTTTTCCCCAACTCCCAAATATAGAGTGTACTTGAACCTGACAGTGTTTTCTTTATGTTCATCATAATCTTGCTACTAATTCACCTCCTGCCTTGCTGGAAATATGCCTGACAAGTGTCTCTAATTTGAAGGGAAAGAACCAGAAAAAATTATATCACTTGCAAATTAATGATTTTTTTTTTGTTTTTTTTTTTGGTTTTTTTTTTGTTTTTTTTGTTTTTGAAAACTGATCTGCTCTCATTTCAAACACCCTGTTCTTGTAGATGTTATCAGTATGAGAAAATCAAGGTAATGCTGGAGCAGGCTATTCCAGGCCTTTGCATGTTTGTTTGGGTTTTTTTAATTGCATGAATATTTTACAAACTCAGCAGTATCTCAGGTGACTTTGGACAAGATTCTGCCACGTTGTCTCCCATTGTGTACTGTGGTACTGCACGATCCCAGATGCCATACTCTGCCTTGACAAGGCTGTTAAAACCATTTAGTTACCTCACTCCTGTTAGTGATCTTGGCCCTGGATCTTCCTGAACCCCAAAGTGCCCTGAACAAGCAACTTTTGTTACACCTGTTTTCTCAAAACTGTGGATTTCCACACTCTAGACCAGTCCTTCAGGGACTTAGGAGGTCAAGTGGAAAGACAAAACTTTTGAACTGTGGCAGTAATTACAAAAACTTGTGTTTTGCACAAAAAGAAATTAAAAAAAAAAAAAGAGAAAACAGGAAGGGGGAGGAGGCAAAACTCCTTTGAACACATTGAGTAGCAAAATAAAAATTCATTGACGAAGCTGGAATGAACATTCCAATGAAGACCATTTTAGAAAATAACTGGGAAACATAAACATATGCTCATCTCATCTCCTCTAGGGTCCTGTTGGAGAGGAAACACAACCATGGAGGAACTTTCAAAGCAAAGCACAGGATTTCTGGTCCTCCTCCTGTTTTTGTCTCTTGGACACAGACCAGAGCAGCACAGCGGTATCCACAATAAATATTCCTCACTGGTCAGTGCCAGCAAGAGGAAGAATATAGGTTCAAGCCAAACATCATGACTGACCTGGCATGCCCTGACACCCAGAACTCTCTGCATGGGGAGAGGGGCGACTGAGTGCCATCTGCCTGGGCAGCACCACGCAGAGCAGAGCAGAGCAGAGCAGAGCAGAGCAGAGCAGAGCAGAGCAGAGCAGAG
>CM031857.1:52136586-52155013 GCA_018697195.1 Certhia americana
AGCAGAGCAGAGCAGAGCAGAGCAGAGCAGAGCAGAGCAGAGCAGAGGCAAGACAGGGCACACCCCATATGAGTGTGTTCCCCCCATCTCTGACGTGTCTGGGCAGAAATGCTCCTTTTGATCAGATTCTCAAGACAGAACCTCTGTCACAAGTCAGGCTGCATCTCTAGGGCACAACAGAGACTTGAGGGGAGGGAACATACTGCATGCAAGGGAACAAATCTGCATGCAAATACCACATCCACCCCAAATCTAGCAGGGGGTTGGTGAGCTATACATTTACTAACACATACAGTAATTTTAAACTGAAAATCTGTCGTATTTTGGCTCAAGCACTCTATTTGTGTACAATAATAAAAACTGCTGATGGTAAGAATTCAGCTCAGTAGTTGCTGAAAAAGCTGATTTCAACCAAAAAAAGAAAGACTCCCTTACCAAAGCTTGCAATTACTGCACCACAGTGAGTTAATACAGACTGCATCTTGTTAAAAGGCCAGAGATGAACCAGCAGATATATGTAGGGAGGTTTATGCTAGCACCTACTCCTACAGGGTATGAGTCAGGCCAGTGCTGTTACTCTTTCACTTTTATAAGCATTATACTTCTTTGCAGGCTTTTGAGCTGCCCCAAGATTTCAGATACAGTTTTTCAATTGACAAACCAGCTAAAATGTCTGCATGGTAATAGAGACAAGCATTAAAAAAATTTAACACGGGTAAGAGAGAACAAAAAAGAAGTAAAAGAAAAGAAAAAGAAGAAAGAAAAAGAAAAAAGAAAAATAAAAAAGAAAAATCAAAAAAAAAAGGAAAAAAGAAAAAAGAAAAAAAGAAAAAAAAAAAAAGAAAAAAAGGAAAACCGGGCCAATTTAGGAGTAAAAGTACAAGAGTAAAAATGAAAGTCTAAACCTTGAATGTTTGAGGCATTATATAGATGTATACTGTTTTAAAGGTGATTTCCTAACTTAATCAGGGATTTACTTCTTAGCTGCAATTCAGACCAATCTCTCTTAATTTGAGCTCTGATCTGTAGAATTTAGAGTATATTAATTCAGAGGGTACCACTCTATCCTTTAAAGCAAACAATCAATAAATCCCAAACAAGTCCCCCTTAGGACATTGACTGAAGCATGGGAACAAACAGAGAGTTGGGACACATCCTTTAACCCCACTGCTCTGAGGAGACAAGTGGCAGCTTGAGGGTGAGACCAGAAGATGAGACCAAAGACTTGTGTTCAAATCACGTTGTCACTGTGGTGAAAGTAATTATTCTGACTCCTTTGACTGTGAAGAAGCTGAGGAGAGGCACAAAAGCCAGTATCTATTTTCAGGTTTCAAAATATTTTTTCCCAACTCATTGTAACTCGAAGTATGCCTTAGAATTTACTTCATTTCCATACATTTCTTTTCCTTCAGACAATTAAGTCTTATGAGTAGTTTTTATTTAGCTGTTTTTCCATACTATGTACAGCTAGAAGCAATTTTTTATTCCTCTTCAAACCCACGCATACATGGAAAAGGCCAGTTTAGCTTCAGAGGTACATGTTAAGTTAAAGGATGATAGTGGTACATGCCAACTTACACATAATATATGTAAAAGTTGGTGTTGTTTGGGCTAAATTTTAGAAATTTTAGGTTTAGAAACTCCTTCCAATGCATCAGCAAGAAATCAGAAAGCTCATGAAGATAGGTCTGCTACAGATCCTCATCACAGCATAATCCAGACCTCCTGCAAGTGGACCAGTACCCTGTCCCTTTTCAAGTATCCTGATGGAGCTACTGAAGCTGGGGGCTATGGCACTGCTGAAAGAAGGTGGGACTTCATAGAGTCTTTAACCCTGAAGTTACATACCCCGCTGGGAGTCATTTGAATAAGACAGCCTCGTCCGTGTTGCCAGCACTGAATTCCTGCACAGCCAGGAAAGTGAACACAGCAACCTGTAGCAGCTAGCAGAGAAAGCACAGGAAAACAAGGACAATTATCCTGATGAGCCGTGGTTGAGAGACACCCTCTAGGAGACTCCTGCCAAGAGAAGGAGGGCCAAAGCTGTCATTTGTGAAAGTTTTAAAGGAGGTACAAATGTGCAGAAAAACCCACAAAAGACCTTTGACGTAAGAGGGGCCAGGACTTTCTGAAGAATTTTCTTTCTGACACACCGTTTGTTTAGCTGCACTCAGCCATTTCCAGTTTTGAAGCCTTTGTGCCTTTCTTCCTTCACATATAAAACTTAAAGTAATAACACTTTAAAAAGTCTACATGTCTGACAAAATTCAACACCTCTCTGGGTAAATACATCCCACTGCGCCCTGTAGCTTTCATTGTGAATCAGAAGAGATGACTAATGCCATAACTGCTTATTAAAAAGAAAATTATTAATTTCTTTGTGAGCTAAAGTCTTAGAATTCTTTTTAACACTTTAAAACCAAGGAAAATTAGTTTTTGGTGATATAAAGCACAGGCATTTGGTTTTTTGTAGATGTAAAAGAGCATTTTTTTCTCAAGAGCTATTGCTGATTTTTCTTTTTGCTTGACAGATGAGCTTATCAAGTGTCACTGACATTTTTGCAGTACTGTGCTAAAATATGCTTCATTTGCTACTCAGCTGAGCACTTCAGATATGTGTCATTCAGATGGCACTAAAGGCCTGATCCAGCAATCATGTGGGTTGGAAATGCCTCAGTTTCCTAGAGACCTCTTGGTTTCGCTCCCAGTGCTTAAACCAAGAGTAGCAGATAACCTGGTGAATAGAGAGCTCTTTCCCAGGCAGTGGGAAGTGATGATTTGAACCTCCCCAAGCTGATCCAGAATGCCTTTCACCACCTTTGGTGCACTTTTCTCAGTCTTTAAGGCAGCTCAATGATCTACTTAAGCATTCAGTGCTCTTTTAGGCAAGAATAAATTTACACAATGAAGAGAGGGCTGTATCCGTTGCTTACCCTTTCCATTGGTGAGCACTTAACCCTCAAAAACCACCTGCCATTTGAAACAATACTGTAACTGGGGCCTCAAAGAACAATAGCTGACTGAAAAGCCAAGTAGAAATTAACAGAAAAAAATTGGGTGATAAAGACCACTGCAGTCACCTCATCCAGCCCTGTACTGAAGGGAGAGTCAGCTTCTAAGCGAGATCTGAATGTGGGGGCTTCTGTAAGCCAAGACCTGATTATACCCAAAGATGCAGATTTCCCCAGCCTCTTTAGACAGCCTGATCCAGTTTTACAAGGGGTTTCACAAGCACTAAATGTAGAGGAATATCACTTCATGCAGCTCAGGACCCTCCTGACCTTCTTCACCCAAACTTGTCCTCCTAGACTCCCAGGTTTCTGTCAGTAGAACTGCTTTCCAAGTAGTTCTCTTGGAAAAGCAGTTCTATTTTTTTTTTTAATTCTTTTTGATACTGATTTCCCATAGAGAGACTCTACTCTTAAAACTAAGAATCTCTGCCTGTGCTTAATGGGTTGTCCACAACCCATAGTGCTGGTTGGGATTGTTACACATTTGCACTCATCATCATTAAACTTCATGATGTTTCTGCCAACTTGTTTCATCAGCTTGCTGACACATCATTGAATAGGAGCCCTACTTTTCATTTCCTCTCCCCACTTTGGTGTCATTCATGTACTTCCCGCGGGTTCACTCTGTTCCATCATACATGCTATTAATAAAGATATCAAACAGTATCAGCCCCTTTATCAAACACCAAAAAATGTCACTCTTAACTGGTGATCAGTTCAAGCTATTGGCCTTTATTCTTTCAGTGGGAAAGCCCAGACAGATTTTTTTCACCAGCTTTGTGGTCCATCCCACCATGTCCAGGCCTTCCCAACTTGAGCACAATGGTGCTATGGGCAGTGTGTTTAAAGCCTTGCTAACAGGCTTTTGTTTTCTGAGCCAGTCATCTCCCCAAAGAATACAATCTTTGTATTCTTTGTATTGTATTGACAGGTCAGACATCATTTGGCCTTGGTGCTGGGGCTTCTCCTGGAAGCCATGTTCAGGCACATGAATTGTGGTTGTCCTGTGCAGAGCCAGGAGTTTGGCTTTGATGATCCTTGTGTGTCCCTTCCAACTCAGGATATTCTATCATTCTACGATTAAGTGATGATAATTCTGTGATCAAGATGCCAGGCTAATCTTTCTCTCCTTTACGTTTGGATATGTCTTCCAGAATAATTTGCTCCATTGTCTTTCCAGGGATTAAGGTTGGGATGATCCTGACCAATAATCAATTGACTGGTTTGCTACTCACTTCACAGCAAAGCTTCATGCTCTGAAGCCACTCTTTTACCCAAAGTGGAAGCCCCCCACTCCTCACCTCTTTTTTTTTGACTTTTTAAAGACAGTCCTCTCTTACTGCATCCCTCTGATCCTAACTAAAAGGTTGTGGCAGGGATACAGCTATTACAGGAGATTTCTATTTACTCCTCTCTAGTAGGATGATGCAGTCTCAAGAAGAAAACATCCAAAGGGCAATATTTAGTTCCAGAGGTTATGTTTGTAGTTTATGTTATGAGATTACAACATATGAGCTCCTTTGCCTTCTACTATTGGTTTTCACATGCTTTGCAGAATTTGAGGATTCTTAAATGCTGGTAAACAGTCTTAGTGTATTGCACCTCTAACAGTAAATGATTCCTTTTATTGAAAAGATTTGGTTGTTAAGTCTCTTCACTTTATGGAGATTGATGAGGTTTACCTTACACTTAGAGTTATGCATATAATTGATTTTGGAGTTCAATGGCAGAAAACAGCTAAAGCCAAACCCAATATTTTGAAGTTGTTCTTGCCAAAATAAAAAACTGAAATATTTAATTTTATTTTTGAAAAACACATTGACCTCAATCAGAAACCAAATGTTTCACTTTGTTTTATTTTTAGCAAAAAAAATGAAACACAACCAACCCCCCCAAAAAACCCTAAAACACACACCAGCAAAACATTGACAACTAAGGGGTAAATTCACACAGCCAGCATGGGGAAAAATTTACCTGTTTTACCAGTGTTGGTCAGACTTTTCTCATCACAGAATCATCACTGAATCTTTGAATTTGTAAGGGATCTCTGGAGATCCTCTAGTTTAATCCCTGTGCTCAAAGTAAGGCAGATGAGAGCCGCTTAATCTGCAAAGCAGGCTCCATGTGAGTCCACACTTTCCACAGGACAATCTCTGCATCTTTCTGGCCGTGTGTTTGCAATGTGTTTGCAATGTCACTTTACTGGCACCAGCCTGAGTGGCTGCAGGAAGGTTGAGCAGAACATGAAATGTCACACAGGCACTAGGATATAAGTTGTTACACTAGTTAACGGGGTGAAAATCCCTCTCAAATAGTTTTTACTTTTTTAGAAAAATGGAAGAAATCTTAGCTATTCTGCTAATTAATTCTCCTCTGCTGCAAAGCAAAGATACACAGCAGAGATAGGATAGGGCAGAGCAGTTCCCACACTGCTGAAGAAGCTTACATAAAGCAGGCTATTCATGTCTCTTACAAAGCATAAGTCTTTGATTTTTTTATTTTTTTTTTTTATTCTTTTTGGTACTGATTTCCCATAGAGAGACTCTACTCTTAAAACTAAGAATACTCTCTTGAGTGTTGGGGTATGATCCCGCAGGGCTTCCTCTGCTCTTGCTCTTTGTCAGCAGAAGGAGAAACTTGTGTAGGACGAGGTGGCTACACAGGTGAGGAGGCTGGGTCGTGCACTGCTGTATGCTTGTAGCCAGCCCTGGACTCAAGGCTGCTCTAAATTGTACCCTCAGCATTCAGGGCATCTCAAAGCTATGTGCTATACATCTCCCATTATTGGAGGTTTGGCCAGAACTCAGCTGATGGAGAAAGATTTCACCTTGGCCATTTTGAAGACCTGCTGCTAACACAGCTCAGGAACACGGTACTCTGACAAGTAAAGCCCCAACTTTCACCCTGCTCTCAAGAGGTTTGGCTACTCATTTAGTGCACTCTTCCTCCAGCTTGTTTGTGGAGAAGGAGACCCAGCAAGCCCCTGTGGTGTTGCTCCACAAGAAACAGATCCACACTACTCCACACTACTCCACAAGAAACAGATCTAGCCAGTCCCTTCCACCTGCTGAAATTTTATCCAGCTCCCCTGTTTTAAATAATCAGGTTGCATGGGGCAACCTGTTCCCACACCTGACCTGTCTCACATTTGGCTGAAAAGTTTTGGGGGATGTCTTAGGCCAGCATTCGTGAGGAAAGACAATGACTTCCATTCTGGTGTGGTGGTGGTGGTGTGGGAGCAAGCTACATGACTTCTCCAGGCTCTGTTTCCTGTGGTGCTTCTCTTCAGCTTTACCTTGAAATCCCTTGCCCTTGTTTTTCCTCCTCCACAGTATATTCATCTCTGATACTGGCAAAAGGCATATGGAGAATCTACAGCCTTTCCAAATGTCTAATATTTAGGCAGAAGGATCAGAGCAGAAGGAGAATCCTACATCCAGTTTTTTCCTGTGCCATAATCACAGCAAACTGTTCACAGTATCCAAAATTTCTGTGGCATGTGGTGAATGGGAGAACAGCTTTACTGTTTAGGTTTGAGTTAGAGCTGAAGAGTGATAGACTAGTAGATTCACATTGTAAAATAGCTCTGTGATGTCCTCAGAAAAAACAGGAATTTTCACCACAGCCCCAAATTTGAGCCTTTGTTTATACTGATGGAATTTTGGACACCTTATAATGAATCCCCAGATTGTTGACGTTGGGGGCCCATAGGTACAGAAAATGAAATGACTCCTCAGACAGCACTATTGGGTAGAAGGGGTGGATGCAGAATTCAAGGACCCATGATGTTGAAGCTTGTATAAAACCACTTGTTGTCACTAGATAGTCAATTTTTTGGCCCCTCTTTTAGATATGACTATAGAATGGTTCATAAACAGTGTTGCAGACAAACAGTTTTACAGAGAGAGTGTTGAAGCTAATTGCAAGTTCTTCTGATAAGTGACTCAGAACCTGTTGGACTCTACAAAATTAGTCATTTATTAAAAGGAATAAGAATAATTTCTTAATATATTAATGAATGCACTCTACTGTAAAATGTGACTAACTTCCCATAAAAAGAGAGCAAAACTGTGGGTGCACATAGTCACTTTGTTATCTTCCTGCCAAAACTCAGTTTGTTTCTGCACTGTGCATAGGCATATTCAGGAACAAAGTCCACAGGTGCCTGAAGGCACTTGGGGAGGGCTGACAGACTCACTCATTGAGGGGAAACCTTTTCTTGGAAAGTCTGACTCTATACTTATTTGGAAGACAGGGAAAGCAGCAGCAGCCACTCTCATTTGCTTCACCAAGCCTAGACCTGTTTCCAGTCAAGCTATTAGTCCCAGCCACTTTTTAACTGTTGTGGTTTTGCTGACCCAGCACTCATTTTATATTTAGGCCATTTTCTTGTAAGAAGTCACAGCTGTGACCGTCATTTTACTACAGTGAAATGTGTCAGCAGGACCAAGAATAGCAGCTGTCTATCAGACCTGCACCCTAGAGTGTTAATGGAGATACCAAGCTTTGGAAACAAAACAAAAGGCACAGAAACAGAAATGCAGTTCTACAATGAAAGTCAGATTTGAAACAGTATGCTTACTTCTTTTCTTCCCTAAAACAGAGAGTAGAGATTTTTAAAAAATTAACACAGAGGGGCTTATCATGTCCAGACCAATCTAAGGTAATGGAATTTACTGGAATAAACCTTCTGCTGGGAGGACTGGAAGGTCCAGTGTCATCTGTACCTCTTCATCATCATTCCAGCCACCTATTCTGATGGATAATAGCAGAAAACTTGTGACTTACAGCTTCATAGGAAAATACATATGGCTTGAGAGTACAATATGAAACTTGAGAGGAGGTTGTCTCAGCTCTGCCACAACTGCCTCAGTTCCAGGCATAAAACTTTCACTTCTGAAGGAGCTGCTAGTTTTGAGATGCTGTGGTCTGTGGTGCAGAGGCCAGCTCTCACTCGGTAACTAGAAGAGTCCCTAAAGGATCAGAGACCTTGTGACACTCCTATTGCTCAGAAGCTCAGATCTTTCATTTCATCTGCTAATCAGCTTCTGGGCACTGAAAACTTCTACTGAAGCCAACAAGATTTCTGTGGCTTTAAGGGCTAGTGTGTAAGAGTAGTGATGATAACACATTAAGATTAAATTGCCCCTCAAAATCTGTTAGGAAAATTTCAAGTGCCTAGACAAATCTTGCTTCATGAGCCCAAACTAATACATAGTAAGTCAGGACGTTGAGAGAGGCATAAGCAAATAAGAGAGTCTGCCTTAGCCTGCCTGAGTCAATAGTGTTGGAACAAATTAAAAAAACTACAGGTTCCCTAAGGCACAGACAAAGCAGAGGGAGCTGAAAGCACTTCCTTCAGCATCTGTACTGATGCTTAAGTGGTTCACATTAAAAGGCTTTAGAACAGGGTTCTTGAGATTTTTTTCTGGGAGGGTTGTTTAAGAATTGAACATCAGGCTAGGGTCAGATAACAAACTTAATGTGAAATGAAATTTCCTCTGTTTAAGAATGTAATGAGCTTTACAAAGCTTTACAAATTGACACAGTTTGAAGCAGAGCAAATAAATCAGCATTTATTTTTCCATGTTTGATGGAGATGCATGAAGGGGATTTAATTTCCAATAATTTATGACAAACTCTATTTAAAACCTTCTTCAACTTAAAGGACTGAGCAAAGGTAGCCCCCAGCACAGATCTGCACATGCCACTCCTGAAGGAGATTAACCCAGATCCCACAAGATTGATGTATCAAGAATAGACTTCAAAGAACTTTGCTAACTGAACTTGGGAGAACTCATGGGAGGGGTCAGAGGAGTGCTTAGGGACAGAAAAGTTGTAGAAATTAAACTCATTGCCCTTTCCAGCAACCAGTCTGGGCTGGTCAGTTTTGTACAACATTGCAGTGTTTCATGTAAGGAATTTGTGTGCAGGGCAGGGGGAAAGAGTGGTACAGTAATGTGTACTGTGCCTTTTAGAGAAAGAAAAATACCATCAATAATTATTATCATGTTACTCTAAATCATACAAAGAAGGAGTGTACCAGCTCAAAGGATGGAAGCACTGATGGAAATGGAGTTTGTTCACTCTTAGACAGAACCATTTTAGCATGATGCAACTAGTTAAGAGATTCTGAGATTCTAAAAATGAGAAAAAACCTGCCACCTCTTTTGAAATAGCGTATGGTAATATACCTCCTCACCCTTAGGTGGTTCAATGCTTGGGTCTCATTAAATGCTTATTTTCAGAACGATATGTATAGATGGAAAAACCATCACTTCTTTCCATATCTTGTTCCTGGTTAACCCTATTTGTCTCCTGATATCTTGGCCTTTCTGATCTGAAGGTCTCTGAAGGATTTTGACATCTGTACATTGGCCTGAGTTCTCAACCAAACTGAAAGCCCTTTCCATATGATGTTTTGCCCTCCCAAGGGACAACAGTACCTATTATGGTCATTCTCCAAAAACCAGGCTGCAGCGAAGCCTCAGTTTGGATAAACAGACCTAGCTCTTCCTATAAAGCATTTTCCTCAGACCTCAAAACATTTTTATGACTCATGTTATGACCTTAGATGCAAATACTGTGCTTCAGGGAACCTCTGGAGAGTGAGGGCTAAACCCATGAGATTGTGGCTCTGATTCAGATACTCTTGCAAGAGATTGAAGATCTGGGATGAAAAAGATATGTGTTCCCCAGGAACGTTGAATGGTTCTTTGGGGGAAGAGCTTCAAAACAAGGAATATGAAAACCCAAAAATATCTTAAATACTGATATTTTAACAAAGAAAAAAGAATTCAATTCAATACGCAAAGAGTTAAATCAGGCAACGCAGATGGATAATAACTTAAAAATTAATTTGTATTTATGAGTTTGTGTTCACAACCACCACTGTCAACTGATTGTACCATGTGTCACTAAATAACAGGCAATGTTGAGATCACACTCTCCTATTATTAGAAATGTAATAGTCATATCTTTTTTAAAAACCTGTTTTTAAATCTGTTGCCACCTGGAAAACTAGATTAAACAGATCAAGAGTTAATGTTATCTACAAATATTCTGGGCAGAAATGTAATTAGGGCTGTTATTAGGACTATCATTTAGTAGGCAGTGTAGATGAGACTGAGAAGATAAGCCACTATCAGTTGCTGTTGAGGGCTAAAGCGATTATTAAGCTTGTAGGTTTGGGCCATGTGTTTTCCTGGCAACGTGGACATAATGTTGAATAACTTCCAAAAACTGAAGGCAGGACTGCAGGTGGTTTCCCCTAAAAAGCTGTTCCAGTGTGGCACCATCAGCAGACAGGTAAAGTGCTGGTGTGTGCCAGAGCCTCCTTGCAGCTCTCCAGCACCAGGGCAGTGAGTCATGTAACATGAGGTTGCGAGGTTGCAAAGTGGGGCCTAACGCTGTGTGCCACCAGCCCCATGTGTGTGCCTCCTGATGTGACTCCCTCAGGGCCCACGCTTTCCATCACAGATGGTTGACTCTGGACACAAAACACTCAGCACTGCTGCACAGCACCTGCAAGGGCAGGCTGTGGTAAGAAGAAATTCCACGCTAGGATGGAAGAGTGAAATAATTTTTGCATCGAACTATGGTGAACAGGTTGAACCTTTAAACAAAGGTTTAAACAAAGGTTTAAACAAAGGTTAAATTTCAGGATGTGTAACAGCCCAAGAACTCTCCATGTGCCTGCCGTGCATGACTGAAGGACATGGAAGCATAAGATGGCTTGGGTTGGAAGGGACATTAAAGCTCATCTGGATCCCCACTAGCCCAGGCTGCTCAAATCCATGTGGGTTGAAACATTCACATATCTAGCTGGAGATGTCTCTGCTCAAGGGGTTCCTTTCAGCCCAAACCATTCTATTATTCTGTGTGGGAACACCACTTGGAGCATCTTCCCAAGCAAGGTGAGCAGTCAGTTCTTCTCCTCTGCTACCTCTCACCTCAGTGAGACAGACAGCTGTCCAGCAACCTCACCCTCCCTTGGACCTGCATTTCCCAGCTCCCCCAGCCCTTTACCGCAGCTGCTACCAGGGATACATTGCTGTAACTTTTGGTAACTTGGAAATCCTCATGGGATTGGGTATTGGGACCTGTGTGCTTCCACTCCCCTCCCTAACATCTGCAGGGGGAACTGGTGGAACCTGCAATTTTTAGTCTGCATTGCACCAGGGACATGGGGAACTCCCCAGCAGGGTCCTTCCAACGCACAGCAAAGAGCACAAGACATGACAAAGAGCAGCTTGGTGCCACAGGAAACTGTCAGAGGTGAGCATGTCTCTGCAGGGACTATAAAGGTTAACGTGGCTATCACTTGCTCAAACAGGCTTTCTAACCCAGAAGGTGCAGGCACTCCCCAGCAGCCCTCTCGTTCTGTTGCTCTTGTGGCTTCAAAGAACCCAGGAGACATAGGAAGGAGGTTAGAAATTATGCCGGTTTGATGGAACAAGCCTGTTCCTTGGAGCAAGCCAAGCACTCCTACTGAACACAGCAAACCAATGGCAACCCCTCATTCTTTGAAGCTGCTGATGTTTTGCAGCTTGTTGAGCTGATTAGTGAGAAACTCTCATTTTGTTCTCAGAAACAGAAATAAATTGTTTTCCTTCAGATAACTGATATTTTTCTTCCTATTGAAATGGACCTGGTTTTATCTGTGTGGTGTTTACTTTCCAGGAGGCTTTGCCACATTTGCAGCTTCATGAGGTTTTATTGCCTCAAGCTTCTCCACAAAATACACAGAGTTCTGCTGTTGGGAGGGTAAATCTTCTCTTGAGACAGAAAGGATGGCCCTTCTCATGACTTTTTCTTTTCTTGGTTCTGTTTTGACATTTTATCTTCCTTCATGCTACATGAACAGGAAACTATAGGGACAGCCACAAATCATCTTGCTGCCTTATGTCCTTCAGCTCCACTATTTTTACACTTGTTTTTGTAAAAGTGCCTCTACATTTACAGGATGAAATGGTGATGGCAGAATGTCTCTGATTACAAATTCCATTACATCTAAGAAGACCAAGTGCTGTTCCCCTTATTCAAACCCAGCCAAGGATCTTTCCTACTCTGAATTTATAGTAACCATAATTCCAGAAGATCCTCAGATACCTCACAGTGGTTTTTTTCAGCACAAATAGGTTTTACAGCTGGGCGAGGTCTTACATTACAGAGAAATTTATGCCTAAACATCTGCTCTTAAATGTCCTTCAGCTACTTGAGGTGGTTACAAATCCATCCACAGCACCCACTAGAAGATATAAAAAACCTACTCCCCTAATTTAATGTAGAAAAGTATTTGTTATTCCACTGACAGTCTGGATAGCAGGAAGGAAGATGTCAGAAAACTTTAGATTCATGTCAGACCTCTCAATTTTCTCAGTGGTAGGGAAAATCTCTCCTCTTTTTTTTTTCCTCTTTGTACAGTCTGAAATGTGACCAGTAGAATCAGTTCAGTTTTGTTGTGAATAGACAGTCCTAGAGGGCCTAATAGGTAGAAAAGCACACTCACTTATTTCTGCTTGCCCTAAAACTTTTGATAAGGTTTTGCTGAAGCTCATTGTGGCAGATTGACTTTACACACATAATAAAATTAGTCCTTGATACAAGAAATGCATAGCTAGGAGGTGAAACCTACAGAAAATTGCATATGGGATTTCTTTTACTGTCATGATAGCAGCTTGTTTGAGATAATAGGACAAGCATGTTTGTAAGTACTGCTGATTTACTGAACTAATAAATAATCTCCCTTGCACATCTTTGCTTCTTTAAAAGAACAAAGAAACGACAACAACCAATAACAATAAAAAAAATAACAAACTTGGAGACTTGTCAGTAAGCAGACCAGGCTGGCTTTGTATGGTTGACCACAGGAACAAACTCCTATGGGGTCATTCTCCATGGAGCAGATCTTCCCAGTGGTTTTCATAATTCATTACTTAATTTAGCATCATCTAGACCAAATCACTTTTGTACCTCAGTATCTTTGATACTCATCTTTCTAGTAAAAATCCATACAGTCTTCTTCAAATCCAATGGCACAAGAAATCCTTGTTACCTAAAATTTTACCGATTGATTTTTAGCAATAGTATACAATAGCAATTTCATGAAGTCAAAGAAGCTATGTCAGTCATTGCAGAATTATATACATTTCGCTATAGTAATTATGTGAATTGGAAAATAAGAATATTTATAACTGAAAATGTAAATTTCCCCAAGCTGGCCTCATTGGGGTTCTGTAAATGCTTAAAATAGTTTTTATTTTCTATGCCACAACCTCTTTTTTTCTGCCAGCACATTTAAACATGAATAGCTCTTTTACAAAACTGCTGTGGAGTTTCTGCATCTGCAACAGAGCCAGATTCAACCTCACGTTCTCTTTGAGAATTTCATATAGTAAATTTCTTCTTTAATAAGTTATTCCTATGTTGAAATAAAGCTAGCATTTCATGTGGGCTACACGTTCAGAAGAGAAGACGGATGGAATTATGCAAGGTGACACCAAGCAAGGATAGAATCAAAGGATCAATTAGGTTGGAAAAGATCTCTAGGATTATCCAGTCCAACCATTGTCCCTACACCATGAAATCTACCATGAAACCATGTCTCCAAGTGCCACATACTCACGTCTTTGAAATTCCTTCAGGGAGGGTGACTGCTACTTGCTGGGCAGCATCTTCCAATGCCTGGCAACATTTTAGGTGAGGAAAATATTCTTAATATTCAATCTAAACCTCCCCTGGTGCAACTTGAGCCATTTCTTCTTATCCTATCACAAATTACCTGGGAGATGAGACCAACCCCACAATCTCCTTTCAGGTGGTGGTAGAGAGGAGTAAGATTCTTACTGAGCCTTTTTTCTATGCTAAACAGTCCCAATTTCCTCAGCTACTCATCATCAGACTTGTTCTCCAGACACTTCACCAGCTCCATTGCCCTACTCTGGACTTTCTCCAGCATCTCAGTATCCTTGTTGTAGTGAGGGCCCCAGAACTGGACACAGGATTTGAGTCCAGTGCTGAGTACAGGGAAAAAATCATTGCCCTGGTTGTGCTGACCACACTATAACTGATACAGGCCAGAATGCCATTGGCCTTCTTGTCCCCCTGGGGCACACTACTGGCTCACATTCAGCTGCTGTTGACCAGCACCCCCAGGTCCTTTTCTGCAGAGCAGCTTTCCAGGCACTCACTGGCTGTAATGTTGCACAGGGTTGCTGTGACCCAAGTGCAGGACCTGTCATTTTGCCTTGTCGAACCTCATACAACTGGCCCCTGTCCAGACCCCCTCTATAGAACCTTCCCTGTGGTGGGTTCTATAGAGAACAGCAGATCTGGAGAGACAGCAGATCAAGACTAGTCTGCCCATCAACACTCCTGCCCAACTGCAAACTGACTGAGGATGCACTCAACCCCTTTTTGATTGTTGATAAAGGCACTAAACAGAACTGGCCTCAATTCTGTGCCCTGGGATCACCACTAGTGGTCAGCTGCCAACTGGTTGTAACTCCACTCACCATGATTCTGTGGGCCTGGCCATCCAGACAGGTTTTTACCCAGTAAAGAGTGACCTGTCCAAGCCACAAGCAGACAGTTTTCCCAGGAGAATGCTGTGGGAAATGGTGCCAAAGGCTTTATGAAAGCCCAGGAAGACATTCTACAGCCATTCCCCCATCTATTAAGATGATCAGTCTTTCATAGAAGGAGATCATGCTGGTCAAGCAGGACTTGCCTTTCATACACCAGTGCTGGCTGGGCCTCATTCCCCTGTTGTCCGGTACATGCCACATGTTGGCACAAAAGATGATCTGCTTCATGACTTTGCACAGTACCAAGGTCAGATTGTCAGGCCTGTAATTCCCCTAATCCTTCTTTCAGCCTTTCTTGCTTTCTATTTTCTAGCCTCCTGTCAAAAGAACATCTCTTCGTCAGGGCTGCTGATAAATGATGGAAAGTGGCTTGGTGTGCACTTTTGCCAGCTCCCCCAGTACCCTCAGGTGGATTCCTTTGGTGGATCCCATTGGGGCCCAAAGACTTGTGTGGTTCTCAGTGGCACAGCAGATTGCAGACCATTCCCTCCTGGATTGTGGGGCTTCATTCTGCTCCCCATCCCTGCTTTCCAGCTCAGGGGGCTGAGTACCTGAAGAACAACTGGTCTTACTATTAAAGACTGAGGCAAAGAAGGCATTAAATACTTCAGCCCTTTCCTCATCCTTTGTCACTCTGTTTCCTCCCACATCCAATAAAGGATGGAGATTGTTCTCAGACCTCCTTTTGTGGCTGATGTGTTTATAGAAACATTTTTTTGCTGTCTTTTACAGCAGTGGAGAGATTGAGTTCAATTTGGGCTTTGGTCCTTCTAATGTTCTCCCTGCATAACTCCAAGTCAACCTTGTAGTTGTTCTGAGTTCCCCTCCAAAGGTGATAAGCTCTTCTGTTCCCCAGGTTCTAGCCAAAGCTCTCTGTTCAGCCAGGCTGGTCTTCTTCCCCACTGGCTCATCTTTTAGAGCATGGGGACAGTCTGCTCCTGCACCTTTAAGATTTCCTTCTTGAAGAATGTGCAGCCTTCCTGGACTCCTTTGCCCTTCAGGACTGCCTCCCAAGGGACTCTGTCAGCCATACTTCTAAATTTGTCTTAGAGCCTAAAATCTCTGTAAAAAAAGACAGGAACCCACCTCTTGGCACTGTTTAAAGTCATTTGGATTTTTCCCACTGACTTCACTAGTACATATATTATGCTGTGAAATTTTTTCTCCTTTTCTCTCAGCAAAATTTTTCTTCCTTGGTGCATACTGTGGGTCTGTTGTATGTGATGAAGAGCTGTGTAAGACATTTTCCACTCTTCTTTATTTGATTCTTTTATAGCATTTTGCTATGCTGGTGTGTGGGTCTTATGTGACTGGTACAAATGCAGAACTGGCAGAAGATGCTACAGATGCAGATAAGAAGGAAAAAAGAAGCACATGACATCTTTTAGAAGGAAGATTTTCTGTATTAAATACTCACTGCTTTGCCAAGCTGCAAAAATGTCAGTGTCTGGAAATAACAGATCTCCATTTTTTCTTTAAAAACTTATAAAATATATATAATATAAATAAACTCAACATGCCCAGCACAGAGAGAATCTAGTTGGAGGTTACAAAGCTTAAAAGGAATCACTGACTTTCTAAATAAGCCTTAAATCCATGGTTAAAGCCAATTTCAGGGATGTAAAATCATACTATGGAAGAACAAAATTAGAGCCTAAATATTATGCTAGGCTGAGCTTCCTCTAATCAAATTCATTTAACCCCATTATTTTCTTTCCTGTGTATCACAGATGAAAACAATGCAGCCCTCTTGGCAGGAAGCCAGTCTGAAACCATCTATTACCCTCCACACTGAAGTTCTGACAAGGAGAACAAGGCAGCTGCCCTTACTGTAATTGATATTAATGACTCAGGTTAGAGACCATTGTGCCAGCTTGAGACTGACAACAAAGGGAAACCACAGCACAGCTCCATGGTAATAGGGACAGGAGTAGTCTGAAGACAGATGGATATAATGGCAGCAGAGCAGTGTAGTCCTTTAAAAAAATTTTTTTTTTTCTTGGGTGTTATTTAGATGAGCCATCAATATATATTAAATGAGAACAAGAATGACAATTGTAATTGTCAGTGTCTTTCTGTGCCATTTCTTGATGTGTCCAGGACTGGTGTTCATGGGCTGGAAAAGGCAGATGTGGGGCTGGCCACCTCCCTGGAGTGGGTGCACACGGGCCAGTAGGATTTCATCCCTAGGCATGGAGCAGTGCAGGGGTGAACTGCCTACACGTTCAGCCCCAGCTGTTCCCCATCAAGTCCTGGACTGAGCTCAGGGCCTGTCCAAACTCCATTCCCAGGCTTCTTACAAAATTCATAGTAAGGTTATTTTCAGTGTTTTGTGGAAGTCTGTTCTAGTTTTATCAGATGCCTGCAGATTTCACACATTTTTTTGAAAATTAGCTCTTGCTTTCAAATTAGCTGGAGCTATTCTAGCCAGCAGAAACAGTGATTTGCATTGGTGAAAACCTAAGTGACTGTACCTACCCTGTATAATGTGTAACAGGCTCTGCTCTGACAAAACACGGCTCAGGGTTGAAATGTAAGGATGGAGTGGCAGCCTTTACAATAGAAGAGGCAGTATTTACATCAGGGAACAGAAATTTTGTAGTGCTGCTTAGTTGAGTTTGCGACAGGCTTTGGTTTTCAGTGTATTAAGGGGAAAGTGGTAAAAGGGACAAACATATGCGAGGGCCCTCTGTTGTATCATCATGTGGACAGATGTGTTGTGACCCTGGGAGTGCTATACCATTGTGAACTGTCTCAGGCCTAACTCAGGTTTCCCCGGTCTTCTTCATGTGCTATTTTCTCTTGCTGCCTTATCCTGTTCCAAACTTTCAGATCCCTTAGCCCCCAAACCATCTGAAGCATCATACAGGTCATGTGAACAGTGATTACCACATACCCCTGTTCTGCCTCTTGGGGTGTTGTGTCTTTTGGCCATCTTATCATCAAGGTGCTGAGAAGCTCAGCGTTGCAACATAGTCTGTTAAAATAAATGTAGTGTCTATGTTGTCATCGTTGTTGAGTAAAAGGCTTTCCTAAGTAGGTGCTTGAGAAATACATTTTCTTTTTGACCTAATTCTCTTCAAAACACTGAGAGACAGAGTCAAGTGCATCACACTTTTGAAATGAAAATAGCACTCAAGCTTGCTTTACAATTTCTGGTGTCTCATGTAAACACCTGCTGACATTCCCTTCAAACTTTACCTGCTTTTGCACCTTTGGGATATTTTAGCATAAAGTGAAAAGAATTAAGTCTTAAAAAAAAAAAAAAACAACACCCTTTATGTCCCGCCCCACTATTCAGGAAGAAAACAAACCCCTGGATTACTATGCAAATATCAACATTGGAAATGCTCTTGCTTTCCCAGCCTCTTCTCTACTGTCACACTTCTGAAGTCCAATTAACACAAAGCATTTACTCACTATACATCTGGGCTGATAATTAATGACACAATCTTAGTTTGAAAGGCAGGTGTCTGCTAGGGAAAAACAGTAGGCTCACTTGGAATGGAGAATGTAAAACCCCTCCTTCCGAAATGTTGAAATTTTGACATTAAGGGGTTCTCAGGCAAAGATATGAGGATAGGAATAACAGTTCTTTACTGGTGTGTCTAACAGGGCAAACAGAACAGCAGCAGCAATAGCCATGGCACTAACAGCAAACAGAACAGCAGCAATAGCCATGGCACTAACAGCAAACAGAACAGCAGCAATAGCCATGGCACTAACAGCAAACAGAACAGCAGCAATAGCCATGGCACTAACAGCAAACAGAACAGCAGCAATAGCCATGGCACTAACAGCAAACAGAACAGCAGCAATAGCCATGGC
>CM031857.1:52155113-52542928 GCA_018697195.1 Certhia americana
CAGCAGCAATAGCCATGGCACTAACAGCAAACACGGACCCAGACCCGGCTCTCCCGGCCCGGGCTCTCTCTCTCCCCTTTGGGGCAGTCACCGTCACAGCCGGCTGGGCTGGGGACAGCCCAAATCCCGAGGGATGGCCGGGATGTACCAGGAGCTCGGCAGCGATCGCTGGAGCTGTGGAATGTCCCGGCAAGGCAGGGGCTGCGGGACACGGCCTGGGGAAACCCAGAGCAGAACCGAAGGAACAGCGGGCACGGGGCAGCGGCTCCCGGCAGGGCAGAGAGAGGAGAGGTTCCGAATTCCCGGGGCACACAGGGACAGACAGACGGCGGTAGGTCCCTCAGGGCTGAGCTCCAGCGGTGCCGGGGAAATCTCCCCGCAGTAAAAACCGACAGCCTGGCTGCTCCCTCGGAGAGACCAACTCCCCAGAAAGAAGCGTAGTCCAGTGCCAACCTCTCCCCCTGACTTCAGCCACTTCTTTTGTCTTATCTTAAGTACCCATAAGTATCCAGTAATTAGCTTTTTAGCAACTTCTGGGGAAAAACTTTATAAGAAAGAAACCTAACTCCCAACGCAAAATAATCTGAAAAGTCAAGACACAATTCAAATCTGATTTCAGCTGTTACTTTTAAATCACAAGAGATTCAAAACTGTGATTTAGTCTCCTATTACAGGGAGTAGGGTAAAATTTCAGGAAGCAAATCCTTATCTGATAGAGGAGACACCATGATCAGGCAGGTAGCTTTTCCAGTAGAAGGCTCACCCCCTGCACTACCTTCTTCGGTTTTTTTAGATCATGGATCAGTTAATCTTTGAAAATATTTCAAAACATACAAAAGGAAGAGAAGTGATTATACAGAGCTAACCAGGTCCCACCAAGGGCAAATCCTGCCTGACTCATCTAGTGGTCTTCTAAGATTAAGGGACTGCATCAGTGGATAAGGTAAGAGCTATAAATCCTCTGTGGCCTTTTGCAAGTACCTTGATAAGGCATCCACAACATTCTTGCCTCTGAATTGGAGTGGTACGGGTACAATGATGAACTGTTAGATGGTAAAGAATTGGCTGGATGTCCACTCAATGACTCAGAGACCAAGGGTAAGTACTGGGTCCAATGCTGATTGACATCTTCATAAATATAGTGGTGCACTTGACACACCTGAAAGAAGAGACACCATCCAGGGGGATCTTGGCAGGTTTGAGGGGTGGACTTAATGTGAGGATCATGAAGTTCAATTAGAACAAGTGCAAGGTCTTGCACCTGGGTAAGGACAATCCCCAATACCAGTACAGACTGAGTGAGGAATGAATTGAGAATCATAGAATGATCTGACCTGCAGAAAGAATTTGGGTATACCAGTGAGTGTAAAGTGGGACATGAGCCAGCAGTGTGCATTTGCAGTATGGAAAGCCAACTGACAAATTGAAAGTTCTTCAGGTTGAGGAATTCAATAATCCTCTACTCTGCTCTGGTGAGACCCCACATGGAGTACTGCATCCAAGTCTCGAGTCCTCAGCTCAGGAAAGACATGGACCTGTTCAAGCAGATGCAGAGAAGGATTGCAAAATGGTCAGAGGACTAGAAAACTTCTCCTATGAAGAAAAACAGCTCAGTCTGGAAAAGGCTCTGGGGAAACCCTCATGTGGCCTTTCAATTTATGGAGACTTTCAGAAGGACTTTTCACCAAGGTGACAGCATGAGGGACAATGGTATTAAAATGAGAATGGGTAGATTTAGACTCTGTATAACAAAGAACTTTTTTTACCATGAGGGTGATGAGACAATGGAACAGGCTTCTCAGAAAAGTTGTGGATGTCCCATCATTGGAAATGCTTAAGAATAGGTTTGAAAGAGCTTTGAGCAACTTGACCTTGTGGAAGGGGAGCCGGAGTAGATGATTTTAAGGGGTGCCTTCCAATTGGAACCATTCTAGGATTCTATGAAATCCACTATGTATGGGTGTGTGTATATGCTTATATACCCATAAATATATATATGTGCACAAATGTATCAATGAAATGAGTAATGTCCCAAATTAGCTGGAGCTATTCAGATATTTATTGCCTTTTTCCCCCTTTCTTGTACTTGGGATGCTTTTGGGGCCTTTCCATTTTCTCGAGAATGCCACAGCTAGAGAGTGTTAAAGGATTCAGTGGTATAGGATGATTTCTGGGCTAAAAGCAGACCATGAGGAGTTCATACACAGCCAAAGTAAAAGACATAGCCTGTATTAATTCTGTACAGGTGCGTAATCCTAATTCCCATATTTGAAAGGAGACATAGGAGCCCACAGTGCCACTACAATCTCATTATGGAAACATCTCCCAGAGTATTCATAAACTCTCAGCTGTGTGAGGTCTGCCATAAATGTCTTGTGGTTGTCAAACTTGTACATCTTGACTGCGTTTTGCAGAGTAGAAAAGGTCACTATCTCTGTATAGCTCTAGGTGATGTCTCTTTTCTCAGTCTTGGCAAGTTCACCTTGTACAGCTCTCTCCTGAGTTTTGGCTCTCTTTTCTCTTTATATTTGCCTTTTAATCTTTATTTATACACCCTTTCATAGTCTATCCTCTGGGCTCAGAATTTCTTTCCTAGGGGACCTGACAATACCGCCTCTCAAATCTAGAGAATTCTACCCTTCTGTGAGTTGCTCAGATACAAGACTGGGGTTTTTTTCAGTCTGAGTATTCACAGACAGAACCTTCCTTTATGTCTCAAGTGAAAATTCTTGTCGTCACAACAGAATTACTGACATTGTTTACTAAAGTCCAGATTGTACATTAACATGAATTCTCCACGTGTGCCAGATTCTGTAAGAAGCAGCTCATAAGAGAGTTCATTTAAAAAATAATAATTAAAGTATACACATTTCAGAAAAAAATAGCATATACTGTCTGGAGATCTGGATCTTCCTAGTTAAATCAGTTGCTTATTTTTAAAACACTGTGGATGTCTGAAGGCACTCTATGAACATCATCCATTTGCCCATATTTTCTGAGCAAAGGTGAATCTCACTTTTTCTTCAAAGAGGTATTTGGCAAATACTGAAAAAATGTCTTGGTGTAAGAGATTGGCATACTGGGTTTAAATCTTAAGGCTCATAAGCAACAGTAAGCACACCTGTTACACTATTAGTGTTCAGATATTCTTCAATTTACAGTGAAACAAATGGGTTCCAGCCCAATAGGTCGTCTAGTCTGTGACCACATGACAAATTCAGGGTCATGACTGCCCATCAAGACTTCAATTTTTTGTGTGTGATGGGAGCTGGAAGTTTTGCTTGATTAAGATTTTAGTTCTGATTAGGGTAGACTGCTATTGAAGAAAAAAGCCTTAGCTATAATACTTAACTGTGCTAGTCAAAGCCTGTCAAACCCTTTAGATAATGTAATGAATCTTGTAAATGGAGTAACTGATATGCCTCTCTGAGTGTCACACTCCAGCTAGTTTTAAAAGATGAGAATGACACTGATGCTATTAGTTTCTAGGGACTACACGATTACAGAATCACAAGTGGTGTTCCCCAGGGCTCACTAGTGGGGTCAGTTCTGTTTAATAACACAGAATACTGAATCACAGAATTAGCTGAGTTGGAAGAGACCTACAAGGATCATCAAGTCCAACTCCTGGCCCTGCATGAGGCCATCCCCAAGAGTCACACCATGTGCCTGAGAGCATTGTTCAAATACTTTTTGAACTCTGTCAGGCTTGGTGCTGTGATCAGTTCACTCGGGAGCTGTTGCAGTGTCCAGCCATGTGCTGGGTGAAGAACCTTTCTCTAATCTCCAATTTACACCTCTCCTGACACAACTTCAGGCCATTCCCTTGGGTCCTGTCACTGGTCACCAGAGAGAAGAGATCAGTGCCTGCCCCTCCTCTTCCCCTCATGAGGACATTATAGATTATGATGAACTGTCCCCTCAGTCTCCTCCAGGCTGAACAGACCAAGTGCTCTCAGCCACTCCTGTTTCCCTTCAGGGACCTTCACCATCTTCTTTGCCCTCCTTTGAACACTCTCTAACAGCTCCATATCTGTCTTATACTGTGTCACCCAAACCAGCCCCCAGCACTCGAGGTGAGGCTACCCCAGCTCAGAGCAGAGTGGGACAATCCCCTCCCTTGGGGGAGGATTTGACTAGCTGGCCATGCTGTGCCTGATGCCCCCCAGGACAGGGTTGGCCCTCCTGGCTACCAGGGCACTGCTGGCTCATGTTCAGCTTGCCAACAACCAGGACCCCCAGGTCCCTTTCCTCAGTGCTGCTCTCCAGCCTCTCAATCCCCAGCCTGTCCTTACATTCAGGGTGGTCCCATCCCAGGGGCAGAATGGGGCACATTCTGTTGTTGAACTTCATATGGTTGGTGATTGTCCAGCCCTCTAAATTGTCAGGGTCTTTCTGCAGGGCCTTTCAGCCTTTGAAGTAGTCAACACTCCCAATTTTATATCATCTGAGGACTTGCTTAGTATTCCTTCCAGTCCTGCAAGCAAGTCATTATAAGATGCTGAAAAGCACAGGGCCTGGGATGGAACCCTGAAAATCTCACAAGTGACAGGTTGCCAGTTAGATATTACCCCATGCACTATAAACCTTTGCCCCATGTACTCAGCACTGGTGAGGCCACACCTCAAATCCTGTGTTCAGTTCTGGGCCCCTCACTACAAGAAGGATATTGAGATGCTGGAGTGTGTCCAGGGGAAGAAATGGCTTCAAGTTGCACCAGGGGAAATTTAGGTTGTATATTAGGAAAAATTTCTTCATGGAGAGGGTTATCAGGCATTGTAACAGGTTATTCAGTTGAGTTGTGAAACCACAGTCCCTGAAAGTGTTGAAAAAACTTGTAGATGTAGCACTTGGGGTTATGGCAATAGTGAATACAGTGGTGCTGGGTTAACAGATGGACTGGATGATCCTAGGATTCTTTTCCAACCTAACCACTTCTATGAATTTAAGTGCAGAATTAGAAAGGTCAAAAACAGCTAAGAAGAGCCCTTATATCCATACTTGAGAAGACTTAAATACATTAAAGTGAGCATTGAAACAAAATTTGTACCACCTTCTACCAGTAATCCACTGAAGAAGCCCATGGTGTTAAAGGTGAAGGTTTTGCTGAACTATCATCCCCATCAAAATAAATTTAATTCTAGCTGGCACTGATTTTCAGATCTGCTGTTCTCAGGGGCTTAGAGAAATCACACATTGCCTGGAGAAGGGAAGCCCTCCATTTACTACTTGCCTGCCAACAAGTCAACCAAAAGGATATAGCCAGCAAGCATGCATTTGGGTATTCTGCAATGTTGAAAGCCCATTGTCATTTATCAAGGGTGAACTGAACTATTGTGTAATTTGGATGAAAAAGCTTCTCTCCTGAAGAGATGAGCAGACACTGAACCATGGTATTGATTCATAGTTCATTTTGTTCTGTTACACACTTGATAGAATAGGGATGATAATTTGTACATTTCAGTGTCCACATGATAATTACTTCTTTTCTCAGTGGTTTACACTGTTTTCTATTACTACAGTTTATTAGCAGCTCAGATGAAGCACAGGTTATAAGGCCTCAATTGTTAAGTTTAGATCTGGACAAACAGTGCAATAAATTTTGCTGAAGTTGATTTGGAAAGCTTAGGTGCATGATTTTGGTTTCCACTCCCTCGACACAAGGTTGCCAAAATTACAGAAGCCCTACCAGTGTAAGATGGAAGCACAATTTTCTCCTGCTGTTTTTTATTTGGTAGACATATGCACTAGCAGGAACTCGAAGTCCCTTTTCTTGTAAAGACGTCATGTGCAAAATGTTAGGCTATAGTATTACCTGGTATTATAAAGCCCTCTGAAGCAAGCAGAGTCCAGTGAGTTCTCAGCAAGATGGGAACAGTGGCTCATTCACGTCACAATTATATGCTATTTTTGGCAAGCAGTTCACTTTTCCTTATTAGAAAAATAAAAACTATTCAAATAGAAAGTTCTTCTAGCTGGTAGTATATACCAATTTGGTTGCTTTCAGCCATATTGATTTCCTTTCACCTGCAAAAACTTACTTTTTTTGATGCCTGCAGAATTGTGTTTGATGCTGGTCCTTTTCAAGCTCCCTTTGTCTCTGTGCTTCCCCTCTGACTGTGGAAAAGGGGAATGATTGGATTCCCTTGGGAATGATGATGGATCTGATTATGTGCTCAGAGAAGAAGGAGTCAAGGTAGATGAACTAAGGGTGGTGAGCAAAGCACATATCCACATACAGAGGCTGTGGGGATGCCACATGTAGGCAGTGTGTCTGTACCACTCTCAGTGTTTCCCTTTTACATAACTTCTCTTCAACTTGAATTTCTAAAAACAAGCTCTGGATCAGGCTGGCCCAAGGATTTTCAAGGAACTAAGACAATGTTGACTTTGTGCCTTCCACAGAGATTCAGCAGAAAATTTTAATTAGTAATGTCCGGAAACCTTGTTCTATTATTGTTTTAATTGAAATACTGCATCTGAACATTACAGCAAGGCCTGATTCAGGACAAGTCAGTTCTAATAGCATGACTCCAAGATGGTTTTTGCTCTATACATACCAATCCATTTTTGCACAAAGGTAGCAACTTAACATATTAGTACTTACTGACATACATCAACATAATCTATAAGGTGTAAGAAAAGATGAGTTGGTCTATTTTTTATAGACTTTACTGAGGGGAGGAGATTATACAGTTGCACAATATGACCTTTCCTTATTAGGAGAATTAAATTTCTAACATTGGAAAGCATCTCTCGGTCATCTCCTGAAGTATTTCAGATTTTCTCCAGTGCCTTCTTGTTATTTAAAAGGAATGTAATTCACATCCATAGTGGTCATGGGTTATTTTCAGGACTAGATCTCTGTCATGGTGGCAGGCATATATTATACAAGAAAATCGTGCAGGGCCAAGAGTAGTTTCCATTTTATTCTGAATGAATGGAGTGATAAATGAAAGAAGGAAAGCTCAGCATTTCAGCATGTGTTTATGGACCCAGCTGGAGATCATCTCCCTGCCAGACTAACATAGAAAAGGGAATTGAATTTTGTCAAAACTGTCCAGCTTTGACACATATATATATATATATATATATATACATATATATATATATAACCTAAACTTCTTTCTGAATGTTTTGTTGTGCTTAACCAGAACTCAACAGGAGAAGTTTACCTGCAGCTGAGCCTGAACTGGAACTCATCCAAAGTAGGTACTGCTTTGACTTGCCAGCTAATAGAGGAGGTTAGCATGTCTTGACACCACTTGAGCACTGCAGGAACCACATCCCTAGTAAGACTTAGATTGAACCAGGTCTTAGTGTGGTTAATCCAGAACAGAAGTATTGATATACTGCCATGCTCCACCTGAAGATGATGACTTAATGAAAAGAGGGATTCATTCTAGCTCAGAACTGAACATTTGATTCAAGTTAGCTGTCTTCTCCATTTACAGTGATGAATAGAGGGATTCCCAGGGGAAGATTCACAGAGAGCCCAGGTGGCTACTTTAGGCTAATTTCATGATTTTCAGGAGACTGTTGGACAAAAGTTTCACAGTTGAAATATCTGCACATGTACAGACACCTTTTGCTGTTACAACCAACTGCTTCTTTTTTCCATAACTCTGCAGCTGACATCTTCCCTCTTCCTGAGGAACCTCAAAGCAAGAGCTTTGTGAAGTGACTGGCTTCCATGTCATGCGAAAAATTCACATTTTTCAAAAGACGGCATTTTTTCCTCTGTTTTATCACAAACTGGCAGCACCAGTCTGAACAAAACCAATGGAAAATATGCACTGGAAATGAGCTAGGAGAAGAAGTGACAGAAGGCAATTTTTAATGTTTATTTTAATTTAATTTCTATGATTGTAAGAAAACAGAATGGTAGGAATCTCTCTTGCCTCTTTCCTTAGTTCTTGTTCCATCTGTAACTAGCCAGGAAGAGGTTACAAAGAATGGGTTTTTCAAACTTATTTGTCCATGAAAGTATCTGTTGCAAGAATTATTTTTTCCTCTCAAAGATCTAAAATGCTTCATTTTATCAGCCAGATTGGAAAAATGCTGTAAAGTAGTTATACTAGTTGAAATTTTTTTAATGAATCTACTTTAGTAGATGTATCAAATGTATATGCAAGGGAAAGTTTACATTGCCTTTCTGCAAGGCTTCAGAAGCAGAAAACTCAGGAGTATTAGGTTTATTCCTGATGTCAAGATGCTGTAAGAATACAGAGTAGCTGAAGTGACATATCCAAAACAAGAGATCCAGATCTTATTTCAAGGGTGAAATCCTAGTTCTCCTGAATTCATTAGAGAAATGCCTATATATTTCACAATGACAAGATTTTAGTATACTGCTAAGGTACTGATTCCATTTTTTTAAGCCTAAGGGTTTGACAATGCTGACTTAATAAATTAAAAATAAATCCCTTTATGTGTTTGAGACCTTTAAGTAGCACAGAGTAGGCAAATAATCTTTTTCCATTACTGCTCCAGGTTAGTTGTAGACAATGTTTGGGCTGTGTCACTGCCAGAAAAGGTACTTTGCCAGCTCTGGCTATGCCCTCCTGTTCCTCCCCTCACACCTGGCATTCTGGTTGATTTGTTTAGCTTGACTGATGAGCTGAGCCAGCAGAAATAAAAGGTTGTGAGCTGGCTTAGAGACAGATTGGCTTTGTTGTGATAAGCCCCCCTGATCTGGCTGGCAGCTTAGCTGTATAAAAAACAGGAGTCTGTGGAGAGAGGGTGTCAGGAACACTGACTCTGGGGGGGGGTAGCACAACATGGGACTGCCTCTACATTGCTTTCAAGCCAGAAGTGTGGAAAGAGACACCTTTAGCTGCTCCTCTGACTTTTCTGGACATTTTCCCTCCAAAAGATGGAAAAGTAGGAATGCCATTTCAGTTTTTAGTAGTAGATGAGAGTTGTTCAGGAAGCAGGCAGCAAAGCAGCACACAAAAACATGCCAATTTGTAAAATGAGGTTTTTCAGCCCTGTAGCAAAGATAGGGAGGCACAATCTCCTCCTTCCTGGTAATTTGCAACACTTATTAAAACAGATGGCCCCCCTCCACACCATGTGATTCCCCCTTGAGCTGGGTCTGCGCCCCAAGGGGCCCACAAGTTCTAAACCCAGCTGGTGCTCCTGAGGCTCCAGGGTGATGCATCTGAGGTGCTGTGTTGCTCTGTTCTCCTTTTCCCACTCCCACAGCACAGCCTGCCAGGCTGCTCCTGTTCCCCTGCTTTCAAGGATTCACTGCCACTAAATTCATGTTGGATTCACAGCTCTGCTACCTGTCTTGGCATCAGGAAGCAGCTCTGAACTTCCTCTCCCAAATGTCTGCCTCCACAGAAGCAGGGCAACCGCCTCTTTCCACCAGCAGTGGAAATCCCTCCAGCATCAGGATGTTAAACCTTTTTTTGTTTGTCTAATCATGTCCATCCACCCCTTCCCACCATTCACTATCAATGTCTCCACAGCTGTAGATGTGTTTTGCTGTAGCCAAACTCTGTCATTTCAGGTTCCCACAGGAGTACTGTTTCTAAACCCTTATAATTTTCCACTGTGCCTCTGTTGAAATAGAGAACACTGAAAGTCTTTTATGGAGGAGGCTTATAAAATATGAACATCTGTTTGTTATGAAACTTAATGCTGTCAGCTTGTAAGAACCATCTAGAAAAGTATTTAACTCAAAGTGTTCTTTGTGTGTATTGGAACAAATGGCTTATATAGGTATATTGGAGGAGATACCTGCCTCAGGTAAGGTTTATTTCAAGATAGTGTCTTTGGTGATTGAGAAAGGATTCAAAACAGAGAATGTGAATTCTCCCAAAACTCCTCTCCAAGGTACACTTAAAATGCCAGATTTTCTTGGCTCAGGACCACTGTCAGACATGCTTTGTTACCTGGAAATACCTACATTTTTTCAGTTTTGGCTTTCCAAGATGGTTGCACTATGGAGTAAAAATCGCTGGAATTCACCAGCTGCAGGTGATGGTTGACAAAGTTATATGTTAACATTCTGTGACTACAAAATGCTGCCTCAGATGAGTTGATTCCAATGGAAAGTTAACTATGTGCTTATCTTTGAAGTGATACTATTGAATTATATCTGGTGTAGTAGGTGGTTTTATACCTTGCTTCTATTTCAAACTAGTTTAATAACTAGTTTGATAACTAGCATGAGAACAGGAAAAGAGTAAACAATGAGCTTTGTTCAAAACATTCATCGGCTCATCTATGTATCTGAGTGGGATGAGAGACTTACTCTTTTATAAAAACTAATCTTTCATATTAATGGACCATTTGATACATTGCCACATATGAGTGTCAGATATTGCCAGTACTGGTGACAGTGGGATCTTAGAAAATTAGAAATGGAAGAGAGTAATTAGATTTACAGTCTGCCCTTTTTGTCGATACACTGCTAAATGACTTTCTCTGGTGTGTTCTGCAATTGCATTTTAAATGAGACCAAAGTTATACTCTGTTAGTCAGTAATCGGGGCTGAGGAACTCAGAGCCAGAGGAAGTGAGCAGGTTAAGTGCCAAGTAAAAAGAATTTGTTCCTAGTGGAATTTTTTTTCCCCAAAGATTATTTACTGTTTTGCATTAATTCCAATGGAGCCAAGAAGACTCAAATTGACAAAGCTGTGCCTCAAAAAATAAAGTGCAAAACAAAATCTGCTGGTGATGTTTTAAAGAAACACTGAAATATTGTGGGACCATATTGCATCTCTGTGTTCTCCAAAGATTATAATTTTTTTTCTCATGATTTGTGTACTTCCCCCCTTTTTCCTTTATAAGCAACAGAGAAATAGAGGGGAGAGTACAGGATCCACAAAGTAACTGTATCACACACATGGAATTATAAAAGGGAAGGTTTCTTCTACTCTGTTTAGTCAGATTATCTCAGGTGTAACTTGAAACACTAGCAGATTCAGAGGGTAAATTTAAACGTTTCAAAGAGATGGTGTAAAATATTTCAGCTTAAACTTTGGCAAACATTTATTTGTGTGCACACTGCCAGTTTAAACACTGACATATAACAAAGTCATTCAAAGTGAAACACAGCCCATGACACATTGTCTTTCATACCATCATATGAAATGTCAGCTTAGCAAATACTACCCTTTTGTACAATTTACCATTTGTCTTACAAACCAAGACAAACCTCTGGTGCCATGGCCAAGTTCACAGTTGCTGTACCATACACAGGCAGGCTCATTCATGAGATATAAGTGTGGATGCATTCGGGACATGCAACATCTCCTGTTGCTGTAATAATGTACTGATATAATTATCCCTGGCTCTGTTTGGGCAGGCTATTGTTAAGTTTCCAACATGTTATCTTTTATCCATAATTTGTAGCTTTGATAGCCTTAAATCCCTGAACACACTGAAGAGATTACTAGGCTATAGCCTAGTATAGCTAGGAGACTATTGCTCCTAGCTAGGAGACTTCTGCAAATGCATGATACCCTCCCCTCCACAAGCTGAAAGAGGCCAGGATGTGAGGATGTACGCTCAGGTCTCAGCCTCATAGGCAGCAGAGCTGATTCCAGCTGTGCTCTGCAGACCAGGGCCTCAGGGCATGCAGCCATTCATCTGCCTCATGAATTGTCCAGAAAGTCACAAAGAAAACAAAAGGAATGCTCCCTTAGTTTTGCAGTAAGCAGACCTCTTTATCAGCCCCCAAAGCCTCTCAGACATGCACTCCCAGTTAGCAGCCCTGTGCTATGAGCTCCCTAGTTTGGCACAAAGTCAACTGTACTCCAGCATGCAACCACATTAAATATGATTACTTTGCTTATGCTAACTCTTCTAAATAAGCCAGGCGTCACAAAATGAGAAACCACAAAAATACCTGAAGCAATTAATTTTTTATTGACATGATCCTACCAGATCCAAGTGCCAGATTAAATTAAAACTCACTCAGAGTGATCAAAAGATGTCCAGCCAGCCTACTGCTTGCAAAGCTCCTCTCACTCATGGTGATCATGTTTTGAAAACAGTAGACAAAATCCAAGAGATTTCTTACAGCCTTCTGGCTGTATTTAAGGCTAGGAGGAATGGGCCTTCACAGTTTCAAACCACAGCATACACAAGAGTTCTTGTTACCAAGAAAAACTACAGTCTTTAGAAGATCAGGTGAAGGGATTAAATATAGTACAAACCACCTTCCTGCAATTATGCACTATACTATAGCTTATATTTAGTCACAAAAGACTTCATGATGAATATATATCAAAGACAATTTCTGAACAGAAGAAGCAACAAAATGAGTTACTGATTTCTTTGGTTTTTTGAATAATCAGTCTTGGTTATCTACAAAATATTTCCCATGGACATCACTTAAATTACTACTGGAGTTGTATTCTCTAACAGTGCAAGTGTTTATATTTTTAAACTGTTGACAAAATTGCATTAGATTACCTCCTTCTATACAATTTGGAAGGAAATTAGACTGAACTCACTAAAACATTTCTTTGCTTATGGTTTTCTTCATTTTCTATTGGCTGCACTCAGGGAATTTGGGCAGGCTTTCACTCCTGGACAGATAAACTCATTTTGGAGAAACAGGGTGTCTGAACTAGGTGCAACTCAGATGAACACAAGAGACAACCAGGACCAGTTCAGAGGCAGCAGGACTATTTGCAATGTACTTTCTTTTGCTGCAGCTTAGTTTGCACATATCCAGAGGAAGAGCTTGGACTCAGCTTTAAAAGGGTTTCTATCCAGTGCAAACCCTGTTCCCTTTTCCAGCTTCACAAAGCTCAGCAGGACTCGGCAGGGTGGCTCAGTGGATACCTGGCCATACCAAGAAACTAAACTGGAAGTTACCTACAAGTCAGTCTTGCTTCTAATTTCAGGGTGTAAACTGGGAGGAATCCAAACTAAGTGAACCCTACAGATACCTACAGTGATAAATGCATCGTTTTCTGAGGGTGATCCCCGCAGGCTCCATAGTGATCCATAGCCAATGGCTGTCTTGGCAGAATCCAAAGAAACACTTAAAACTCAGCTTGTTGAAATGCTCTCTGGGCAAGGCTCTCCTCCAAGATCAGTGCATGTCACACTCAGCATTGATGTTTTGTCTTTCCTGCATGTGAAGAGCTCTCACAGCTAACAGTATCAAAGAGCAGATATCAAAGCTCAGGGGTGCCCCAAAGATCCAAGAATAGAACTTTGCCTCCCTGCAGCAATTTGCACAAGGTACAATGTATACTACACATGGCAAGGAAATAAACTTGTCATTTTCATAAGATTCCTTGTGATTTTTCAAACCTCAGGAATGAACACCAAGCAATATGTTTGTGCGAGTGGAACACCCTTGTGAATGCAGTCTCCTGCTTTCACACATTTTTGGGCTCATCGGGTATTCCTCTTTCCAGAATCAGGTATTGGAATATTAAGCATTACACAAGTGGAGGAGTATAGAAGTTTTTCATCTTTTCAGGTCTAAGTGTGCTTTCATTTCCCTGATTTTTATTTTTTACCCCAGGCCCACTTTTTCCTCAGTGTTTTGCACACTGCTGTTCTGAAAACAAACACAAACTAGATAAGACTCTGTCTATCAAAAATTAAGTCTAATCTAACTGGAAGGAAGAAGTAGAGGGAAAAAAAGTAGCATAAATATGCTTGCAGCAATACTTTAGGGCACACTTCAAAGTAACTCCATGTGGGGCTCCAGGAGATACTTTGCTACATACATAGAGGCAGGAGCTCTGTGCAGAGCTGCATACATGAACATTAAAAAAAGTTAGGCTACTTCAGTAATTTGTCTATAACTTTGATGTAGATCTCTTATTGCTAACGATATGTGTGCCATGCCTTTTGGGAACTGTGTTTTACACTACTAGGCCAATGTTCATTGGTATGTCTTCTGGCACCCTTGGAAGAGGCACTTCTAGGAGAGGCAAGCAAAGCAGAAAAGGAAATACTATGTATTTTTTTCATTTGAGGTCTTAGACATGCTAATATCTCCAAATACATCTTCTGAACACCTGTACTCACCTGAGAACCTGCTCCATAAATAAGGCTGCTCCCTCTGTAAAAAATCCTTCATAATCAAATTTGAGGGAGAAATGGTACTCATTTCTCACCCAAGTTTTTCCATAATAAACCTCAGAAGGAAAAAAAAATGGAAAAAAAAAGATTCCTTCACAGAAAACACTCTTTCTCCAGGCACTCACATCCTTGCAAACATATTGAATTCAATAGAAATAAATTTAGCCTCACTGACTCTGCTGCCAACGCCTTACAATCAAAGGACAGTCCCTGTACAGATATTGCTTCTGTTGTATCCTCACTGGACTGTAAATACACCTAAAGGAGTAGTGAAAGAGAAGACATAAAATTTAAAGAAGGGGTAAAAGAGAAAAAAAGCATGCAAGAAATGCAGATGCCAGAATGGAGACAGCTATTTCAATAAGCACAGCATGAATAGGCTGATGCCCAGGGCAATGACAGGTGTTGGGAAGGGCTAATTTTAGGACTTGAACTTGTTTTGGAGTGGTTTTGCCAGAATAGTAAGCACAAGCTCAGTTACCATCAGCACGACGTCTTTCCCTGGTAGTTTGACTATGCAGAAACAGTTGCTGAGGTTTTAGCTCTAGCTGAAATCTTGCACTGGCCTCTAATCAACTTCTTATTTATTAGGCTTGGGAGAGATCTTTCCTGCAATACAATTTGGTGAAGGTGATTGGAAGGACAATATAAAATCCTTTTCTAGTGATGTTTTTGCAATGTCAGGATTAACACATTTAGTGCCACACCCATTCCTGTCCTCTTCCTGTGTCCCACTCCAGTGGCGGAGCATGCAAAAGTCTCATCCCTAGGACCTGAGACCCATGGGTTCTCATCTCCATGAGAAGCAAAGCATGCAGGTATATCTTGGGGGAGGACTCCTTGGCAGATAGATGCATTTGTGTCACACCAATAGAGGCAGAAATTGCCTCAATTTTGTACGCACTTAGCTACGCCAAACTGACACAGCGTAAAGGTAATGCAAAAAATCTGGGCACCTTTTGTGTGTTGGAGTAAAAATAGACAGAAAAACAATTAAGTTAATCCATTACATTAAACTTGAGGTATTGATGCTGTGAGAGAGAATATTGATGGATATAGTAAAAATACGAATTAGGTAAACTGGGATTTTTTTGATTGTTGTAGTTGAGCAGCTGATTGCTTAAAAGACTGAGCAATAAAGATCTCAAAAATGCTTCAAATGTATCTTGACTAACAAAAGCTAGGGAAAGACTAATGTATTTATTTTTTGAGCAGAGATATACTCGCTAAAGTTGCTAAATCTCTTCTGTCTTGAAGTGACAGTAATCAAACTTCAAAGAAAAGATCAGGCAAGCAATGGAAAAGTATAGGAATTTCTTGGAGACACAGATTTTTTGATTCTCATAGAGTTTTAATTCCTTTTCTTCTTGTTATTAAGGCAAAACCTTCTTCTTCTGTGCCCTCTCTGGACTGTCTTCTTTCCATTAAGTGGACAATGCATTTGATATACAGGAGTAATTTGTTTTTCCTGAGTTTTAGCATTAATACCTTTTCCTTCCAACAAGTACTCATACAATAAAATTCTGGGATTGGCAGTGAACTTCAAAGAAAGCAGCATGCATCCCTGCCCTAGGCAGCTTAATTTGTAACCTCTGTCCTCTCACGTCCTTCCAAAATTGTGACAAGAAAGCACAATTCTACCTGATGTACAGCATGATGTAAACAGTGTAAATAAGTAAGTGTGAAAAATGTAACTTAAGTCCCACTTTACCTTCTGCAGAGATTTTTTCAACACTGATCCACTTACTAGAAACTCACTAAATTGGCTCTGATTGGTAGGATTTGTACAACTCAGTATCACTTTTTCACTTGTCCTCCCAACTAGTTCCATGAAGAGCTGCCAAAATCATAGAATTATAGAATGGTTAGTGTCAGAGGGGACCTTAATCTAGTTCATCTAGTTCCAACCCTTCAGCCATGGTACCTTCCACCTGGACCAGGTTACCCACATTCCCATCCAACCTGGTCTTGAGCATTTCCAGGGATGGGGAATCCACAATGTCTCTGGGCAACTTTTCCAGTGCCTCACCACCCTCACAGTAAAGAATTTCTTCCTGATATCGAATCTAAACCTTCCCTCCTTCAGCTTAAGTCCATTCCCCCTTGTCGTATCTCAACATGCCCTTATGACAAGTTCTTCTCTAGCTCTCTTGTAGGCCCTGTTAGGTACCTTTCAAGCCTGTGAAGGCCCCTCTGGATGACCTCCCTTCCCTCCAGCATGTTGACCACACAGCTGATGCAAATATGCTGCATGGACAAAGACTCTCCAACTAGTTATAGTTAGGAAAGTTAGCATATTTTTTGCAGCGCTGGAGCAGAGGGGACTCAAGTCCCAGAGGCATGTGCCAAATTTACAAAGCTTCGATTTTTAAAATTTATTTCTAAAAACTACATATTTTCAAAGTTACCTAACATGCCTATACATTTTTATTACCTGATCCCGCCTATCCTTACTTCGTATTAAAATAAGTTTAAAGTTTACCATGCTTGCGCAGTTCTCTTCTTTAAATAGGTCAGTGGGGTTTGAGATGGGTCAGTGGCTCTCTTTGTCATGGCAACCTCTTATCTCCCTCTTGTCGGCAGGGCATCTTGTCCCTTGGGCACAGTCCAAACCCCTAACCAGGTTTTGGCCAGCTTTGGGCCCAGCTGCAGTCACGGTTTCTTCATCTCCACAATAAGATATTTTTCTTCTACAAATACAACTAAGTCAAGTAAATGATATATTGTCTACATTGCTTCTACTCTTTTGCTAGGCTGTACTCTTTTAACTTCTAATTTTCCTTGTTTCTTCTTCACAGCTTGACAAGCTTGCTCAGAGTACACTCAATCCCACTCTCCATGTTACTCACAAAGATGTTAAAACTTGACAATCCCAGACCCTTGAGGAACACCACCTCTCACTCATCCCCACTTGGAAACTAAACCATTGATTACAACTCCTTCAGTGCCTCCATCCAGACAATTCCTTAGCCATTGACGGGTCCTTCTGTCAAATCCATGTCTCTCCAGTTTAGAGAGAAAAGAAAAGGTGGTCTAGAAAGAAAAAGAAGGAAGAGAATGGAAGAGCAGACCCGTACTCCATCAGGAATTATTCCAGGTCTCTGCAAGTGTAGTGAAAAGGAAGGGGTGTTGAAATATCAAGCAGACATACACAAACAGCAGTCACACAACCATAGGTACAAAAAAGAAAACCAGGAGGGAAAACCAGAGTGGTGATCAATGGTGATCAACTGGTGTCAGCAGGAGCTACTGGTTTTCCTCTGCTGAGATTGACATGCTTTGCTGTGAAGGTAGTACACACGGACATGATTAAAAAGAGCTGGATGACATCTTCAGCACTCAAGACATATCATCCACCATGCCATAAGAAGCAGCATGACTCAGACCAATGATACCATTTAATTTCCAAGTCCCATTAAAAAATATTGATAAGAATTTTGAGAACTATACCCTCACAACAAAATTTCTTTTCCTTTCCCAGCAGCAGATTTTCACCTGTAATTTACTGATATTTTCCCATTCTTCTCCTCCTCACATTTAATTTCCCAAACTTTCTGCTTTCTCTTCTGCATGCACTTACTTTCCAGTGAGTTTTATTTGGGGGAAAAATGCCTGCACCATTTCTTTCAGAGAACAAGTATAATATACTTCTGCATATCATATAAAGCCCAATTGCATTTTTGTTTCCTTATACATCTAGGGAACTCATTAAGGAGACAAAGATCTCATTCTCCAATCAAATAAGCTGGGTGAAATGTAGCACAGACCAGTAACTACAATGCCTCATTCTGGCTCTGCTGCCCATGCAAAGGCAATAAGGACATTTCCAATAAAACAAAAATAAACAGTTAACATGGAATTGTGAACTTTAATAGGCTTCAGCTTATTGCCTTTGCAGGAGCACACTGTACCAGTAAAGTACAGAAATTAGGCATTCAGGAAAATGATCCAGGGGTTGGTGACAGAGTGAGATCTTTCAGACCTTTGGAGTTATTTAGCTGCTCTCAAAACACACACACAACAACACTGATAATTACACTCACTGCAAAACCTAGGCATGGTGCACTGGAAGCCTTTTAGGGGCTCTTCATAATTTCCTGCCTTTGCCAAAATAAGGCCAATTTACTCCTATTTCAGAGGGCTTGGGTGGAGTGAGAAAAGAGAGACTGGGTCATCAGCATTATTGAAAAGATTCATGATTAGTCACACTCACTTGAAGGCAAGTTACTTGCCAGACACTACACAGCTCATTAAAAGGCCTTCAAGCTGGCAGCCCTCCAGCAGCTGCAAAACAGCTCCAGAGCTGGCAGACCCAAGAGGACCCCTGAAGCCCCATGCTTTCCCACACACAGGAGTGCAAAAGGCCAGATCAAGCATGCCTGGGTGCGATTGGCACCCCAGGAGTTCAGCAAGTAAGACTCATGTTCTACAGTGAGGAAAAATAAAGAAAATGTTTCATAACACAGCTGTTGCTAATGCCAAAGTAATACCTTTTGAGGCTAGTCTGAAATTACTGCCTTTGCATGACCATCATTTCTGGGTAAAGCTCATGCTTGGGTGGCCAGAAGATTCCTTCAGTGATATGGGAATTCGGAGAGTTTCCCAACCTGACTCAGCTCTGATCTGATTCCTCCAGGTGACGCTGGAATTTGTTGGAAATGCGCTGGTAGCTCAGGCCCACAAGAGCTGGTTTCCCATTTGTGGTATCATTTCCATGCCCTTGACTTTGCCATTACTTTTATGTGAGAACAGAACATAAACAATTCATGCCTCTCCTCCACATGCTTGCTTTGGATTTGCCCCTTCTTGTTCAGTGCCAGCTAAAGCCAAATGGCCTCAATTTTCTCAGCACCGGATGAATGCTGACTTCTCACCCCCATACCAGAAGCATCAAAAGAACCATATGTTCACGTGTACCTTACTACATGTCCAGACTGCTTTAAAACAGGATGTAAGATGCAGCATTAGCAATTCATATTTAGCTCACTTAGCCCAAGGACTTTGTGGGATGCACAGGAATGAGGGTTGTTAAATGGCCAAGACAGGCCAGCAGCTCCCTGGCTATCAATGGCACAATCCTCCTTTCTCTCCCTCCCATCTCACCATCACCCAATTCAGCTCTCCAGTCACCCTCCCAGATCCAGGTTTCATGTCCCTCAAATATCCAAAAAGCTAACCAAGCCCCGCTGGCTCCCAGAGCAGTCCACACAGCGAGAGCAGGTGGCTCCAGATAGTCAAGCCACATCCACCACTGTGAAGGTAAAAAATAACACCCTTGACACCTTCACCAAGGAGAAGTCCTTGCAGCCTGGTGGTTTAGCGTGAATTTAGGTCAACATGAGTTTTATTCTCAGCTGAGCCAGAGTAGACCACTGAAGGACTTAATCCCAAAGGAGAGTGGCATGTGTAAGTGTGTATAGGGAACAACTACTTCTCCTAATAATCTGAAGTAAAGCAGTATTTCCAAAAGGAAAAGTTCTTTTTAATTAATCACTCTTGCTTCTCCTTACCACTCTCATAAACAAGCTTTTGATAGACAACTAGTGCAAAGTATGCTCCTATTATGCTAGATTTGTATATTGTATATACAGGGAGTGTATACTGACATACATGAATAGCAGGGCCAATGAAGAAAAATATAATTCCCTTTTTTTTTTTCTTTTTGGGTAAAAAATCCCATCAGCACCAAGTTTACACCTTGAGTGGTTGATTGGCTTTTTTTCCTATCTGCAGCAGTGACACTGTGTGTGTAATATCTCTACTGCACAAACACCTCTGAGGAATCCTCACAGCGTGGTGGGATGATCTTGTCCCCTCTGTCATCCCACAGAGCTCAGAGCCAAACCATTCCCCAGCAAAAGGCAAGGGAGCAGTATTACCAACACAGAATCCTGGATGACAACTCTCCCTCTTTTCCTGGCTGCATGGTAGCTCTGAAGAATTTTGTGTCAGTTTTCATATGATGGACACTGAGCATTATGTGTTCTAACTTGCATTTTTATATACTTAGTACTTGGCACATTCTCTGAACCTGTACAAGTTTGGGAGCTGTGCTGGTCACACTTCATCTATTCCAGTTCTCTGCCCCCATCCTCACTAGAAACAACCTATGAGTGCTTCTAGGCCTGGCAAAAGATTACCTTTGCTTCCTCCAGTGATCCTCATTTCCTCTCACTGGCATATAAATCCATGTTTTTCCCTCCGTCCTTGCCTTCCAGAAATACTGGTCACAGGGCTGCAGTCTAAAGTCACCCAGTGAAATCTTCGAACTCAAAGCAAAACTGAATTATTCCCACCTATATCTACCTATTTCTTTGTATTCAAGAAAGGACTGGGTGTGGCACTTAGTGCCATGGTCTAGTTGATCAGTCTAAAGTCAGACTCCACCTCAGGGGTCATTTCCAGCCTAAATGATTCTGTCATTCTCATTCTTTATCTGTACATCATCCCTTTGTGGGCAGTTCAATTTTTCAGCCTTATCCTTCTACCATCACAGCTTACTTAAAGCCTGTGGATGCTCTGGTAACAGCTGAGGAGGGGGTGAGCAATAGGCTGCAGAGACACCAGCGCACAGGAAAGTTTAAACTGCATTAATCCACTGAGGTCAATATATACTGTGTAACAACATTATCCCAGCCCAACTGTAGGACTCTCCTGGCAGCGTGTGTTACCCTGTTCTTTGCCCTGTAATTGCACAGTATGACTTTCCATGACAAACCTGACTAAGAGCTTCCTACACCTGCCCACTCCCAGCTGCTCGTTGCTGTGTCCTTCCCAGCTGCCTCCCCAGTGTGCAGATTCAACTGAGCATGTGGCTACTATCTAAAAATGGATGGGTGTTTCTTTTTTTTTTCCTTTTCAGAAGGAGAGGAAGTGATTTTGGTCATTATAAACAAACATGCCAAGCCGAGAAGTCGTAAAATTGGAACGGAGAGGAAGGGTTTGGGGAGACAGGACGGAAACATATGATTAGGATACAACATGGAAAGACACCTGGAGAGGCTTGACCTTCTATATCTGTGCAGAAACACAAAAGAAATTGGGAAAATCCTGGTGTAAAATATAATGCTTTTCTTCCCATTACTGGAATGTCTTTTGACATCTTTATTCTGTTTACTGGCTGAAATGAAAGTTGTGAAGGCTTTGAGTTGAGCAGATAGTTCATATAAGATATTACTCTATTTTAACAAGTGAAAGTTAGCTTCGTCGCTCTCTTGTTTCTGATCCACCCAAAAGCCTCACTGGTGAAACATGTAAGGTACAGCAGCCTGGACCCCCTCAGCTGAGAGTGGTCTGATTCACATCCTGTGCTTACCCACAGCACTAGCCTTGGCTTCTACCCCTCCAAGAAGCAGCTTTTAAAAATAAAATAACACACATTCTGACGAAAATCAGGAGTCAGCATAGGTGTTTTCTCCAGCCGGAACCTACAGTTGAAAGATTGCATCTTCTTCCTTCAAATGTGCTGTATTACAGGGATCTCCACGTGTGGGAGTCAGGAGTGTGGTTATGGGAGCCGGTGATGGATGGGGCCCTTTCATTTCTGAGAATCCATATACATGTACATGTCTAGGGTATGCATATTCAGCACATATTTTAGACAGCTGTTAAGGCTGGTGTGACATAGACAACATTTTAAAATGCACATTCTCCCTTTCCTCACCACAGATGCATACAAAGCTCTTACAGTGATAAAATTTCTGACCATTTCCCTGAACAAGACCTTTATCACCTTTAAAAATCCCCTTTTTTGTTCTATTCCTCTTGCTGTCAGCAAGGATGCTGGCCATCTGCATGTTCCCACACTGCCATGCTGGACTTCCCCTGATCAGCAAGGACTCTTTAATTCTGTGTAGAAACTCTCACTGGCCAAAGCTGAACCTCTCAGTCAAGGTTCACGTCCAGGCTTTATTCTGGAAACTTCTGGAAACACTATGAAGCCTTCCACAAAGCTGCCACGTCTCATGGAGTGGAGAAGGAGCATCCAGCTTGTGTTGGGCGAGCACTGGTACGTTTTCAGTAGGCGGAGGGCAGACAGTGAGCACAAGAGCGTGGGATGTGTGAGCTGTGGCAGAAGGTTAGCAATGAATACCAAAGAATCCCAAAATTATGAGTTGTAACCCACAAGCGGTTCCAGGGGAGTTTCCATTCAGGACTGTGATTCAGCAAAGCTGCTGTCACAGGCAATAGCCTATCAGCCTAAAGTTGCCACTAAAACCATCTGTGGCAGTCAGCCTCTTCTCAGATGTGTGGTTGCCTTGCCCCCATGGTTTTTCACTAACTACCATTTTGCTCTCACATAAAATGTTGACAAGGCAAGAAACCAGAAAACTCTAGGCTCTGGTAGATTTGGTCTCAAAGTTAAAGCACAAAACCCATGGCAAAAGGCATCAGCTACTTCTGAAACTGCAGATTGTTGAGAAAAGTCTCCTCAGGTGCAACCTGGCCTGGAAACCAGAAGCAGGGAAGGTGAGCTGAGAGAGCAGGAGCCGTGTGAGGCTGGCCATGAGATGGCAGCCTTCCCCGCTGCCTTTGTGTGCCCTGGCAAGATGTGCCAAAACTGCTTCAGCACAGAGCACTTCTGTCTTCCCGGCAGAGACGTGCTGCCAAGATTTTAACAAAGGGCCCCCTCAAAAAAAAAAAAAAAAAAAAAAAAAAATCCAGCCTTGCTTTGCACTATATAGAGCAATCCCTTGGCAAAAATTTCTCCTTCATTGAAATAAAACCCCAATCCAGTAGTTCCAGTAATTACACATTTCCAGTGCATGTTCTCCCCACACAAATCTACCCACTGCAGATTGGCCCTACAAGTGAACTTGCCAGTCCTTGGCTGCTCCAATCTTGGGTTCAGCAGGCACATCACCCTCTCCCTGGTACTGCTTTGCACATGGCAAAGGCCTCTGAGTGCTGCCAGACAGATTGCAGAGAGAAGAGCTCCTGAGGTGCAGCAGGAGCTGGGGTGGACAGGCAGCATTCAAATATTCCCACCTTTCCTGTGCCTTCTGGTAGCACATTCAAAGTGCTGACATGAAGGAGTAAGAGTACAGGGCTATTGGCCCCATGGCAACCCACTTCAGGGAAATGGTTTGTGTTTTAGAGCCTGTCAGGATTTTTGCTGTGGAACAACCTGTACCACTCCTTCCTTTAAGACCACAGGGAGACCAGGCAGAGCTCTACCCCATACTGGTCTAACCTGTGTGTTGTTATCACAAGAGGATCCAGACAGATTTGGAAACATCAGGACATCTTTTGACTCTCTTGGTAGCCGTACTAGTAGGAGTTAACCCCGGGGTTAGAGACACTGCAAACCTACAAGGAAATAAAAAAAATTATCCACAGGCCTGACTTGTCCCTTTCATTAAACAGATGGAGTCACTCCACGCACAGGATTGTGTCTATTTAAGCCCATTTCAATGAATTTTGATTTGAAAGTGCACTAAGGTGAACCTGGAGAATCAGCATTGCCTTGGATGAGTCAGAGAAACCCTCATGTGTCAGATGCTGACTTCAGTCACACCACTGTGACTCTCGGCTCTCACACCTCTGCAGGTAGCAGTGTGATCTCAGTGGGAGAATTGTGCAACTGTGCTCAGAATCTGCCTCACTCACCCCAAGGTGTTGTACTGGTATTACTAACAGCAGTATCTGACCTCTTGCAGCTTCAGTCTTCACTGTGTTTACACGTGAACAGAGGTCGGTTGCTGAGCACACTGCTGACAACAGGAGGTGACAGGATAAATGAGCAGAACTTGCCTCCAAAATCAGCTTCACATATGCCACTGTACAGCTGTGTCAGCAGGGATGAAAATGTGGCACAGCCTGCTCCCCACTCCAGGCTCTCCAACCTTCATTTTCAGAGCTAGATCAAGAGTAACTTCATAGCCTTCAACAAAGCAATTCCCAACACACCCTTGTGTAGAGACAGGCTGAATCTGTCCCTTTGATTTTTTGTTAATGCCACACTTGATGACTTTCTAATTGTGCTAGAGTCCCTATGCCTTTCACAGCTTTCTTTAGGCTATAAGTACAATGGGCAACTTTAAAATCATGGGCAGCTGCCAAGCTTGTATATAAAAAACATTCAAATATAGACGACTTTTCACCTTTACTTGCCAGAGGCCAAATTCTTTCAAGCAATGATAAACCTTATTTAACCAGGAAGTCTTAAAATTCTGGAGGTCACAAGGTCTGAGATGACCTTGAAAAGTGACTTTTATCCTGGTGGACATCCCAGGGACTCAAGGCTTAAACAAACATGTTCTCATATCTAATACTTTCAAAAGCAGATCTCTGGTTTCAAAAGTTATATACTTAGTGAAATATTCTGTGCAGACATGCAGAGCTATATGTATTTCCTCATAATTAACAGGAATACTCCTAATTAATAAATGCAGGTTTTGAGGAGGAGGAGAATGATTATTTGGAACTTGAAGCATGCACAGGCTTCCTGCAAAATGCATGACAATTGGTATGATAGTTACACAGGATCAGAAGACGCAAAGCAAGAGGCAGAAGGAGGATCACTAATCATTAGGTCTGAGCATGGCAATTTTGTTATTTTGCAGGACAGCAAGGAAATAACAAGAATATAATTGCACCAAGGACACTTCAGCACAGGGAAGAAACAGACTGTGCACGAAGCTGCAGCTACAGCTGCCCATGCCCTCTGAACATGCACAGGCCAAGAAAACAAGGCAGCAGAGACAGGAGAAAAACCAAGGCACAGGGCAAGAAGAGGCCTGTACTAGGCTCAGAGATCAGAACCCATCAAAAAGATGTGGAAAAGAGATGAGCAGCAGACTTGGGAGGCTGCAAGTCACCAGTGTCCCAAGGCTCAGCATGAGTAACAGGCTAAGCATGCAGGGCTGGGTGGAGCATCACTGGGCAGTCACCCAGCCAGGGCAGCCCTGCTGCAATTCCATTTATCTTAGGACATTTACTCCAGGGATTAATTGCAGTAAGAACCACAAAGGTAGCAAGGCGCTTTTGAGGCACCTGAGTATTGCTGGGCAATTCATGCAGACTCTGACCATGTAGATATTCTGGCATTCAGAAATGTCTGCCTCTCACTGACTTTTAAAAGTAGCTCCCCTTTGCTTGTAACTGGAGCAAGTTTGCTCCATTTGCTGTGACATTGCAGCCTGAAACTCTGTGACATCTAACCCTTCATCTTCTGTGTTCTTCAGTTTGTATTGATCCTGGCCAGATGGGAGATTCTGCAGTGCGCCAAGCAGCTGCTGTGTTTCATATCCAGTGGCTGTGGGTGGATAAAGCCCCTGTGATTCCTCACCAGCATGGGTTATAAACATATGCAGGTAACAATCTGAGAAGTTAACTCAAGGATTATTTCTGCAACAATCTTCCTTGTTTTCCTGCATGCTTTCTCTCCTTCAGCTAAGATCTCTTTGGCTCTGACTCTGGTTTTATCATGGTTATCTGTAGACATGTATGTGCATCACACATATAAACATAGGCATTTCTACTCCATCATAAACTCCATTTTTATTGCAGCCAGTGTAGGCATTTAGAAGGTGCTTTACTTAATCTTTCTTCTGTATGTTGCAAACAAAAGGATGCCTTCCGGGAACCACAGGCTGGTCTCAGGAGCCTGCTCACTACTACAGAAAGTAGGGGAAAGGCTTGCCTTAAGACAGCTCTTCTGTTGCTGTAGATCAAACCCATATAATAAGTTTGATGCTGAGGATGCCTGTGAAGTGAATTGGGGTAAAAGGACAATTGTCAGAAAGTTGCATTGGGACACAACTTATCTCACTAGTAGGATACGCCACATAGAAAGCTGGGCCTTAAATCCTGTTTTGGGCAAGGACTTTCTGAAAATGGGATGTTTCCTTTCACTTAGAAACCACAGTTTTTTTTTTTTTTTTTTTTTTTCTGGAGTTGGTCATTCAAGTGCTTTAAAATCTCTCACAAAGAACATCCACCAAAGAAGGTGGGGTTCACATCCACATAATCCTTCTGTCCATTAGTTCAACATTTAGAGTATAACTATATACATCTATTCCTCAGGAAGTGGAGGGAACCAAGCCCAGCCCCCAGACCCTGACAGGACTGACCTGCAGGACTGGCAAGGAGCGGAGAGCCATATATCACAAACTTGCCATCAACAACTGGTTGTGCTGACCCCTCATCACTCCAGTAAGTCCTGTTGCTCTCACTGCCAAGCTGGGCTGGAAGTCAGAGAACACAACAGGACTAGAGAGGACAGACAAGGCAGATCCTGAGGCAATACCAGCATAGTAAAGACAGATTCCTTTCTGAATATATGCCGGCAGAGCTGTGCTGGAGATAGGTTGTTCCCATTTGATTAAATAGTGGCTTATTAAATAGGAAATCACAAATACAACCCAAACTGCACATCATAACCTGCTTCAGTGCCCCATTCTTTCTTATTGCTCTTTTCCCTTTGACCACATCATTAGCCTTTGTTTCAGGAGGCAACTCATTTTGTTCTACTCTGTCTCAGATTCATACACAGATGATGCTGCCCCATGTCCTGCAGCTTCTCTTCATGTCTCTTCCCTTGTGTCAGTTCCCCAAGGCCTCTTTATTCTCTTTCTGAACAAGGTGTCTTGAAAGTTTGAAGTGCTACTGTGTGGAGAAGCAGATCCTTATGAATCCGTGGAAATTTACTTGCGCACAAAGGTCACTGGGATGGCAGGTGCCACTAGGATCCGGTGGCAGCACCTCTGAGCATTTGAGAGTCATTTCTGTATACAGCATCTAAACCTTCTTGTGGCTCTAGCCACAAATCTTAATGCCTTGCCCCTCAGACAGCAGAACCTGCTTTGGAGGGATATTGGCTGCTTCTATCACCTGTATGCTTCCAGGGAAATTGAGTGTTTTGCTGGTCCTCTGAATAACGGGGACATCGCAAGTAAACATTTCTCAGCAAAGTACTGTCACTGAACTGGTAAAACAAAACCTGATTATATTATTTTGTATAACCAGATGCTACCACCCTGAAGCAGACTGTTAGCCATATTCAAGGCATGCAAACAGCAGTGTTACACATCTACAAAAAAGGTGTCACAGTCGGGTTTCAGGGCTGAGATCCTTTTTTTTTTTTTTTTTTTTCGTTATATATCAGCAGATTACATAGAAAAGACATCATTTAATGACAAATCTCATTCAAAACAGGTCAATGTAAGATACTGTATTAATAGAGCAATGAGTGTTTCTTATAATTCTATATCATTCATATGTCACCCCAAATTTACACCTGTAAATTCTTTCTCTAAATTCTCCTGGCATTTCTATGAATATTATACCCTATCAGCTCACCAGTGTGTTTACCTACCATTTCCACACTTATATTGGTTTTGAATGCCAAAGAACCCTTGAGTCAGAAAGTTCTCTGAAGGATGCCTAATCAAAAACTGAGCAGGCATTGCACTTGGTAGAAAATGGCAATAATTTACTTCCAACTGAGGTTTCTTGGGAAGAAACACACACACGGGCATATCTTAGTAATAGCTGTGTCAGATAAATCTGGGAGTAGCTAGGCTAAGCAAGATTAGTATGATGGTATTGATAGGTCAGCTTTCAGTGGCGAAGTCCAAAGCTAAAAAATGGTTTTGCAATGTTCATTATATTCAGCCCTAAATCCCACTTTTGCTTTTATTTGCGTGTATAACATTTTCAAGATTTCTGAGGTATGAGAAATAAATAGGAAGCTTGGTTGTGTATAATGGCAAGTGGAACCCCCAGGCCTCAATGTTTTTTTCTAAACCCTGGTTGGTGCTATTGCAGAGTCCCTGGGGCACCAGGATTGATGGAGGGGAGAGGTACCAGTGTGCTCACCTGAGCCCTGCTCCAAGAGGATGGGACAACATGGTCAGAGAGCATATACAGAGGTGGAGGTTTGCCAGCTCTCCTGAGTTTGCTGCTACAAACCTAGGCTGTGAAAAGTGGTCTTACATGTATCTACATTGCTTTTTAGAGCCCAGCTGTTATGCAGCTGACACTGCAAAATCATGTTTTGAAGAACTGATGCATAGTAACAACCTTCAGCATAGCACTAATAAAAATAATAACCAATAGTAATGAAATAAGGCCATTCTTTTGGGAAGAAAGTGTATGGAGCAAGACACTGAAGATATTTACTGCCAGAATAAAAATGATAGCAAATTGCTTTGAAATCAATTCTGAGGTGAAGCACTTCCTTCTCATTGGGAAAGGTATTGATGCACTTGGGAAGGATGCATGAACATAAAGTGTGTCCATTTCTCCCATTCTAATGATTCTCTTTTAAAGGATACCACAATTCTTCACTCAATCATATACTTGTGCTGCCTTGACCACACTAACTCTACAATATGTGTTTGCATTCTTCCATGTGTAAATGGTGATTGAAAGACTTGGCAATGGGGGGTAGGTGGAATAATTGTTAAAGTTGTTCAGTTTGTCTTATTAAGACTTTGCTGTCCCCCCATAAAATCATTTCCACTTTATAGCTGGACTTTGCAAATGCCCTGTGTCTGACTGACTGAAACCTCCTCTAGAAAAGTGCATCAGCTTGTGGTACATACTGGAGCTAGGAGAAGCAAGGCAGAGCCTGTTCCATGCCATCCCCTCAGAAGTCCCTCTGGCAAATTCATGCGTTTATCCCACACTCAGATTCTTTGCTGAATTACCCTCAAAGGAATCAGCACTTAATTCTGGCAATATTTGGGAAATGGGTGCTCATCACCAGGAATTGGCTGCATGAGAGCCTGTTGGGTACACCCCGCCAAACTGATCCACTTTGAGCTGGCTATAGTGTCTGTTTGGATGTAGTCTGGTTGAGCTCAGTGATCTTAAAGGTCTTTTTTAACCTAAAAGATTCTAGGATTCTTTGACCTACAGGGAAATATCAGTATCACAAAAATACAGGAAAAACCAGTATCACGCTGTCTCTGTGCAGCTTTCTGTGGAGACTTGGGGATCTCTATCAACTTTTTTATGAGTGTTAAATGCTCTTATACAAGTGAAAGTCAAACAAATGACTCATGGAATTAATAGAAAATCAAATTATTTTCTCCATATTCCTTTTGTCTCTAATCAAAATGCAAGTTAATGCATTAACATTATGTGAAGAATCTCAAGTTTTTCCCTCAGTTTATTCCCGATTATTTCCTAAATGCAATACGAAGGTATTTCAATATTTTCAGCTAAAAGAAACTGTTTGACTATTTCCAAATCCAAATATTTCATTCTGCATGCCAATGCGTTTCACTGAGGGTTCATTCAATTTAAGTTGCATTCAATGCCTCAATAAGGTCTTGGTACTCCGCTGCCTTTTGTTGTTGATTTTCCCATTCGATTAAACTTCCTAGACCAACTGTACTACCCGTAACGTGTCTGCAAGAGTTCCCTTAGTACCAGCTACAGCTCTCAGAATGCAAACAGTTTAATGGAACACTTCTAAAGGAATACCAAAACAAAACAGAGGCTGATTTTCCTGAAGAACAAATACAGAAAAAGAAGAGAGTTGTGGAAAATTTAGATTTTGTAGAAACTTCAATTTCAGTGGAAGTTTTCCACATGAGCAAGAGCTATTTGTCATACTGACAATACACTGAAAAGCTCAGGAAATGGACCTGGACTGTCACATGCCCTGGCCCTTCCACCCACCATGGCTCCCTCCTTATTCCTTTTTGTGGCAGCATTTGCCAGCCCTAGAAGGAAATTTTCCTTTTCCTAGGAGGAAAGCAGGTGCCTAAATTACAGGGGGAAAGCAGGAAGAGCAGAATGAACCTCCTGGAGGCTTCAATTTTCATAGCTCTGCTTCTGTGCAGTCAGAGACAGATATGCAAGTGAGCCAGGAGTAATTGAAGAAAATAAAGAAAAGACTGCTCTGAGTTCTTCATTTAATCTATTCGCTTAGGCAAAGGTTAAATTACCATTTGAATGCTGCTGTAGAAGAGCTAATAATGTTGCCTTTATGTTCCAAGGATCCTCTCTTAAAAATACATTCTTTTCAACTCCAATTAAGGAAAGCTGTGGTTCCAATCATCTCGAGGATGAAGATCCCTGTTTTTGCCATGCACTAGCTGGTTGTCCTGTTGTTCCCTCATCCATTTCCTGCAGTGCTTTAGGTAGTGATTCAGGAACAGCTGACTGTGAGGATATGTTCCTTTAGTTAGAGAGGAGGGAACTATACTTTGAGGTCTTTATGAAATTATGCCAAGTGCCTTGTGACTTTCAACTTCTGGACCCCAGGGAGAAATCTGAACCCCTGGCTGAGAGTTGAACAAAAACCTTGGTACTTTATTACTATCCAAGAAAGCATTTTTGGACCATGTTTAAAGGTACACTCTCCCTCTTGATTACGAGATTTTGTTTTCATTGCCATTTAGAATGGATTTAGCTATCTATGAGGTTATCCTGCAGACTTTCCAGGCTTTCCCATTGTAAGTTATATGTACACTAAGGAGGAAATCAAAACAAATGTGTATTTGTCTTCAGCACTGACAATGGTGTCAAGTGAAAGACAAACACATCCAGAGCAGCAAAAGGAATAACAAAAGTACTTACAAAGAACTGAGCCAGTATATATAATTTTTTTAAAATGCCTGCTAATTATTCAGCACAAAAATGCCCAGCTCTGCAGATTGCAATGGGAAAGGATTTGCAGAGTGGTGTATCAGTGTTCAAGTGAGGACAAGGCCTAGCCCACCCGGTCGTTGCTGTTTGCTTCTGACTTCCCTCATCCTCACAAGTCGCTACTGACCCTCTCCTGGCTCAGTGGACTTGCTGAGCCTATATGACATCCTTCTGCAGCTGGTCCTACACTGCGTTGGACAAGAAGCAGAGAACATGTCCCACTCACCAGGGACACAGCAGGGGAAGGAGTGCTCCTCTACTTCTCCTGAATGCCCTAATCAGCTTCTGAGACTTCTCTCTATTCATGGGAATCAGATAGACTGAGTACATCTGGGAGGGTTTGTGGCACTTCTGAGTCAGACCTCTCATTTTTTTGGTACAGTAACCCACCCCTAAAGGGGACCTGCATCCAGAGAATGCTATCGCCCAAAGAAGCAAGGCAGAAATTCATTTAGGCCCTCTCGTATTTTCTTTCCATGAAGGTCTTCTTCATTGCTTGCTGAGGGTATTCACATATTCTGTATTCTCATTTATGAACTCCTTATGAAGATAAAGGCAAGCAATAATAAAATTCTAGGGACAAGTTTGCTGTAGAAAATAACAGATCCTCACCCATACTCCTGGTCCTGATGGCATGACCTCTTTCCCAGTTCTCTGGCCTTTCCAGAGAGGCCACAGGGAGCTGTGTTCCAACTTCAGTACATTAATTAATGGCTGGAGTTGATGTGACTTGTGGAAATGGACGAGGGCCTGAATCTACTTATAGTCTCTGTTCAGCTTTGTGGACACCCTCTGTAATTTGGGAAGCTCCTCCTGTGAGCATTACCTCACTCATCCCAAAGCCCTGAATAGCTCCACACCTAAACACTGTGCAAACAGACCAAGAGAAGCAGACTAGAGGGCTCCAAATTACACAACATCCCTGAAGAGCCCTTCCATGAACCCCACAAAGATCTTGTGGCAACAGGTTTTGCAAGACAGTTCTGAGAAAGGTCAAAGACCTCTTGCAACTGAGTATGTGAAACTGTGCCTCCTTTATAAATGGTGTCATTATTACATTGCAGTAGCATTGCAAACACTATGGCCTTGCACACACTAGGAGGAACTTCAGTGTTTCATGTCATGGCTCAGCTCCACCTTTGGTAGCATTCCTATGAACCATTGAATCAGCAGCAGGGACTCCAGCTTTTTCACTGTCAGCATGTGGCCCCATGGAGGCAAACCCCAAAGAGGTATAGGCAAAAAGCAAAGCTGCTGTATCTCAACACCTCACTTGGGCTAAACCCAGCTCGCTGCCGAGAGGTGGATGTTCATTTGCTGTTACCCCAGGGTTGCTGACCAAGTGAGGCACACTCTCGGCATCTTCCCCACAGACTGACCAAGCTGGAACCCATGCAAGATTCAGTGACAGCTTCTCAGAATGCCACTGAAGGGAATGCACCACTTACCTCATCCTTTTTTTATATACTTTAGTTAACTAGATAGAAGTCTCACCCTGAAGGTAGCCAAGCAAAAGTAAATTGAACCCTGAGTTCCTCCTTTACAAAGAAAGGCTTAAACCACCAAGCTTTCATGTATTCAGGACTGCTTAGGTCTGCTGTGTGTAAAGGAATGGATGACCGAGCTGAGGTGCAAGAATCCCCAGCCTTACGTTTATTATTCTCCTTAGAAAATAAGACATTTTTTGAAACATTTTTGGGTAGTGTGCGGACTTGCAGACTTGCAGACTTGCACGACACAGTTCTCCTATGTCTGGCAAGATGCTTCAGCCATTGGTGGAAAGAGTAGCTCTCCTCTTTTTTTCCTGGTCTGTTTCAGTAATACAGGGAAGCATGGAAACCCAGGTTTTTTTATCTTTACAAGGTGGCTCACATGACTAACCAAGGTGTCAGCATTACAGAATTTAGCATGGCAGCACCCCAGGCAATCTCTGCATCTGTTTCCCCTTAGTGTGCATGTGACTCTCTGTTATCTGACAGCTCAGAGGAAAGAAAAGAGGTCTCTTCCCATATGGCAGTTTTGGGATTTCTTTTTCCTGAAGAGATTTGAGGAAATTCTGATCAGAAGGTTAAAACACTTTATCCAGAAATGGTTAAAAAGTTGTTTTCTTTAAGTTTACATTGCAGTAAGGTACAAAAATGGTTTGCCCTGTGACAAAATGAACATCAGACTTCAGCTTAAACCTTTCAGTCAGGTACAAATAGCTGCAGACCCTTTAATTGTTTGCAGACCCTATAACTTATTCTTTGGTTTCCTCGTAAGTTAATCTATGCCTCTGTCAACTCACAATGCAAAACCTCACAGGATTTCATGGCCAATTAAACTCTTCTGGCAGAGGAAGAGCTCCTAACATTGGAGTAAATTGTATTAAAATCTAATATAAAACCTTTCCACATTGTTATGGCGGGGGGGGGGGGGGGAACATGTCAGCTTGCATTTGGATCAAAGCCACTTGCAAAAATCTCACTTTATCCAGTTAAAGATCTTATATAACTTAATAGTATCTTTGCTTTTAGTGATGTGCTGAGAAGAGAAATGAAGTATCTCTGTGATGGTTCATATTCCACAGATCTGTGTATGGTGGAATATGGTAATCTCCAACCAAAGTTATTTCTGTGGCTGGGGCACTTGTATGGTCTTTCTTCTTCTGCTGACAACTTATGAATTAATTTGCCACTTTCTCTACTTGGGCCATTCATAGGAGGTATTTGTGGACTTTTACAACTCCACCTGTGTACTTATGTTCTTGAAACAGTAATGTTGCTCTATTACATTTTTTTTTTCCTTTTTTATCTAGAGTTCAACTTGGCCAAGAACAGAAGAAAATTAGTGAGGGATGATCCGACAGAATGATCACACCACATGATGCTGTAATTCTCATTTCACTAGGAAATGGGGCAAAAAAATGAGCAGATCATTTAAGCCCAACAGTGGGTTTACATTTTCTTTTCACAATATGTTAACAGCAACTGGATTTTTTTTTTCCCCTGGAACAATGAACAGGCGTTATCTCTTACATTCAAGGGAACGTGGCCCCAAAACATTTCCTGCATTAATTCCCTGTGGAGAAGGCAGGATGTTTAGGAATCGTAATGTTGAAGACAAAGGTTGATCAAAATACTGCATCAGTCCACTGCAGAAATGGAATGATGGCTTCAGTGATATTTTTCCATTTTTTGGAGAAAACCAAAAATAAATGTAGTTCAACTTTGTTCAGTGGTGAGCCAACAAACATCACTTTTGCCTCTGACAGAAGGCTGTCTCAAGTCCAGGACATGTGCAGACAAGAGTGTATTTCTCACATCCCTGATCTCCAATATGAGACTAATAAATTTCTGAAAAATCTGTGCCACAGTCAGTTAACACATATATATTTCTTAGTGGCAAAGCAGACTGTTTGATCTTTGCTCTAAGAGTAAAGCACCATTTCAGGGTTGCTTGGCAGCTCTGTTTTCCTTCCCTTAGCAAAAGAGATGGATTCATTTAGAATTGCAGGTCACGAAGAAGGGAGCTCAGGTGTGGCAGAAATGGCAGGTGGCTGGAGCTGACTTGACAGCAATTAAATGTACAAATCTTTTATTAGGCTCATGGGAATGGAGTCATTAGCTACAGCGAATGGACCAGCTTGCTTTCCATTGCCTCATTAGCCATAATACTGATATTACTTTAAAAAGCCTGAAAAAAAAAAAAAAAAGCCCTCCCATACAGAATTAGGGGAGTTGAGTTTCAAGGGAAAAAAATAAGCTAGTGTAAGCACTTTCTAGATGAACAAACAGAGCCTGGCTTTTCTGGTCAAAAAAACCCTCATGTTTGCTGTACTGTGAGATAGCACCATATCCAGTGCCGCAAGCAACGAGTCACAGAGATCAACAAGTTGCTCTTGGCCACTGAAATTTACTGAGGACCTCATCAGGCAGCGTCCTGCTGTGCTCCAGTTCCGAGTACTGGTGCCTTTAACAACATCCTACCCTGCAAGTGGAGACCTTTGGTCAGTCACAGAGTGGAATTATCACGCTGGATATAAGTTGCACATAAATCTCCAAGCTAGCTGGCTTAGCCCAGGGGAAGATTTGGCTTGGGCTTTATTTATCTTCCTGTAACATGACTGGTTGAAGAAGGGCTGCAATAACAACATTCTGCCATAAATTAACATCCTCCTGTCCTCAGCTCTACCCTTGCTGTTTCACAGAAAGTTCATAATAAAATAATCTGTACCCACTTGTCCTTTCTCTCCCATTCTTCCTTTGGTACTCTCTATCCCACTACATTAATTTCTCTGACCTGTTAAACCAGAGTCCTCTGAACAAAATCAGAAGAAATATGTTCCTCCAGGGCCCTCGTGTAGGGTTTCATGCCAACAAGCTGATGGCAAAAGCAGTTTGGGACGCAGTGAGGGCAGTGGCTTCTCACCTCTCACATTGCTTAAGCAATTGGTAGTGTAGATGAAGCAGGGACAGACGGAAATAATTTTTGTTATTTGATGACAACACTGCTGGCCCAGTGTTTTACCCTCTACAACAAGAACAAGATGAGAAAAAAAGATTCCACATTCTCTAGGGATTATTATTGTCCTCTCAGAACATGAGACCCTGAACTGTCATGCACTCATAACACCATCCCTTGCTTGCTTCTGATGTCTGAGTTCAGGTTCTCCTGTCCCAGTGGTAAGACAAGATTGCCAGTTCCATGACTTGCTCCTTCCCAGGTTTCACAGGGACCAGATGCTACAAGAGAGCTGCATGTCACAGGTGACTTACCCATACAGGCATTAGGAAGAAAATTTCAGTTTCCACACAGGTGTGGTTTGAGGATCTTTGTCTCCTTGCAGTAGTAACAGCATACTTCACCTTATTTAAGTGTATTTGTTCCTCATGCACTTTTTGATATGTAAAAGCTAAATATAAAAAAGGGACTGAGTTAAAAGGGATGTTTTCTTTGAAGACGGAAGTTCAAGTTGTCAAAGAAGTATAAAATATATGGTATAAACTGTCCTTTGCAGTTACCTGTAGAGAAGATAACTCCACTTTAACATACATCCAGACTAGCCTCAGTGTGTCACCGATTCCCAAGGCCAGGTGAAACATCCCATGTTAGCTGACTAACTCATACTTCAGCTGAAAGATTCCCACCAGGATAGTCTTTTCCAAGACCCTTACAGGACTGACTGTATTTTTGTGGTCTGAGATAGTATCTAAACAGCTCACAAAATCAATAAATACAGCTCAATCTCATCAGCTGTGCAGCACCAATTTTCTTTCAATGATGGTGATATGAGAAATACGAGGTGAGATTCAGTCAACAATGCTTTTGTTCTATTTCAATGAGCAGTGAACTTCCATGTTGAAACTTCCATGTTTCAACAAATGTTGAAACAAAAAAGCTGTGAAAAAAATGGAAGTGGTCTTTGAGGGAGAGGAAATCCCAGGAAAGAGGGAATGAAGAAGAATAAATATAAATTTAAGAGAAAGGAGAAAATGAGATGCTGCTAAACAGCTTCAAAATTGTTCTACTGTAGAAAATACAAGCTGCATTGCTTTTGCTTTTCTGTGTCTGCCTCCTCTGCATTTTAATTACAGTTGAGTGGCCAGCCTGATTGGAATTTTTACAAGTCTTCCTCAATTCCTACCTGTTTATGTATGCACACAATTTCTTTTGCAGACCTGACCTTGAGTGGCTTCAGAATCTAGAATCTGAACTTAGATAACCCTTCACCACATCATAGGTCACTTTTTACATGGACATTAAAGCCTCAAAAAGCCTTTACAGATGCAGAGAAGACCAACCTAAGTTACTCCCACTTCTCTTATATTTACTTTTCTCAGCACTTGCTTCTTCCCAGAGCAGTCAGCAGGAGACTGACTTTGCTTCAGTCACAGTTTATTGCCTGATTTCTTAATGCTGTGGGGATAGCATGGAAAAGACTTTGGTGGGCTGCAATATCTGGAATTGCCACACAGAGTTTCCCTGGAGGTCGTTTGTCAGCATGATAAGTGATTTAAAAGCCTCAGAAAAGTTCAGCCTCTATGACTTATTATGGCTTTTCCATCTCCAACTTTTGTAGCTCTGAAGAAAGTGCAAAATTTGTAAACAGTGCAGGAGAAAACCTTTCCAGTCAACCTTTATTTTTTTCCTTTGCTTCCCATTTACAGCAAAGATTTTGGTAAAATGACCCACTGAAACAGAAGACAAAGATTTGGCAACATCCAGAGCTGCAACTACAGAACTTGCAGTCCTTCACCACCGACCTGCCCAGACAAAAGCTGTGTCACAGCTAGCATGGAAACAGGAGGGAAATGTATTTTTTGCCATGTGTTTTGACTCTGCTTCAGGGCTTAGATGACCTGTTGGTAAAAATGCCTGTGTCCTGTCTCCATAACAGATACATCAGTTATAAATTATCTGTCCAGTTTTGCCATTGTGAGTAGGGCCCCCGTGGGAATTGACAGTACTGTATTATTGTTGGTTTTGGCGGATAGTCTCCAAACAAAACCAGCTTCCCCACTGCTAGGGAGGGGGCAATGCTGGTGCTGGGAATATTTCTGTTTGGGGTAGTTACATATTTTGGGAAAAGATGGCGGTATGGGGTGCCAAGCTCTCCAGTGGGTGCCCCATGCCAGTGTGGGCAGGACCTGCCTGTACCTCTGCCAACTCCCTGCCGTGCTGCTCAGTGTCCTGTTACACATGGTGGGAGCCTTGGAGTGGGGAAGAGAGGCAATTTGTAGTCATGTTACATTTCCTACTTCAAAACTGTTTTTACAACTATTGGCCCAGCCTGCCCCAGGAGCGCTGGCCCACGCAGCGGGCTGTGTTGTTTCATTTCTGTCAGCAGTGGGTCTTTTCTCTCTACTCCTGCAGGAAGGCTTTTGTTTCATGTCTTTCCTCCCTGCTGCATGCTGTGTCAGCCAGGCAGCCTGCCACGTGCTTGAAAGCCTCCTTCCCACCCCTCTGCCCTGCAGGGCCATAGCCTCCCTCTCAGCTCGTCCTGCAAACACTCATTAGGTGCTTTGGGTGCAGATGCTCAGGACCTGCTCCTGTGTCTGATTGCAACGTGCTGCATGATAAGAGGGTGGACACCTGGACAACGGCCAGTCCAAGCATTACATTACGGCCCTCTCTCTTATGCTGTTTACTTTTGTGACATTTTCTCCTTTCAATTCTCATGTCTGTAATGTTGATCTAGGAGGGTGACCATCTGGATCCCTGCCTCTACTGCCAACCCTGTCTTCACCCCATCTTCATCTCTACCCTCTTCATTTCTCTGTCAACTGATTCTGCTAAGTTTTCCTCCAGCCGCTCCCCACAGCTAGCGGGATCCAGCTTTCATTTCTCATCCTTGCTTTTTGTCCTCCTCAGGTTAGACTGACTGCAAGGATCACACAGAGATTACTCGGCTCTGTGCCACAGCAGTGGTTACAGCCAAGTGAAGACTAATCCTCAGCTGTTAACAAACTGAGACCCATCTAACCCTCAGTCCAAAAAATCGTCAAAGACTATAGCAAGGGATGTGAAGGGAATGCACAGACTCACTTTATTACTAGGATTGCCAGTCCCCGAGAGACCCTGACCTCAGAGACACTGCCTCCATCTCACAAAGGGTTTGAGCTGAGCACAAGTGTCTGACCTCATCTGGGACCCCAGGGTGTGGGGTACTTTCAGAAAACATTGCCGCAAATCAAAAAGCAGAGAAAAATCTGTATCAGCTTTTTCTTTTCTGTTTTCTTCCAAAAATTTTTCTTAGAAACAAGAAGCAGCATTTCAGCCTGCCAGATCCAGCTATTCTCTTCAGTCCTCAGCTGGCCTCTCCACAGATTTTGCTGCCAGGGTCCTGGGCTCATGGGAAGAGTTTATGGAACATCTGCACCATGGTGTGGAGATACATGCACTGACTAGGAGCGAGCAAGAGCTGGAACCCATGAAAGTACAACTCTATCAGCATGGCTTCCAGCCCAGCCTAATTAGACCTGCCAAGAAGGGCTAATTAGCTAGGCTCAGTGCCACACTGATGTGACTATACCACTTTCAAGAACCAGCAAGCATCATGTGCAGCTCACTTTAGCATGGAGATGCCATGTGAAGCTGTACAGAGTATATATTTACTGGCCTTCCCTCTCCAGGATGAGCACACTGAGCTTGTAAGAGCCAATTGCACGTCACTCTGTGTCCATTTGAGTGGTAAAGGGCATTTACAGCAGGACCTTCATGGCTTGAAGCTTCGTGACACCCTCATAGTGAAAGAAAAAGCACTAGATCTTCTCCTTTGCTGGAAAGGAAAGCTGGAGCACATGGAACATGAGAGGCTCACTGTAGTTCCCTGAGGGAGCCCACGGCCAGACTTGTCCTGTAGCCCAGCCTGCCCGACTCGCCCTTCCCTGCCCACTCCCGCCCTGCCCGCCTGTCCAGAGGAGCTTGGCTGCCTTCCCTCCTTAGCCACTCCTGCAAGGCTCTCACAGGACAGTACCAAACGTGCTTTGGACCCGGCTCAGGCCTTTCTGAGCATCCCTTCCCTGCCTTGACGAACTGTCACACATTGTGTTTTTCCCCGACCTCTGCTGCCATACAAAATGCTGTCTGCAGCCTCTCATGATTTAGGGGGAACACTTACAGGAGGCCACTGGTTCCACTGTGTCTGCGGTTCCCCACAGCCATAGGAGGGTGGAGAAATCTGCTCTTAAGGTGCATAAGAAGGCAGTGAATCATAGGAGCAGCAAGCCCTTGTTTACCAACACCTCGCTTTGTAAAGATTTCTTTAACAGAGTAATTTGTGAGATAGCCAAAGTCTGGTTTCCAGTTGAGACAAGCTAAGCCCAGTGCTCAGCTAGGGGAAAGGTTCCTCTTGGCTAATGTAGTGAGGACAGTGACCATGGAGAATGATGGCCCCAGCTCCTCTGGTAGATAGGCCTTGTGCAAAAGACATACACACACACACACACACACACAGAGGAAAGGCTACTAGAAGAAAGGCTCCAGAAATTGTCTCTTTATTTCCCAGGTCCATCTGACAGTTTAACAGGAGTGAAATAAATGAGTATATGGAGGTATCAATGTTCCTACCTTTGGACCACCATGCCAAAGGAAAGCAAGAGGAAAGCGTGGGTTACACACGCACAGAAATACCATGACATATATTACAGTGCTGCATAATGCAAGCAAGCGTAGCAGCAACTTGTTACCCTGACTGAAGGCTGGAGTGTAATTAGCGTAATTACAATGCCGCTGGCTGAATTCACTCAAGCAGTATGGCATTCTCTGTGCCCTACAGGGTAATGCATAATCCCAAATACCTCATCAGCTGAAAGTGAGCTCTGAGACACATTTGAGCTGCAATGCAGTTTCACAGCCAGGGCTCTACTTAATGTTATTTGTCCCAAGCTCTCCAGAGGATCCAGTTGGTGCCATCGATACCTTTACTCTATTTATCACTTTTGGGGAGATTGTGACACTTTCTCTTTGGGGGAGTTGCAAATGGGTCAGGGACACAGGGTCACAAGCAGCAAGAGCTGCAACTTCCTGCATACAGAGCACAGTGAGAGAACAGCAGTGCTCAGCTGGCCCACAGCTGGGCTGTGCCAAAGGAGCCCAGCCCCATAACTGCTGTCCTGCTGTAAAACAATAACCATTCAGGGTGGCTCCAAGACCCGGTCAGCCATAATCCCTTCCTTATGGCATTAGCTGGACCTTCATCAATTGCTAGTTTGCATTGCCAGCTCTTCTCCCTCATCACCTTCCCCCCACACATGTACTATTCTGTGCAACTTCTCCTCATTTCCCAGAAAAAATTAATTCTCAATATTTTTTTTTCCTAAAGAGCAGTAGGAATAACTGGCTTTTGAATTCAGCACAGAAAGGCTACAATTACAAAAAATGGTTTGGGTTGACAGGAAATTAAACTGTATTTTCTTGGTAAAACAATAAAACCCAAAAATTCCAGTTTGGATCAAGTAAAGTGTTTGGTTCAACGTGAAACAAGACATTTCATTTTTGTGTTTAAACTTTTCACCCCTTTTTATTTATTGCAGGCAGGAAAACCTCAAAACAAAAACAAATGTTTCAAACTGAAAAGTTGAGCTGTTTCCCTTTGAAATCATCACACTGCTTTGACTGCAATTTCTCAGAATTACCCTCTGTCTTTGGTTGAAACTCTTTGCTAGATTTCAGGCTTAATTCACAAGAAGTTTTACACAATACCAACCAGTATCCCAAGGATTTCACCTGGCCCCATTTAGCTATTATTTGAATTCACATCTTGAAAAAAACTGGAAAAATAATGCAATTTTGCCAACAATATTCTTAATACCAATGTCCTTTCAAAACCACGTTAATCTCAAGAACGCACTGGTTCTCTCTTTATAATAACTCATTCAGGGGTTGAAAGAGAGAAGGGGTCTTGCTTTTGGTGTTGTTCTTATGTGCCCTGAAGGCAGGGACAAAGAGCAAATGTCAGCCTCTGTCTCTGGTCCCTGCAGGGTGCAGCTGGGATCCTGTGGCTGAGCTGGCCAAAGTGCCACTTCACACTGGGCATTAGGCAAGTGGGATCCAGCTGTGTGGTGCCGGGAACTGGGTGCATCTGGAAATGATCTTCAGACTTAAGTCCAGGAAATAAGGAGCTATTCACCTAGTCAGCTTTTGTCTTCAACTACTTATCAGCCAGTGGGAAAGTTTAACTGTGTACAGGTTTTTTTCAGGCTTAAAATCTGTCTATGGGTTTTGTCTATAAGGAACAGAGGGAAAATAGCCTCTTGATTTGTTTTATTATTTCCATTTCTAATTGCACATGAAATAGCAGAACAGGGAATAGGTTTGTCTTTTGACCCTAAAAGACTCTAGGGCAAAGATCCCATCTGTTGTGCATTTTAACTGAACCTATTCACCATTTCTGGTAACATCTGAATATGTTAATGCTGTAAAGAGTGGAAACAACCTTCAACATGGATCTCTCTGCCTCTAAGCAAAATTGTGTCTTCCATATCCTTATATCTCTGCTGAATCACCCAGATCATAAAACACATATAAAGCTGCCTGGTCATAAGAAGATATGCCATGGAATGAGAGGTTAAAAGGATAGCAGAAGTGAAAGAGTTAAAAAAATGCTATAGCCTCTCCCAGTGTTTCCTTGGGTGGAGAGTGTAAAGGTTAACGATTTCTAAATATTCAGGAGTAATAAATGATCTGAGTAGTTTTCTGGCGGTACCTCATGTTCTCAGAGAAACAAATGCTTCAAGGATATGCACCATTTCAGAAGAATGTGACAGAGGGAGGCAGAGATTTATTTCAAAAACTTGTGACGATCTGTCTCATCACCGATAATAAAGGTGCAGGTTCTTTTCATCCAGAAGTTCCACCAGGTAAACAATGAAGAATTCGGTGCCTTGAGATTTATGTCTCAGAAGGGCTTAAAATTATTTTAGATGAAGGTTTTTTGTTTCCTTCACATGCATCTACAAAATTCTCCCTCCCCCCATAGAGTTTTTCTCCTTCTCCTTGTTTTGGCAGCACACTGGTTGTTATTCTATTTAATGGTAAAGAAATCAGCTGTAAGGAGAAAACAGGTGTAAAAAGTCTTTCAGATATTTGAACTGTGGTCACTCTTGTCCCCAACTATGGGGGAGAGGAGGTGGCTGATTTATGTAAGAAGATAATTGTCTTTGCAGCTATCCCACTGCCAAGCTTGCATGAAACCAGTCAGTCACTGAAAAAGCTACCAAAGGAGTCAAAGAGAAGACATCCCCAGGCTGAGCTGTTGAAAGTATTTTCTCTTACTTCCTCAACAAAAGGGAAGAATACTCTTATTTCTTGTACACCATTTACCTCAGGAGCAGATTAAGGAGAGAGCCAAAAAATGTGGGAGGTCAGGTTAAGACCTGGAATGGAGAGAAGCACTGGCTATCCTCCTTCTCCTACTTCTGGATGTGAGGTTAAAAAGGGGGAAGGAAAAGGGATGCAGCCTGAGGCCAAGATAAGCGTCAGTAACATGATTTGTAAGTGATGAGGCAGCAGCAGAAGGAAGCAGAACATATGGGTAAAGCAGCTTCTGGGAGAAAGGGCAGAGTAAGGTTTACCTCCCTCAAAACAGGAGCAAGAGTAATGGGAGGATGGGTTGAAGGATGAATCTCAGGGCCTATCTGAGAATGTAGCAGAGGCACAATTGAGTATATGTGTTTATTTATGTTAATTTGGCTGACACCTGGGCACATGACTAATGGGAAACCCACAAACTGAGAGCTGATGCTTTGACATCTTCTCAGAACAATTCGCCATTAAGTGAGCAGATTTGCTGACTCTGCTTGCATTCATACAGGGATGGTATCTTTTAACAGGCCCTTCTCACCCATGAGCAAGCAAGACTGGGGTTTCTTACACAGTAAAAGGGAAAGCAGGAAAGGCCTTCTGAAGATTCGGGGAAACCTGGATTATGTCACTGTGGTTAATTATTAGAAAACAATTAGAAACCCTAAGTTAGATTAGTATCCATGGGGAAGGACCCCTGCACATCAGATCTTAGCTTCTTAACTGCCAGTTAAGAAGTTCCAGTCTTTCATTCACCTCTAATTGCACTTACACTGTGTACATTGACCTAGATGTGTGCTAAGTACGGTGACGATGATCTGCTTCAGTACATACTGCACCATGGGTGTGACAGCGCCCCCGGCATTGCAGACATCCCTTAAGGTCACATCGAGTTCACCCATATGCTGCTGGCAAACCCTTGGCTGAAGATTTAGTGAAATACCACAGGATCAGCCCCACTTCTGACTAAACCCTTACCTGTTGCTGGTATGGCAGGAGGAGCAGTGAGGGACGTCAGCCAATTTAACTCCCAGCTAAAGCTCCAGGGTCTTCTCATGGCAAGAGAACCAAACACTGTTTACAGAGGGGTTCATTGTGACAACAAATCTACTTATGACCTCATGGATACCCCTCAGAAAACGTAAAAAAAGACAACTTCTTATACAGCTCTGTGTTTCAGCAGAAACGCTGTGACTGTCACTGAAATGTGTGTGGTGGGATAAACCCTTCCCTGTGTGCTCTGCGCAGGTTGGTCTGCTAGAACAAGTCCATGGCCAAGTGCTCTGTGCATACCTCTCTTGGGCAACAGCTGGGCTGAGGTCCAAGGAATCTGTATAAAACATGCTCAGGACTGCTCAGCCAATTAATCTTTTGTAACTTGTGGGGGGGAAAAATGGCATGTGATCGTGTAATTAATGGTTGGCTCCTAAGGTGTGTGCACTAATTAAGGTTCAGGCCTATAGTTGCTCAGCAACTGTTTTTTCAAAATTTCCTACCACTGAAATGCTTGACTTTATGGCCTGAACAAATGCTCTTTCAAGCCATTTTGTGTGTCAGTATTCCTCAGCCAAGAAGGGCAGAAGCAGACAGAACAGGCAAATGGCAGCCTAGAGCACCCTCTGTCCATGCTGGCCAGGATGAATGAGACCTCTTACTTTCCCATCCAGAGGGCTGCATTGAGGCCCAGTAGGACACCATGGAAGGTTATTGTGCCCTTCAAGATCTCATGCTGTTGAAGAGGCAATGCCAGACACAGTATGTTCTGCAGACCATCGCTGATTGCAAGAGAATGGGGGTACCAGGGGTTTTGTTGGGGGGCGTCTCTTCTCAACACCACTACAAAGCAGGAGTCTTCTGCCTGAGTTTCTTCAGGCTTGTTTCTTTTTGTCTTTCCCAATCACCTTCAGTCTGTCACTGTTTCAGGCTTGTCCTCCCGGCTGATTTCTCTCAGCCCTCAGCCAATGTGCTGATTTTCTCCCTTGTTCATCTCAGGTTCCTTTGGCTTCCCCTCCACACACCCCTCTCCCTCAATTCCTCAGAAGCCAGCAAATGGAGAGTAGTATGGTGCACACAGAAAGAAGGCAGGAAACTCCCAGAGAGATCTATGCTGAGCCTAGCACATCCTGTGCCCATGACTGCAGGGAAGCATGTGTTCTGCCCCTCCTTCCATAGGGAGACATGCTCTACATGGTCAGAGTCCTTTGCTGCCAGCAGTCTACAAATTATTTCTCAAAGGTTTACAACTTGGTCAAGCTTGGTGCAGGTTATCCTGGGCGCAGCAAAAATTATATTTCTGCTTCAGAGGCCCCTCCTGACAAATTTCAAGTCTTTCCCCGTCTTGTGGGAATGTAAACATTTCAAAAGGAAAAAGTTCACCAAGATGTAATACAGAATCTTCCCTTTAACTCTCAGAAATCCTTGGAACAGGGTAGCAATATTGCAGACAGATGCTTCACATGAAAAATGTTAACTTGCTCTTTAAAAGCCCAGTGATGTAGTAAAACCAAATAAAAACCTTCAATACAATGTGCAGTGTGAGGGTAGCTGGGCAATGTTATTAAGGTATCAACACACAAGATAATATCAATTTAACTTGTACTAAATTAAAAGGCTTTAGGTGGAACTGAAACTGGAAGTTGTACACAACAGTACCAGGGTCTAAAATGGGATGGACATTGACGGATGGATCTGTTGATACATTGACAAAGAGAGCAGGTAACTCCTCCCTAGATTTTATTTTCATTCTTTACATAATTTTCTGAAGTTTAATCAAAAAAAGACACTTTTCTCACCAAAACCCTGAACAGCCAGAGCAACCAGTCCACCCAGCCCTTGTGCTGGACCACAGCCAAGGACACACCATCACTGTGACTCCCAGGAACAAGCACATGCCAGAGGGTAAGTTTCTCTTGTGAGTGTCAATGGGCTGTGCAGCCAACATTTTACACCTAAAGAGAGTTGTGTGAACTGAAGTGCAATACTTTTCCACAAAATCATTGCACAGCTCTCAGACACTTTGAACTGGAAATCTACTGTGAGAAATGAATGTTCGGATCTTCTTCCCCCTGTCCTCTCAGGTGCTGTTGGTGCTTGCCCAGCTTGAACAAAGTACAATCTGTACTTATGTTTGTGGTTGAGATGTACTCATTGAGGTTGTCTGTCAGACTATTCGTTTCAAAGGACATCCCCACACTGAATATAAATAAATAAAATAACCCAGGTCATTCATAGCAATTTAATTAAATTCCAGCCTTTCACTATCTACATTGGAAGTTTTATACAGCCTGATTTAATGGAAATTCAGCATTTTGGATCACAGAATAGAAATTTTTACCGTAAGCAAGCTGATTATGATTTTGCCAAATTTCTCTCACTCTGAAACTACCAGTTGTAATTTCTTTGGCTAAGAATCCGATTGGATATTACAAATGTTATCAAATGACAAAAAATATAGGCAAGAAAGGATGCCTATTAAGAAAATTGCCTTTCTGTGTGTTCAGAGGCCAGGGGGAAGAGCTTTTAAGAGTGGATGAAGGGATTTTAAAATTATGTTTTACTTTTGAAATCCTCTTCGTCTTATCACAAATGTGATGAAAGTGTGTTTTAGCTGTCATGACATGCCTGCACTTTACCACTAACTACACTAGGTTATTGAAAGAGTTCTAATGTGTATGCTTGAGTATGTTGTTGCTGATTATATACAGAAATGTTATTTTTCCATCCAAGTGGGCAGTCATTTATTTTGAGACTCTCTCATTATGATAGGACAACCTGGTGGAAATACCTGAGATGATCTATTGCTTAAGTTTATATGCCTAAATTAATTCTGTTGGCTTCTCAGAAATCATCCTCCTAAATACAGAATTCAGTGAATACAGAAAGGCTGGAATTTGCTATGTATACGAATCTAAGTGCTAAAAATCTCACCCACAGTCAGCCAAATTCTAAGCTCTTTCCTCTAGATTCTTTTTGTTGTTAATGAAGAGAAAATCCAATCCTTCCAGAGGGAAATTGCTTCCAGTTGTATTTAATACCTAAATTGGATAAGAGAAGTGTTTTCTCAAGTTGTAACTGTCTCTCTCTCTCTCTCTCTCCCCCCCTCCCTCTCCCTCCATTGATGATGGAAGAGATGCCTAAATCTTCAACATCCAAAGTTACTTGGTATGAGTTCTGTGCTTAAACATGTGCATACTCTGACTTCAGGCTGGTTGCTCATCTGGGTGAAACTACAGCCAAGCTCAAGCACCCACTTGTTCTGGAAGTGATTTTTCCCCTGTACTCACCACTGGTGAGACCACACCATGAATATTTTTTCCAGATTTGGGCCCCTCAATTCAGGAAAGACATTGAGGTGCTGGAACAAATCCAGAAAGGGGCAGTGAAGGCCCTAGAAGGTAAGTAATTCTGTGAAAACATATGATGAGAAGTAGGGACATCACTTTTAAGTGAGAGGCATGAGTTTCTTCCCATCCTCTGTGGGAAAAGGCAGTAAGACTTTGGTCCTTTATTTCTTCAACTGGTTCCTGTACCCAGATGTGTTATGTGTGAAAGTGCAGGCCTTCCTGTCCAGCAGGAAGAGCAAGTTTCAATCAACATGAGATGCAAATAGATGCAAATGATGCATTTATCAAGCTCAAACACTTTTCCATGAAAATAAGGCAATACACACGCCCTTGCTGTTGCAGGATGGTTTGCAGCTCAGTCTTCAGTAGATGTGCAGAGCAGAACTTTCTGAATTACTAAGTGATGCTTGTCTCCAAATGTCTTTGAAGAATATTGTCTTTGATCACTTTTCAGCTGCATCTCATATTTCACAAGTCTGTGAGAGATACTTTTTTCTGAACCTATATATAAGTTCCTGTATTTTTGCAATTTATACTTTTTTGCCAAGGAAGATTACCCTCTCAGTAAGCAAGCAATGGTCAATTGATTTCAAGAGCAAATCCTGTTGGTACGTAAGACAGAAATGATTAGACCCCTTGTTATCAAAGTTCCAAGGTCAAGTCATCATCAAATATGACTGATTACATTTTCTAATGGTTTTTCAATGCTCATTAAAGCGCATTCAAATATTCAGAATCACCTCTGATCATGACATTCAAAACCCGCTCTGATGGCTCCTGACAAGCAGAAATGTATTCTCTAATCTTTAACCGCATAAACAATAGATAACTGCTTGTAATTGGGTTGAAATTGATTTCAGGTGGCTTCAGAGAAAAGCAATTTCTACAACAGATTAACCTTTTAATTAATGTTTATTAAGGATATTACCAGGTGCAGGAATCCTCATAAAGCAGAAAATTACATTTCATTGACATTCATTTATGATGAAACAGTTGATCCATTCCCAGGTCATTATTCATGTATTTATCATCATTTCTTGCTTTTCATGAAAATGCCATAAACTCTAATTAACTATTGTAACACTGTATGTTTTAAATACATTGTTCCATACTGAATGGAGGAATGGGCATGCGAAGATGTCCTTTGGCACAGGTTTTTAGAGCGGGAGCCAGAACTCTCTACCAACTGTGACTATGGGTGTTCAGCTATAACATCAGCCTTCTCTCAAAGTTTGCGGATACCTCAATCATGAAGGAAACGCAAACACATGGAGAACTCTGTCAGAATTGACATACCAGAAAGAGCTTCATCCACAGATGAAAGACAGAGTGTTCTATAGAGAGAACTTCTTTACCATGTTTGTGGTACTTTAATGCCTCAATGATTGAGTGTCTGAATCTAAATTGCAAGGAAAGTGATTTCCTAGATACATTTCAAAATTTCCAACTCCTTCTAAATTTTGAGGTGATCTACCTGAGGCTGACGGTAATACCACCTCTAGATACATTACTAGCTCTAAATCAGATTAAAAAAAAAAAAAAGCAAAAAAAAAAAAAAAGCCAGTCAGTTTTTTTTCTGGATATATCTGTAATACTATATTTTTGAGGTGTCATTTGCCATACTTTTCAGCTGCTGCCTGCTTTCCCTGGCTTTGCTTTGGGCAGTTTCAGCTAGCTCTCCCCAAGACACATCTGCCATAGAGAAGGCTGATATAGATGTAGACCAGCACATACCATTTCAGCTTTGGGGCCAGGATCAGTCCCTGATCCTCTTTCCTCTAATGATGTAGATAACAACTCTGTGGCTATTACTAATTTGCTGCTGCCCAAACACTTCCTGCAGCCTCTGGTCAATCTTTGGATGAAGAAATTGACAAACCTTCTTTTCTCAAGAGGTTGATTTATTTTATTTTGTTGTAATTGTGGAAGAAGTCACTCCCAAGCATTGTACATTGTTTCTCTATCCAGTTCAGCAAGCTGTATACACAATTCAGGCACTAACTAATTTTTTTTCTCCTTGAAACTTCTCATTGTTCCACAGTGTGCTTACCATTATGTCAATTAATTAAAAATTGCAGAAGTCTTTAGTTCTCTAATGGTAAAGCTTGTCATTTTCAGTGGAAAGCTTTGTTCAGTTACTAGTGGTCTATATTTTCCTTTCAGCATCCTTTCTCACCTTCTTGGTTCCAAATGCAAACACTATTTCAAATGATAATACAAATTATTTGTATTTTTAAAAATGCAGGAAGGTTGATACTAGCTTGTGGAGAAGTCCTGGGCATACCTGGACAAAGAGTCTTCTCCAGAAATGGGAGAACTTGGTTGGTATCTGGCTAGAGAATTTTTTCTAGAAGGCAAGAGCTTTTCCACCAGGAGAGTCAGCCTGAGTTTGGAACATCAGAAGTCACATCAGAAGATGCTTGCAGGAGCTGAAAATATTCTTCATGTCCCTTTGTGACTGATACCTACCTGGAAACCTCCCAGCAAATGTTACCTCTTCTCTGTTATCTCAGCAGGGATGTCCCATAAACTTCACTGAATATGCATTGCTGGATGGATATCAAGCATACAGACAAGCTAATCACATACCAGAGCAGGCCACAGCACCTTTCAGGGGTTTCCTACAAGAGTCTTAGAAATTCAGGCAGAGGAGATTCCGTTTTAGAGGTTGTCTTGGTTTGGAAAGACAGGGGTGTCTGCTAGGGAACCAAAAAAAGAATGGAAACTTCCCTTGGACTTGTTATTATCCTAAAATTGAAGGGAGGTCTTGGGCAACAGTGTGAGAGTAGGAATAACAGTTCTTTACTAGTTAGTCTAACAAGGTAAATTAACAATAATAACTATAATATTGACAACAAACAGAACTAGAGAAGAAAAGGGGAAAAAAACCCCAACAACCCAGTTACAGTTTTTCCTCTGGCACCCTCCACCCCCCTCTGGTAGCTTACAAGCTACCAGAGCCAGCAGCAGTCCTGGGAGGATGAGATGTATCCGAGGGTTGGCAGTGGCTGGAGCTGTTGGAAAGTGTCCCAGCTGGGCAGGGGCTGCAGAAAATACAGCGTGGGGAGACCTCGAACAAAACTGAAGAAACCGTGGGTGCAGGGCAGGGAGAAGGAGCTCCTGGCAGGGCAGGGAGGGAACGGGTTCCCAAAATCCCAGGGGACACATGAAGAGATGGTGGTCCGACCGAGTTCCAGGTGAAGGATGGTGAGAGCTCTTTGCTGCGCCGAGACGAGCAGCCCTGGCAGTTCCCCCAGAGCAGAAAACTGCCCAGAACAAAGTGAAATTGGTGCCTCCCTGTCTCTGCCTTAGCTGCTTCTTTTGTTTGGTCCTAAGCACCCATGAGTACCGAAAAGCACCCAGCCATTAGTTTCTTAGCAACTTCTGGGAAAAAATTCTATAAGAAAATAACCCAACCCCCAACAGAGGTTATCTGAAATTTATATAGAATTATATATATATCTTCCTAAATTTCAGTACTTGGGTATATCTATTTACTAGAAAGATTTTCATACTGAAATAAACTGTAAGGGGGCTGGTAGCACTTTTGTACTTGTTTTAAATAGGCTTTCTGAGGCTACAAAATTCTATCAACTTCCTAAAGAGTCCTATTTTCAACCAGCTTAAAATTAAATTCCTCCTACCATTTCCATTCATTTCCTTTGATTCTTGAAAGTTTGACAATTTTTTTTAGCTATCCCAGAAATGTGGAGTTAATTTTCATCCACTGAAACACAAAGGAGAGTTATTTTTCTCTTTGTTAAACTTATCTGAACTGCAACAAGAGCAAAGTGAACTCCTCTGCAAGACTTACACAAGACCACTTAAATAGCACAAAGGAAAAATGTCTATGAAGCTGCATTATGAGGCTCTGCTTAAAAATATGCTGCTTCCTGATTAATATAATTCAACCGTAATGCATGAATAAATTGTAATTTAGATGATTGCACGCATGTACTATCGTATCAAAGCTAAAATGAGATACTTAGATAATCATAGCTTTCTCCTTTTTGTCTTTTTTTTTTTTTTTCTCTCCACATCTTTCTCCCTTCTAACAAGGGGATTTTTATGTCATACCTTATTCTAAGATTGTCTGCAGAGGCAGGGCTGTTTACAAGGCAGAACACTGACAAATCAGGGGTGGGGGGCAAGGACTATATCGTAACTACTGGCTTTTTGGACAAGGAGAAACATGTTAAAACCTGTTAAACAAAAAGAGAAAGGGAAAGTAAGCCGCTGTTGTTAAGGCACCACCCTGGGACACAAAAGACCTGGATTCAAGTTCCTTCTGTGCAAGAAAATTCCTCTGACTCATCAGACAAGTGCTTTCTTCTGTGGTTTGTGAGATAGCAGCCCCAGGGAGAACTGAAGTAACACATTCAGGCTTTGAGGATCTGAAAACTTGGTTGCATACCTTTGCAGTGTCCAAGTACATTGCAGTGTCCTGGAACCAAGCTCACACATTGTCCATCCTTTGCTGCTCTTGTTCCAAAGAATCAGAAATTATTTAGACATCGGAGCCTGGCAGTGCCGCAGGTGCTCAAACAGGGCTTGGTGCAGGGCTGAACCATGAACAGGCACCAGGGATATAAGCTCATGGACCCTGTAGTTGATGAGTATTTTCACTAAGAAAGAAGTGACATAAAGAACTGGTGAAGACCAATTACTTAATGGAAACTTCCAATATTTTTCTGTTTTTCAAGTACAGGATCTGTAGTTCTCAGGTAACAATATTGATTGTATGGGGAAAAAAGCATCATAAGCCTACACTGATGCTCTTTATACACTTCTTTTGGAATAACTTAACTGGTTGACCATCAAATGGCAACATGAAACATGATGGTTAGGTTTCATGACTTGCTGTAGGTTACAACATAGCAGGTAGCGTTGGGATAGCTCTTGCATGCCCAGATCATAGATATTAAAGCTGAAGAAGTTGTTGACATAGGATATTGTCTTGGGAAAAATGGCTTTAATTTAGTTAAATGTCATTAAATTTTTTCATGATGTTCTAGCAAATACTCCAGTTGTGCATGCATATTATGTCTTGTGGTTTGCCAGGCACTTAGACATGGTATCATTATAGAGAGAACCACAAAAATGCTTTAGATTCTTTGGAAAACTGAAGAGGAGAAAAAAAACCTCAAGAGATCCAAGAAGGGGGTAAAAAGAGATAAAGAGAGAATAGGCGGTTTGTTATCCATCCTGTTCTTGGAAACTGAACCAATGGGGATAAGACAACAAGGGCGCGTATTTATAAAGCACAATAAAAGGCCTCTGTGCAACCATGTCTGCGCAGAGCAGATGAGCAGTGCAGTTCTGGGAAGAATTACATAAGGCGTCTTGTGTGCACGTGCCCGAGAACACAGAAACCCTCATTTGCACACATACCCACACTGCATGCCCAGATGATGCCGCTCTTCACATAAAAAATCAAGAAACTCCACAAACACTTCAGATGCAACACATGAGAAGTTCTGTTTCCTATAGTGCCAAACCACCCAAGTCATAAGCAGCCTGAGAGCAGGACTGTGAGCAACTTTTCTCAGAAACAAGGCTATTTAGCCTGGCTTCAGCTCAAGAAAACCAAGAGTAATTATACACAGACATCTAAGTGGATGTTGTGTATTTGACAGGCTGGAAGAAAGGCAGCTTACATGCACATCTATTCAAGAGTACTGTAAATTATAGAGTCTGCTAGAAAGATACTTTCAGATGGATTTATTGTTCATGTCCATAGCAGCTTGCCATGTGTTGCATATGCAGTCCACACAGCTTCCAAAATCTTGGTGCTGTTCTTGTGTCCAAGTAATAACTAGACAGTATCTTCACTGAGAGCCTAATGTCAACAATTAGAACTATCTGGACACCTCAAAGCTCTAGCACTCTCATCCCCTCTCATATTCCTTCTGCCCAGCCTTTAATTATCCTGCTGTGTTGACTACCTAGCACAATAACTCCTTCATCTCAATCTTTAGCCTTATCTCTGGTATATGAATATTGTCTGGACATGCCATTTCAAAAGTGCCTTGTTACACACCCATTTACTTCTTCCTCCCTTGTACAAGCTTCCACATCTTTAGCTGTCTCCTTGACAGATTCAATGATCTGCTCTAAACAGTTCCTGATTTTCTTTACAGCTTTTACAAAATTATCCTCTTTTTTCCCCAAGTTCTCAGAAATAGGTGATCAGAGATGTGTGATGAGATGATGCGAGAAAGTCTTGCTTTTCCTCCTCTCTCTGTGTGACCCATAAACTTTCTACTTGGCCCTCTCATCTTTAGAAGTCTTGAGCAACAGAACTCCGCTGCCATATTGCATTCAGCTCCATCTCCTATCTCTGCTAACATCTACATAGCGACAAAACCCAAATCTCCATCAACACCAAACTCTTTCCACATGCTTAACACCCCATCTGTGTTGCAGAAGCAAATGAGAAGGACATGAGCTGTTGGCACCCCCAAGATCACTGACATCTGCGCTGTCTAATGAGATGTGAGTCTCAGCTCCCCCCAGCTATCAGCATTTCCCAGCATGATACCCTGTTCATCCAGGAGTTAATAGGTATGTCACTCATTAGTTAGGATCAGAGTTAGAGAGCTGTTTATATTGCCAGCTGGCTACCACCTCTATCTGTATAATTCCACTGTACAGTCTTCCAGGCCCTACAAGTACTTCTGTGTTGTAGCCCTTGGCCCCTCTCACAGCCCAGAAATGTACCTCTGGTCCAGAAGTGTGAAGGTGCTCTTAAAGTGCCTCCTCTGAGCTGCCAGGGCTGATTGTAACAGGCCAGCATCAGGTTCTTGGAAAATAAGAGCGAACTTTTAAAACACCACCAGATCATAGCTGGAGATTTGAACTAAGTATTTAGCTTTTGGATATAAATGGGTATCTTTGTCTTATATGAAGAGTTTTCCACAAGAACTGGAAATTTTCAACTCAGTGTCTTAGCAACCTCCCAAAGCATAGACTAGGCAGTAAAAACTCCGCTGAAACATTTGCAGAGGAAATCAGTAGCCTAACCAGGTAGAACTCACCTGGCCAGCTGTAGGTATCTAGAATGACATCAGTTTTCTTCATAGTCATTAGAGGACAATATACACTTATAGGGTGCAAAATATGTGGCATTCATTAGTATGAGGCAAATTTTGTCTTACAAGAATTTATTTCTCCCAGAGACCTACAGGAATAATGACAAAATTACCAACTCAGACTAGAAGAGGGAGGCAAAGAAGATGCTGGTGTGGCACAGGAGAGTGCTGGGCAGTGGAGAGTGACACTTGCTGTAAAGGACTTGTACGGCCCTCCACATGCTTAGCCATGAGTAATTGCCCTGGCTACTTTCCCAGGCTCTTGCAGTGGGTGGTCTTGCCCCACAGCATGGATGGCAGATCAGAGTGTCCCCCCAGCCAGCTGTTCCAGGAGCATGGGGTCACAGGGCAGGAGGAAACAGCCAGTGCAGCACTGTGGAAGGATGCTGGACTGCTTCCTCCTTGCCTAGGTGCTGGGGCAGGAGCCATCAGAGTTAACATCCTCTCCACAGAGGGCAATTCACACAGAGTTTTGCTTTGTATATGAAGCCAAAAAAATCAGACTTGCTGTGCTGCAAACTGCTTCAGGCACTTTCTGTCTTTCAGTGTTACCTTGTCTGAAGGATATTCTAAGGTAAGGAAAAGAAGTATCACTAGCCAGATCATTTCTGCACACTGAGTGCAGTGTGGGCCTTACACACAGATGCCCAGGTCCCGTATGCTTACTGACAGCTAGCTGCAGCCAACACAAACCCCATGTGCTGTTTGGACTTTGTTTTTTAACACACAGGCTGGAGAGAGGATTTCAGTCACTTGCCTGGAGCTTGACTTTAAGGAGCAGCTGCAGGAAAAATGAAGCGACTGTACCATAAAAAATCAGCCAAAGCCAACAGCACAAAACCAAACCACAGGATATGGGTACTGCACTTGCAAATGCTACACCAGGGGAAACAACTCACTGAAAAATCAAACAGCAATACACCTTTAGAAATAGTAGCTCTCATTTTGATCACATCTCTAATATACATCACAGGTGCTTCAACCAATTGAGTCCTCTGCTATATGTCCTGAATCCCAACAGGTCAAGCAGAGTGGGTAACATTTGGCCAGACAGGAATGATTAACCAGGTGACTTCAGCTGCAAGAGCTGACATCTGACAGTAGGAAAAACAGATGTGGAAGAAAGAGCCTAGTGTTCTCAATCTAAAATACTAGCTCTGTTCTTCCTGGGGCGAGCAGTTAAAAAAAATCAGAAGCAAAAGTACGCATGCTAAAGCTAATTTCACGGCTGAGAAGGGTCAGATAGCAGGACCTCAATCCTAGGCAAAGGTCTTCCCCTGAAGATTTTTGATAGGCAAAGGTTTGTCATTCAGTTTCCATCTCCACTGGCTTCCTTTCTCCATCAATTTCCCTGACACCATGAGTGTTGGAGGACTGTGCTCCTGTCTGAGTGCACCAAAGGACTACAAGGTTGATGGTGAGCAGAGCAGCTGCAAGCATGCAAAATCCTTCCTTAGAGGAACACAAGTTAGAGATCAGGATAAAATTTTGACTTTCTGAAGGCAAGTAGCCCTATCCTCCTTAATTCAGCTGCCCAGCTCAGACCCTTGCAAAAAATGACACTGGTTTTGTTTGTTTTCTATTACACTTGTAATCAGGACTTGACAACTGGAGCCATTTCTCTGCAATAAAACATTTGTGAACAGTCCATAATGAGTGTTCTTTGTCTTTAAGTGATTAAGGTTTAGACAACATTGGCTTCAAAATTAAAATAGATGCGGATGAAAATAGAAAATTCACCAATTTCATATAGACACTCACTGCAGAGAATTTTTAAATATGCTTTCAGATTACAACAGAAATAAGGTTTTAGTCTTACATCCATGTTTTGGGAATAGCTGAATATTAGTATTTTCAATAAACAAGGGAATTAGTCTCCACAATGGAGAAATTACCATTTAGTATTCATTCTCATGCGATAAATCTTACCAAACCAGGAAAGAGAAATTATTTCAAGTTACACAAATGGCAGATGAATATTAAAAGTCAGATATTAAATTTGCTCAGTTCTAACAGGTTTAATGAGAATTTACTAGCATTTTCTTAGTTAGACCTACTTTTTACTTACTTTCTTTGTATTCTGTACCATGTTTGATTCCTGCTCCTGCTGAATCAACTTTGCCATCCATACCTCTGTCATCTTGTTGTTTTCCACTTGACTACAACTGGGACAGAAAAATCTTCAGTTTTTCCAAACAGCAAGGATAAGATGTTGAAAAAAACAGTGTGGATGAGCTCTAATTCTGAGACTGCTCCAAGACACCAGGCCATTCATTTACTACCTGAAAAAGGGAACAAAAAAACTACTCTTCCTCACATATTTCTTGATTCAAAGAGCACTAGGAATTGTTGCATCAGGTTTATTTCAAAACCGTATTCTAACCTCTGGTAGAGTTTTGTACTAGACAGATAAATTGATAAGATGCATGGTGTATTTCATATGGAAGGTAAATAATTTTCTTTTTATTTAAAGGTCACACTGCATCTCTTTCACCTTCAAGAGTTTAGACTTTTTTATTTTTTGCATGCTTGGTCCTCAATATAAATGGAGAACATATAACACATCAACATTTTTTGAGACTGATGAGTGAAACACAGAGCCAGCAATCTTGGCCAGTGTTTAGCAGTATGTGAGTTTTCACTCAATGTGATACCTAAAGGACCTAAATTTGTCTTTGGGTAGATAAGCTAGGGGAAGTCATGCAGAAGTGGGAAACCAGTACTAACTGGGTTTTACAGTGCTAGAGAGACATTTACAAATTCTATTCAGTTTTGGTACACGTATTTTTTTTAAAAATGGTGAAACTAGAGAAAAGAACTAATGTTCTGCATAACAGTGATGGTGAGAGTCATCTCAACTAATTTCATCCACCAAAGAGCTAGGTACCTAGTCCAAAATAGAAGTGCAATCCATGGAGGCAGATAGGTATCTCCACAGAATGATTCATCCCACTCTAAGAGAGGTGCCTAAAACAAGTTAGATGAGTCTTCTGAATGAGTCATCTTTCCTCATTGACTGCAGGCGGACTGGAGAAAACTACCTTAGGCTAGATGTTTCTCATGTTTAGGTAGCAGAAATACATCTCTTCCCAAGTGACTACACTTTCCTCCCATGCATTTGATTAAACCAAAAAGAGTCTGGTGTTGATTTGATTATACATACCACCTCAAGGAGATAGGAGGGTTTGGTAAAATCTTAATGAAGGGCATGGTGGGTTATCCCTCATGTGAAAAGCCCAGACTAAAGGATGTGTTGTAACTCTGCAGCAAAATCTGAAGGTGGTAGAGGATATATTGGCATAATCACAAATCCCAGATTATGAAGATCAGACCAGATGTCTGAAGTAGTCCATCCCAGCTTCTAGCTCTGTGTCATGTCTAGTGGTATTCTGCATATAAGATGATACCACTCAGAGCAATAAGTATAACCAAAGCATAAAATAAATGAAGAGACAATTTGCCAAAAGAAAAATCCATGTATGTCTAATAAAACTTAAATTTTTTTGGGGGGGTGGGGTTCCTGGACACAAAAATACGTGTTTGCATCTCTGTGACGGTTATTTTAAAATACCCCTGCTTTATGGCACAATTCTAGCCTTATGTCCTAACAGGAAAGGAGACACACCTCGACTTACAGATGGCTTTAGATTAGCTTCTTTAGTCTGAAAGTCAATACCAATTGATAAGGATAACCAGTCACTGCTGAAGCAAGTTAATTATATGAGGGCAGCTAATTATTATTCACAAATAATTTTGGGGCTGTAAATCCACAGATGTCATGTCCCTCAGTGAAAGCATATTTTTAGCTGTGGAGCACTTTGTCCTTTCCTATCTCTGTTTGCTCTGAAATTAACATTAATCAACTTTTGGCTCTGTGCATGCAGTATCACCCCAACCAGGTAATTACAGCAAATTTCTAGAATAAAGAAAAAAAAAAAAAAAAAAAAAAAAAAGCCAAGTTTAAAAGTCCTTGCTTTCAACCTTCAGTGTTTGGTCACTCATTTCTTTTGGTATTATATCTAGTACTCATTAGTCATATTGAAAGTCAAGGGTGTGCGTGCCTGGAAATGTGTCATTTTCCCTAGCACATCAATCACTTAATACAAGCCATTACCTCTCCCTATGCACCTGGCCTCTCATAAAAGTAATAAAACATAGGCTGCGTGTAAAATGCTCTGTGAGGCAGGATAATCATCCCAGAACTCTTCCATGGACTGACAACTTTTGCAGTAGTTTCAACTTTCCATTATGTTGTTGAGAAAGGATATATTTAGCTGCTATACTACAGGCAAATTATATGGAGAAGAGCAATAATATTTCAAATTATTACCGCATAGAAACCTTTAAAATAGTTACAAACAGATGCAAACAAACCTACAGATATTATTGCATTCTCCAAGTTTAGAGAGGGAGATGAAACCTCAGTGGTAGAAAAGCTGGTTTAGCCAAAATATGTCAGATGCTGTCACTCTGAAGACCACAGTGGAGCCACAAAATATGGCTGGTAAGTTTGATATAAATTACAAATGTTTATTTTAACAAAACTGACCAAGAGCACTATACTCACCCCATCCCCCCCAACCCACCCTCCCCAAAAAACCCGAGTCAGAAACAAAAACCCAACAAAAGAGAAGTTTGTTGCATCTTCATTCAAATCTCACTTCCCCTCCCAGACAACTGCTGCAGGTGAAGGATGTTGTTCTGCTGGCCCATTGTTCATGATATATACTCAGTTTGGTTTTTTCCCCGAGTTTTATTAAGTGCCCACAGTACAAATTGATGTTAGGCAAAGGTTTCCAGCTCTGTTTCCTCTTCCAGCACATATTTGCAGGATTTAATGTCTGGAGCAGCATTGCTCTTCCCAACATTTATAAGAGGGTGTTTCCTACTCCAGAAAGGAGCTCTTGACCATTGGTAGTAGCTTTGGGTCAGCCCAAATGTAAGCAGGAAAACAGCATACACAGTAAAGCCTGCTGTTCCTCCAGTATTTCTGACATAGCATTAACATGTGTACCTCACCTCTCTGATCATTTTACTGTTCCTGGACTCCACAGGCTGTTCAGCAAGCATTTCCTCCTGTCTGGCATGTATCTAATGGCACAGGTCAAGAACACAAGCATTGCAGGCTTGTTTTGATAATAACTACTTCCCTGTCTCTGACATTGGGCTAATACCAGTTGTTCCTTATATTCAATTTTATGTCTCAGAAGTCCTCCTGTGGCCCACACGTTATATCACAACACGCACGCACACACCCTTTCCAAATTCAGGATAAACAGAGGCAGCTCAACCTCCTTTTTTGAGAATAAAACTTGGTTATGTTGTGTTTAGCTGTAAGAAGCTCTCCATCAGGTGTTCTCAGAGTCACACCTGTACCAGGCTCCTCACTGCCACCACCACACCCAAGTGTGCCAAAGGCCCTGAACCTTGCAGGCAAATGGCCAGTCAGCTCCAGCAAAGCACAAATTCACCTCCAGGTCTCTGTCTTCAAGTTGCAGACCGTCCACAATGGACTTTGCTCCTCAGATGTTCCTACCACATCCCTTCCTCACACGGATTTGTGACAGCTCTGGGTGCCACACAGTAAATTTTCATTGTGGCAAATCAGCGTGTCAGAAGACAAAGAAGTTCATAGCCTCACCCACTCAGTGGGATGCGTGACTCAGATAGCGATAACTGGTGAATCATCTAATAGTCACCCAGAGTGCTTTTTGCATGAGCTCTTGCAGGGAAAACCTTCTGATAGTAGATAGGTGGTTCTTCACTTTCTGTGTCACTACTGAAAGTCAGCTAATGACACCACCCAGCACAGAAGGAAGGGGGAGGTTATCTTCTCAGTTTTCAGCTTTGTTACTCAACTGAGACAGCAGTCATTACAGAAGTTCTCAAATTATTACTTCTCTGAAGGATGACATTTTTTACATGACCTTTTATCTCAGATTTATTAATAATGATTGCCTTCATACTATTTGAAAATTCGTCTTGTAGGGGACAATGTAGATTCTTGACCAGATTAGAAATGTCACATAATATGATACATGCATAATGCCCATAATACTAAGCTAAAAGAACAGAAAATTATGAGTATTAAGACAATTGATAATTATACCAAACAGAAATAGGAAAAATAAGTGAATATGAAATCTATTTCTAAAAAATACTAAAATTTAGGGCTTTTTTCTTCCCTTTCTTCAGCACTCAAGAACACAACAGGTATCTCATGATCCAAACTGACTTGTCCATCTCTTAGGAGCACCAGCCATTTGATTCTCAATAGTAATTTTTGGGAGGGACCCAGAGAAAAGCTAAAAAAAATTTTAAATAATTCATCCTATCTGGAAGTATATTGGCATAGTTCTTTTGTTAAAATATTCTTACAGATCTGCAAAGTAAATAGCTTTTTTTGCCGTGTCTTCCCTCCACATGGAGCTGCCAGGTTCCTTATTTCCATGTGGTTAGCTCTGCCATATCCTTGCCGCTTACACAATGATCTTTTGAAAATTGCTTACCAGCCATTTTCAACATTATCTGGGCTAGAACACCAGTTTGTGATTCCCTTAAGTGACGGGAATATCTATCCTCAAACACACTGTTCTGCTTCATCTTTCCTGGATAAACTTCAGTTCATCTCCATCTAAATAACTCATTGCTGATGATCCCTTACCTTGCCTGCACCTCATTACAATGTATGCCATTCATTTCAGATCTAAATTTATCCCTCCTGCTCACAGACATCATATTATCTGACTGCAAACTATTGAAATCAGAAATGCTGAGTCCTAAAGTCTGAGGTTATGGAAAATTTAGTACGTGTTAAGAATAATCCCATATAATTAAAGCTTTCTCTGTTATTTTAGTCACGTTCCTCATTTAAAGTGTCAGCTAAATATTCCACAGGTCAGTGTCAAAAACTATTAGAATTTGGCAGTTTCTGAAAGCAGGATGGGCCACAAATTGTCCCACTAAGTAAATCATACCGGATGGCTTACAGTAATGAGATACCAAGTTTGTTTCTGGGTCACTCACCTCAAATACACTTTGGTTGCCAGTTCCTGAAATTCATTGCAATCCAATTGCGCCCTGTGTGCATCCAAAGGTAAACAATTTGGTTTTTGTGACCAATGTTTGAATGATCATGTAGGTGGAAACTCAGCATCATTTCTATAAGAGGTAAAGATATTTTGACAGAAGTCAAAGTTTTTAGAAGCTCTGTGGGGCAGACTGCGATTGCACAGAGACTGAATGGCATTGAAATAGATGGTCCATTAATCCTGTCATATGTGGTCTGTTATTCCTTTCTTTTGTGAACCTGGACTGAAAGAGATATTATTGTCACCTCGGTCTCCTTTCCCCACTCATTTGACTTTCCCATCTCTTTCTGTTGGGCAAACTACCTCTGGGCTGAAGACTTCTGTGATTGTGCTAACTCTGGTAGTTGCCTGAGACAAGCTTTGGGCCCATGCCCTAACAAGTGTAGTAAGGCAGATCTGTAATTTTTCTACTGGCATAAAAGCGTTTGAACAGACAAAACTGCACTTGCCGGGAAGCGAAACTTTGCAAATGCAAGTACAATTTAATTAAAGCTGTAAAGGGGCCTGAAGGAGAAATATAACATATTATTAGCAGCTTGAATCTGTAGCTGGCCCTAGGTCTATATGACAAGCCAGCTGCACTTCTGGTGTGAAAAGGAAGCTGGCCAGTGGCCCTTACCCAGCTCAGCTACAGTCTTCCAAAACACACCCTTTCTCATACATCACATCCTTGTGGCACATCTAGCATTAAACAAGCTTCCAGTAATACTGTGCCTCTGGCCTTTGTAAAATGAAAGAAATTCAAGTCTAAACTTGCTTGCTCTTGCTTTCGGAGGTAACAAATGAACTGTGCTGTGCTAATAGAAATTCTGCTATACAACTACAAGGAGAAAGCCTACCACTTCTGAGCAACAAGCATTTTTCTCCTTTAGCTGTATAATTACAGCTTTTTTCTGATGGTTACCAGGCACAGAATCAATTAGCTTCTTCCATTGGTGTACCATGATGACAAGCTTTTGTTCTTACCACAGATATTCAAAGGACTGTAAGAACATTTTGGACCATGTTGCAAAGTTTAAAACATAAGCTGTAGTTTGACTAATCTCTACTAACCCTTCTGGAAAGTTTTGGGATGTTAAATAAGTTGCTTAATGTCAGAACCAGCAGCTGATGAGAATCTATTCAATCTTTTTTATATTCCCTGAATCGAGTGAATAGCACAGGTCAGAGCTAGCACTTTTAAAACACCAAAATGTGCAATAATGTTTGGAAAGAAAATTGGAACTGCAATGGTCATCAAAGGTCCAGCTTGTCATCTTCTTGGCCTCTCTGCTCCAAACTCATCTACCTCCATCCTTTTCTCTGAGTATTCTTAATCTAATTTAAGAATATTATTGAAGAGAACTATACTTATAATTGCCTAACTTGAAAGTTGGGCAATTATCTGTTTGGGGTTTTTTTTCTCATTGATCATCTGGAATGAAAGAAGATGGGGCAGATTGCAAAAGGAAGTGGCCTTTTAGAAAAGGGGATGTGAAAATGAATCAACTTGCTTTATTGCCGGCTAGAAACAGAACTAGAAAGGGCAAAATAAGCCTTTTATGGGATGCACAGGTTCCATGCGTACTTGTATAAATTAAGCCAGTTAATACATGGTACTTAATTCATGGTACTTCGTACACATTCCATAAAGGACATTCTCCTAAGTGAAGATTTCTGAAGAACCAAATGGCCACAGAAGTTCGCACATCAGCTGGACCACAAATCTGTGGGATGGAAAGGATGGTTACCAGGAGTCATTTCCAGCTCCAAAGGCAGAGGGTAAAGACCATAGGGATCAGGGTAACCTCTTGTCTTGATAGCCACTAAGGGAGACCACATAATGCTTGCTAATTAATGACTTAGACAGAAACCATAGAACTAGGGAACTGCTTCTGAGCCCACCAGGCAGTCGTGGAAAGACCAGAGTGTTCCCAGATGAAAACAAGGGAGTTGAGGAGAGGTGAGCCATGCTGTGCCACTTGGTCTGGACAGAGAACAGGCCCTCGTTCCATGGAATTTGTTAGCACAGACACAAGCCTAAGATTTCAGGCAGAGTCCTTGCGGAATTGTGGGTCCTTCTTACTTCTCTGATGCCTTTTCTTCTACTTTGTGGTACTATGCTCACTGTGGCTATTCTAAGCCAGATCATACAGGCTGTTTCTAGATGAAAATGTGTTGAGTTTTTGCTCAGGTGTAGCTCTGAGGGGCTTCCATGTATTTCCACTCTTTTGGAGTCTTCCTCACTGTAGGTCACAACAGTGGTAGTCAACTGATCTATTAAACTGAAGTTCAGTTTACACACATTCAGAAGAAGCCGGAGGTCTGAAAACAGTGTTTATGGGATGGAGCAAAAAAATTAATACACCTAGGTGTATGGACCAAACCTTTTCTTCAGCATGTCTCATTGTGATATTGCTTGGACTCTGATCATGAAGACGATTCTGCACTTTGGTCCCCCCCTCCAAAACTAAGCGTAATTTCTCAAAAAGAGAAAGTGCAGTATGTGTTACATGGATATAGCTAAAACACCTGTGGCTCTAGAGCTAACACACAGTGCAGACTGTGCATTGTGAACATTAGTCAATTTGTGTAAGTTCACTCCTGAGATCTCCAAAGAGAGCACTGATGAAATACAAACAGTAAGAAGTTTAAGAGTTACAAGGGGAAGGAAATGCTGAGAAACTAATAGGAAAATCACAATTATCATGGAAAAGGAAGGGAAACAAGAGAAGAGTGATGCAGAGCAAAAACTCCTTTGTTTCTAAATGAGTGCAAACTTTCCCACCAAATAGTTTCCTGTTTACTTGTTGCTATGAGGTTCAGTTAACGGGAAATTCAATAAATGTCAGTCCACTAGATGATGGAGAATAGGTTTTGTCAAACAACTTTCAAGTCATTAGAAATACAGAAAAATAGGTATGGAAGGAACTTCAGAGTTCATATCCTCACTGAAGCATTGTTTGGCTGGTGAAGGTAAAATAGAGTAGACCATATTGTGTTTGACTTAGCACAACATACTCTTTAAAGAGCAGCACTGCACAATAGCTGGCTCTGACTTTAAGGCTGGCCTTGTTTTGAGGGAGGATTAGATTAGATGATCTCCAGAGATCTCTTCCAAGCTAAATTATTCTATGGTAATGTGAACAAAGAGATGATAAATGGGCAAAGGATTAGTGGAGGAAAAATCTGAAGCAGTCTTGAATAGAGATGGATGCTGGTCATTGAATAAATGTTCCTGCACAGGTGGATGACAGATAAAATGTTCTGCAGCATTCTGACAATAATCTAAGGTCTAATACAGAACTCCTTCTTGCAAAATTTGTAGATGACATTGATGGGAGAGTTACAAAAATTATTCAAGGACTGGAGAAAGTGCTTTACTATAAGAGCCTTGGCAAAATCTACCTGTTTAGCTTCTCTGAAGTAGACTGAAAGGTGATTTTGTTGGTGTGTAAGCACATTTGCAAGAAGACACTATCAGACAGAAAACTTGTAAGCAGAGAAAGGCAGAATGAGAACGAGGGTCTACAATGTGAAACCGGGCCAATCATACCTATGAGACACAACTTCTACAGTTCTTTTTATTTTGGCAGAAAAGGTAGAGGCAAAAAATTATAATGAATAGCAAGGGCAATGATTACTTCTCTCTTCTGTGTGATGATAATAGGAGTTACCAGGTTCAGAAAAGAGCAAATGGGAAAACTGTCATGACCCATGATTTTTTCACTAAGATTACTGGCCTTACAAATGAATTTGCACTTACCCTTTTGCTCTGCTTTTTTTCTTATTTCTGGACTTTAATTTTAGGGTTATTGGTTCCCATCAAACAGCTTACTTGTCTGGTCCTTCATGATGCTGGGACTGCACTCCTGAGTGGAGATGGTCTTGTTACTGAACAAGAAGGTGAGTGCTACTTACAGCCCAAAACAGTGATGTAAGAGGCCTTTGCTTTGCCACTGCTTTCCTTTGTGACTTTGGATAGGTCACTTGGGTGTAAATTCTCAGTGGTACTCAGGTGGCTTAACGCCCTCTCAGACCAAGGATTGTTTTAATGGAAACTGAGCAAGTCCCTAACTTTAAAGACTTAGGGTTGAGATCTCTCTGTACAGCAGTGCACCTCCTCTTCAGACACTCACCAAGGAAGCAGCTCTATTCTCAATTCTATTGTAGCATCTCCAGTAAGCAGAGTATCTATAACATGCTTTTTATGTTGTGTTGGTCACTTGGTCATACTAAGGTGGAAATAGATATGCCCTACGTGATTAAAATCATAACCTGCCTCTAGCAATTTCCTCTATCTGGATTTTTTAAAATTAAGCAATAATATAAAATTTTTCACAAAGTAAAACATCAGCATTTAATTAGGACTGTAATATTGTCCTGGCATTTCTTACAGGGTGTCACCCCTTGTTCAGGTCAAAAGTCATGGAAACATCAACATACGAACCATAGTTTTATCTCCATTGTTTTGAACCTCAAATAATCTCTATTTTTTCACTGTAGTATGAATTGGCAGGCTTGATTATATTCTTTCAACATCAAGCATCAGATAGGATAATTTTTATAGCAGAGCCAGATTTTTAAAACCAGTTTTATTCCAAAAGGGAAACATCAATGAGATACTTGTGCTGGAGAGTCAGAGTAGTTGTCAGGTATCTGATGCCTGACTTCCATGTCAGATATACAGCATCACTCACATCCCTGTGGTTCAGCTGGCAAAGAAGTCCCTACTCTTTAAAATATGGTTAAAAACACATTGTGAATTTTAGTAGAATTCAATGCCTTACATGTTTTGTCCTGGCAATATTTCAGCAAGGATTTGATCTACTTTGCTCACATGTTTTTCAATCAATATGGGTCAGAAATCCATTCAAAAAGTACTAAAATAATGAAATGTGTGGGAAGCTAGCAAAAATGCTAGAGTTTTGAGGGGTTTTATGTAGCTCAGTATGCCTCAGTAATTTATTTTAAACAGCTATCTTAACCACACGTTGCAGTTGATCATATATATATATGTGTGTGTGTGTGTGTGTGTGTGTGTGTGTGTGTGTGTGTGTGTATGATACCTAAATTTCTAATTGCTGACATAACAATTAAGTGGAGTGGTAAAATCAGCAGTGACTCATAAAAATTATCCCAGACAAGTACAAAGTTAGGGGGGAGTACATTCAAATTTCAAAATCTTTGCCCCTGCTAGCAACCTGTTACTTCTCCAAGTATTCCCAGTGGTTTCAGCATGAGTCAGAACTTGTCAAACTGATCATTCATGCACAAAAGTTACTTCCTACACCAACTGCCACAGTACATTGTACTGGTTTAAAACTCATGTGTTACAACTCCCTTCAGGACAAATGTGTCCTGAGAGGACTCAGTGTTGGCCCATAACATAAGCCAAAAAACATCTGGATCATGAGGCACTGCATATAGCTTGTAAGACATCAGGCACATTTCTCCAGCTCTCCTTAGACTGCTTTGTATTTCCTCCCATTGTCCCTTAAAAGCTGTCTGAGTCTTGGGTTTGGAGTCTGTGGAAGGGGCTTCAAGGAGTCTTTGGAAGTAAGCTCCACTTGCAAAATGTAATTCTGCTGTTTGGGACTCCTAGTAAGTGCAACTCATAGCTGAGCTGACTTTCTGCAGATGCTGAAAATGCTCCTTCTAAGGGACACTGTAACTCCTCACACAAGTCTGCAGACATCCATCCTCAAGGAATGTGGAGAATGCAATATCAGAACAGCTGCACTTGGCCAGACAAAGAGTGGATTTGGCAAATGTCTTCTGAGAATAGCCAGTGGTGGACATTAGGAGAAAGAGTAAACAAACAGCTTCAAAATAGAAAGCTTCTCCACATCAGTCTGTATATGAAATTTCTCAGCCAAAGATTGCATCTGGATCATCTCTTAAGTGTAGAAATGAGATTGAAGATATACATAATCCAAATAGGAAAATAGTCTGCTGATACCTTTCGTCTTTTGTTTTATCTGCTCACACAGCTTTGAATTTCATATATTGCACAGCCTTTTCATCCTCACAACAAGGAAACATGCAATGATCTCTAACACAACTCCATGATGAAATAAATTCAGTTTTCCCAGACCACCCATTCATTAACCCTAACAAAAGTCTCTAAACATGTTCTTCTAAGAAAAGAATCACACTGTGCTACTGTTTGAATATGATGAGTTTGACTGTCTCAGTTCTTATAGAACTTCTCTGAGTTTCTCTGGAAGAGGACTATGTCATTGACATATAAAAGTGAGATCTTTTAAATATAGATATAGATAATGATTATATTTTTTTTTCCTGAATTCAGCACAAGAATAGATATATTTTCTTTAGTGGTTTTCTCATCATTAGTTCTCTTCTGATGAAGTGGATTGCCCCATTCAATAATCAGGCTCATCCTTCTTCCATGTGCTCGATAAATTTATTCATGCAACATCTGTATCCTCTGATATTTTCTGAATCATGAGGGTTATTTGAGGTTCTCTTCAGCATCACAGGGTATTCACAAGTCGGGTTTGCCCTGAGGGTTTCCTTTCAGACACAGTTACCAAATATGTTCATGGTCTAACACTTCTGTAGGATTTCCTACACACCTTGCTGCAAAGCCAAAAACTTACTTCCTGGAAATAGTAACCTGAATAATGTTTTTTGCTGCATTGCATATTCCTGTATTCTACACATTTTGGTTCTTCTGTATTTCCAAACCTCCTTAGAGTTTCCCTTTCCTAAAATGGTGACTTCTACTCCTTTTCTGAAAGGCATCTCTATGTCAGGATGAGGAGAACATGTAGTAAAGGAGTTAAGGTTTAATCCAAGTGATAATGCCCACATTCCAAGGAAGGAAATCAATTTTTAGGAGAGGTTTATACACCTTAACTGGTGTATCCATTCCTCTGCAACATATAAGGAGAAGACTACAGGGAATAGAAAAGAAAAATGATCAATAGCAAAGCAAGTTCTCAGCAGACAGGTTTTTGGGAAAGGATAGGAATTGCCAAGTTTTGACATGAATTAACCCACCAGAAAAGATTAAAACAGTACAAAAACAAAGAAGTCAGCTGGTGCTTCATTTAGTAGAAGGCAGCCCAGATGATGTAGAACTACATCAGACTCTTCTATTGCTTCCAGGAAGATCACCGCTATTGTAAATTGGGCAGAGTTTGGCCCAGCATTAAAGCGAAAGTGGACTAGGAGAAGTACTGATTTCTGCAAAAATGCAGGAAACTTCTCAAGGGAAAACATCTTATATTCTTGCATTTGCTACTGGGAAAGAATAACTGATTTATCAATGGAGATAATATGGATATGCATACATTGAAAATGTCACTTATGAATAGAGTCTCTAACCATCACCAAAATAAGACTGCAGAACACCCCTTCTTTCAAAATACTAGGGTAAAGGAGATCTATTTTTAAGACGGGGTGAAAGGAGTCATGTCTTTGATGTGACTGATCAGGCCATTGAATAAAACTGGCTAGAAAATTCCTTTAAATTTTATAAAGGAATAAAATAAAATAAATTTAAATAAAAGCGAAAGTGAGGAACAAATACATACAAAGCCTTAGTGGAGACACACACCATAGCTCATTCATAGTTTCCAAAAGCAGCAATTTGCAGCATCTCCAGCACAGAATACGTACTCAGAAGAGCATACACACATGTTGCAGAGCTTAATCCAAAAATTATTTCCTCTTTACTTGAAGGGCAAATCGCTCTGATTGCTGAAGTAACTCTAGCTCTCCAGGCACTAGTATGTACCAATAGTTACCTTCACAGTGCTTCTGGTGTGATACAACTCAGTCAACTGTTTCCTACTTTGGGTTTCACCAACCCCAGACAGCAGTTCAACAGTGTCTGTGAACTTGTTCACATTGCGCCATTGCAGCTTTAGTGCCCAGCTGAGCTTGTACTGTGCTTAGCTCGATGTAATTAATTTTATATGGCAGCTGCTATGGAATTGCATCAGGTGGAAATAAAAAGAACTGAAATGTGTGTATAACATACTTTGCAAAAAAGGCCTCCATCAAAGACTTGAATATCATTGAATATTATTACTTGTTTGAAAAAAAATACACCAAACTTGATATACTGCAAACTCTAGGATTTCATCATAAATTCAAATATATTTCTAGCTCTGCAGTCAACAACATAGACTGTACAGCATCCTAAGTTGCTTAATAGAAAAATCAGAGACAGGCATCACAATTTGCATTGCATTAGTTCCACCTCAAGAAAAAAAAACAGGAGGAAGGTAATGAAATGGAACAACTCTCATATTATGCAGATAGCTATTAAAGCTAGAAGAGGAGTAGAAAATAAGCTGAGAGAAATAAAATCTATTCACTCAACAGTTTAATAACCTAGCAGATTAATATTATTGAAAAGGTGGTGATTTTTGGTCATGGGGATGAAGACAGAAAAAGACTTTGAGATTTTTTTTTTCATTCCAGCATTATGGTAAACAAATAAAGATTATGTATTGCTGTAGCCTTACCCTGGAGCTGTTTGGTTTGAACACTGCCACCTCCACAGTCCCAGGAGGGGACCATGCTTCTCCACTTCCTGACTGTATTTTCCTCTGCTTGGTTCTACACAACCTCTGGAATCCCCATAATCTTCAGTGAAAGACTGAAATAAAGTAAGGTAACATGACATTAGGTAAATTAATATAGCATACAGAGTCAGACCATGGATGCAGTTGCCCCATATCCTGTCTCTTAAGATACCCGACCACAGACCTTCAAAGCAGTGTATAAATAAAGTGTGTAGTGTTATTCCTACCACACAAACCCGTCTTAAGTGGTTAAGAAGGAAGCTGATAGATTGTATGGATAGATAGTACTGATAGATAGTGGCAAAGAAGGAAGCTGATAGATTGTATTGGATGTCTTTGGCAGGATCTTGGTAGCAGGGAAGAGGAGAAAGGCAGTGCTGCTGGCGTGACCTCTATGGGAGAAGGTAAAGGGCTGCGCTATGCCAGACCCAGTCAGCTCTAGCTGACTCCATAACAGTCATCCAAAGGGACTGCAGCCCATGGGAAGACTCATGGCGCAGCAGGAACTCCATGAGCTGGCTGCAGCTCATGAAGGATCCACACCAGAGCATAGGAAAAGACTAAGATGGAAGGAGGAACAGAAGAAAAGAGTAAGGAACAAGGAGTGTCAGAAAGAAACCACTACTCCCTTGACCCTAATGTCCTGTGCTGCCTGTTACTTTGCCAAAGGGACTGAGTGTAATCTGTGGTAATATCAATACCAGAATTCTAGGAAGAGGTGTGGGGAGGTGCTTTCCTTAAGTGTTCGAATGTTTCTCATCTTTGCTTTTCAACACCCAAATCAGTGTCTTTATTTAAATCCATGAGTTTTCTTTCTTCTCTTTTTCCTATTTTCTTGCCCCCATTGCACTTGGGGAGACTGAGGGAGCAGCTGGGTGTCTATTTAGCTGCCACCCAGGGTCACCCACCACACATTCAATAGCAGTAAGTCTTAGTGAGGAAACACATTATTCCAAATGTTATTAATTACTCTAAAGCAGTCGAGACTGTTGTCTCTTCTGCTCTCTCAGAGTTTTGTTTCAGATGCCAGTGTTGTGCTGGGTCCCAATTTTATCACAGAAGAGTCTGATGTTTGTGGTCTGAATGTTATTGTGTTGATAAAAGATCTCTACAACTCAACCCATGCCTAAAGTTACAATACAATAATAGATGAAATGATGAAGTAACAATTGCTGTGATGGCTGGATGAGTTCCTAAAGTAAATATATTGTATGGGCCAGATCCACTTATGGACTAAGTGGCATAACTTCATTGATAACTTCCAATTTACATACTGGTGGGAGCGCAATTCATAATCTCTGTCCTCCCGGGCTCACCATACAGAGCCTGCTATTATAATAAAACTCATCATGTTGACCTCTAAGGTTAGGGTGAAGCACACCTCTAGCTATAACATCACCAGTAATGAAAGGTAGATAGGAAAAAAGGTCATTTTGTCTGTTCTGAGTAGATTGTGCTAGTGCTCACTCAGCTCTGTGATGATCACTGGTAAAGAATGTTTCATTTTGGTGAAGTTAAGAATTTTTGGTCATCACCTCAGGGGCTGAATCTTTACATCTCTCTAGCACTGAACCTAAGTCATGGGACTAAAAGTGACTTACTGGACAAGATTCTCAGCTGCTGGAGATTGGCATAGATCCACTAAGTTGAATGGATCTATGCCAATTTATACCATCTGGAGGCCCAGCCCTGCATGAATAAATGTTAAACAAGCTGTTTTTAAACTAGGAAAATAATTTCACTTCTAACTTGCCTTCTAAGACATCCTTAATAAATTGTCTAAACAAATTACATGGTGATTAAAGGAAAATACCTGCCCAAGGAAAATGTACTGCTCCTGTACTTTTAAATGTTTTGAGGACTTCATTCTTGTAAAAGAGATCTTAATTTCTTTAGTAGCCCATTTTGAATATCCTCAGAAAATTTACAAGTTCGGGAATGTCTCCTTCTGTCCTTCATTGTGAAGGCAACTAATCAACATAGGTCTGACATAGATTAATCTGGAATAAATACCAAGAGTATGAGGGTTACAGTGACTCCTTGGGCCCCATTTCACTAAACTCATTGTTCAGATGCATATCATTGTCACACCCCACAGGCAGATGGGCTGGGACATGCTCCTTCGTGGGTAACATTAAGTTATCTCAAGGGAACTAGAGGGAACTTTAGACTATAAAAGGAGATAAATCACAAGGGTACACAAATATACAGTATAATCACACCATTTCACTCACTTCAGGGAAAGCATCTAGGTTTAAGTTGCTTACCAGGGGAATATTACAGATCTTGTCAATGTAAATTTTTTCCAGCTCCAGTGTCAAACAGATATTGGAAAAAAAAGGTCTCCTTCAAGGAAGATAAAAATGAAGTAGAAGCTGTAAAGTACACAAAAGATAAATAGGCTTATTCAAAGGATATGTCTTCCATCATGAACACTGGCTGAAAATTAACTATGTTCTGAAGAACAAAAGGAGGAAAAACATCCTGAGACTACCAGTCTTAATAAAATATTGCTTATGGACAAAATATAGTTTTAGTTAATCACAGAGACACTCTAAAAATTGTCAGAAGGAGAAACCAAGACAATGACTGGTTGACTAATCTGTTTCAAACCTTGTCATTTGTCATATCAGGTAACTAACTACTCATGAGTAAGATTTTCTCCTAGCAGCTGACTTACTCATTTTATTATGTGGTAATGCCAAGACTCAGCACAGCTTACAACAAAGTATTTCTGGATACTTTGGAAGAATTTTCTCTACTGAATGTCAGTACCAAAGGCATAAGACCACTAGCCACACTAAGACATTGGTCTTGCAAACTGTCTAGGATGTCCAGAAACAGAGCAGCCTGACACTTGCCCTTTGAAGTGAAAAGAAATAGGTTTGTTTGGTTGGGGGTTTTTTAATGAATGCTTAGAAATGTTGAAAATTATGCAATGGGTTCTTCGGTGTGGTGAATATAAGTATTAATGTTATTCTTATTTATCTTATAGATACTTACAGATACTATTTTCTTGGTATTGTTACATGATAAATGACAAGCAGATTATGACCTTGAATGATAACCAAGTGGTGATTACCCTGGGCAACAGTATAAATTGTGTTTACAACTTGACCTTGCCATCCCATGACATGTGAACACAGCTGTGGGCAGCACAGGTAAAAACTAGGAACTGAATAAGGGCACTCACTTTCATGAATTTGCCTCCTTTGTAGAAATACAAAGAAATATAGACAAATCAAATAATTCAATCATAGTTACTAAAACTTCTGAATATAGTAGAATCAGATATGTCAAAATCTACATCCTGATAACTCTTGTGGTCATTTCAGAATAAATCTAATGTTTAAAGCAATGTCAAAATAGAGGACAGTATTTGTTTTTAAATGTCTGACATACACTTTTCTCCATATCTTGCAAGTTCCATTGCTGAGTGGAAACAGGAAAGATTTCCAGTGATATAAAAGCAACCCACAGCTACAGGCACAGCTGCACAACCCAAAATAACCAAATTACCGGGACTTACTGCAGTATCACCTGCTAGATAAGCAGAAGCTATGGTGTCATTGTCCAAGTTTTGCATCTTTTCTGTGGTTTTACGAAATGAGATGGAAAAATCAAATATTTACTGATATTCTCAGAGGTTTTTTCCCAGTTTCAAAATGCAGACAGTGTTAAACCAGATTCCTTTTAAATGCTCTTAAACATAAAAAACTTTATCAAGGTTCCTGATTAATAACTTGCAATTAATTTCCCTCTCCCTCCTCACTGACTAGTGTTTAGTAGAATACATGATGCTAAAACACTTGAAGGTTTAAAGGGAACAGGTTCATAGAGATATCACTTAAATGCTGTTTCCTCCATGCTACAAAGTGATAAAGACATATCCTATGATGAACTTGGTGCATACCAAGGTAGATGTTTTATGACTGTTCATTCAGATGTTTAAAAATAACCTAGCATTATTGCAAAATCTATGTGCCATTTTTATACCAGCAAGCTGCAGTACTATTCATTTCAGCAAACACCACCCGAGGGAACTTTCAGTAAAGAGATGAAAAATGTTATAGGGTTTTTTTTTTCTTTTTATCTTTGCCTAATTGTGTCTCCATTTTACACTACACTCTTTATTCTCTGCCCTTTTGACATAGCCAGCTGCCTTTTGGAGCTCTGTGAAGAAGCAGGCTGGCTTCACGCTGTAACAGGCACCAGCTCCCAAAGCCTGGTCTATTGATGAGTCACATTGCTGCTGTGTGCCTGCAAGCACATCGCACAAGTTCCCACGCCGCTTCCCTTCCAACTGCTGGGGAGCAGAGGGGGAAAGTGTACATGGAGCAGAAACTACAGAAACAATTTTACTTGGTAAAATCTCCTGCCCCATCGTAGAGCACAATGGCCAGTGACACAGTGGAATGTCTGCTTCAGAGTCAGCGCAGGTTCATCCTGTTATCCGCTGGGCAGCCGGGGGAAGTGACGTCAGGTGCACACAGCTCTTGTTTGAAGGCAGGGAAATACACCAAGACATTTCAGCTCAGGCAGGAAGTCTCTTTGTTAAAATTGGGTTGCAGTCACGTCAGGCCTTGATCCACCCCTGTCACTGGGTGGCCATCCCCAGTTCACCCTGGGCCAGGGCTACCACCCTCAACTCAGAGAAGGCATTGCCTTTGGAGAGGCTCAGTGCCACCACGGTCAGGCTTGCTCTGAAGAAGACAGCCAAGCTGTCAAGAAGAAGTATTCTCACATAGCCCTTGTCCTGCAAGCTCTTCTTTAAGAAGAAATTCTCCTGACCTGACTAAGGCTGAGTTGAGAAAACGCATGCAGATCAGCCTCTCTATTACCACACTTCAAAACTGCAGCTATGCAAAGCACCAAGCATCAAAACCAAAAACTGCCCTACTGCCACACTCTCCTGCATGCATATACGTCCTGGGAATTTCCATTTTCTTTATCATTTGTCAGTCCCCAAATATCAAATCAAATTTTAAATCAGTTTTGGTCACTACTGAACATCCACTTGCAAACTGATATTGTGTGGGGACACATGCCAGACCACTCTTGGCATTCACCAGATTTTCCTGTGTGTACTTAATGATGTTTTCCTTCACCTGTTTTCAAATGCCACTCCACCATTCTTCCAAGGATCATTCCATCCCCAGTACATGTAAATCCCCACTGATACCCACAAGTTAAGGCAAGGAACAGAACAACCTCTCAGGAGGCCAAGCCCTCTTCTGCTCTTTTGGGTGTTCCAGTTTGTATCTAAATAGTACTGAGCTTTCTGCCCTTTTCAGAGCACATGTCTCTGCTCACCTAAAACAAAGCTGAATTTTATAGCTTAGGTAGGACAATGTGAACTCCTAGTGACTAGTAGTGGCACTACCCATACCTTCTCTGGACAGCCTGATTCAACCAAGCCCTCTGTGAAATCTCAGTTATAGATGCCACTAGTGAGAAACATACTTCATTATAATCCATCTCTCTGGAGTGCTTAAAACCAGGCATCCTGGCAAACACTCATTTAAGGGGTGCCAGCCTTCTGGCCAAAACTAGGTTTTAATGAAGTGGCCCTTTTCACCATGAGACCAGGAGATGGTCCAAGGTGTTTCTAGGGGCCTTAAAGTGTTTTCTCTTACTACACACTCCAATGGAGAAAAGCCTGGAGTCACTTCATCCTCCTCACCCTTTAACAATGATGCCAGCAACAAGGTATTTGATCTACAGTGAGAGGTCAAACAGCAGCCTTAAGTTAAGAGCAGCAAGGGCTCTTGAAACCACAGGGTTATTTTTGGTGCAAAACTCAAAGACTGGTCAAAAACCCAACAGGATAAATTTATCTTTAAAACTTCTACCTGCCCAGCAAGACACTGCAAGAAGTAAGTCAGGAGATGAGTAACATCTTGAAATGCTCAAGTTCCTCTCTGTGCCAGGTGAGGCAGAAAGTGTCCCTGGTGGAATACACAGCAAGGACGGTTCTGGAGCAGCCCCATATTGCACTCTGCAAAGCCCTTGCTACCTAAAGGCATGGAAATGCCTACATATCTTTTGGTACGATAACTCTAGAGAAGCAGCAGTAGGTACTTCACTGTGCTCACAAGGAGCATGCAGAGTGGTGACATGAATTTCCCCTGAGGTCAGGGCAGGTAAACTGAAGGCCTGTAAGTCATCCAAAGAGGAGCTCAGGGTGACATCAGCTAGTGCATAACTACATCAGTGCTTTTCAGTTTGCTGTTCCTTGGAATGAAAGCATCCTTCAAAATACCCACTGAACTCTCTGTGGTTGGTCCACCAGCAGCCCTGTTCATTGAATTATAGAATAAAGTTGTTGTGGCAATTAAAAGAGGCTTTTCCCCCCCATATAACCCAAAAGCCAGAGTTTAAAATTCCTATTGTATGAACATTAATATGAAAAGAATGCTGTCTCCTATTATGGAATTGTGTTATAAAACTGGAATGCTGTCCCCGCCCCGCCTGGCTCACAATCATCCCGACTTTGCCAAAAAATCATCCTGTACTACAGAGCGTGTGTCTCACGATGGGAACTGCCTCCTGACTCACAAAGACAAGAGGCCTCAAATGTGTAAAGCTGGCAGAGGGGTTTTTTTAATCTGTCGGTAACAATCAGGCGACGTGCTTAATTGCTCTGATTTCTGATCTCTCCTCTGTGTGCAGCCTCCCAACCAGCAAGCTGCAGCTGTGTGCCTCTGCTTGTGAACTGCACCCATTGTCCCTCCCAGGAGACTGAGAAGAGGTCCAGCTAATACGCCTTTGTCTGCCCTTCTTGGTGCTCTTGGCTTGTAAGCAATGACCTAAAAAACATTATGTCCAAAGCTCAGAGCCTTGGAAAGCTGTCAGGAGCCTTCCTCTTCAGTGCTTTGAGCTTTAGCAGTGCACCTTGAAAAGGCAGTGTGTGTGAAGGGACTTTCAAGCATTCTTTGCATGCAGCAGGGCTTGTTTCTAAAATCCTTCTTTCAGAGCAGCAACTGTAAAACAGAATTTCCGAGGCCAAATTCTGATTGCAGCAGTGCCCATGTTTGAAACTGAGATACTCTGGATGTTGTCTGCTGGGAACCCACTGGAGCTTTTTTACTGCATTAGGGATTGATTTCCTCTAACCACATTCTGAAAAAATCTAGATGTATCATTTATTATATGTCTGTGCATGTCTTTACTTTAACAACTTGTTTCTCACTTCAGATTTTTCTTTCCCCACTATTTCAGACCCCAAAGTTATCAAGTTAGATCAGGAGTGGCCTCTTGGGAGGTCTCTTTCCTCTCCTGCCCACAGGGCTCTGTCACGTACCTCATAACCCCAGACAAGAACTGGTAAAATTACTGGGGTATTTTTGAGGGAACTTGTTCAATTACACAGAGAACATTCTAAGCCATACAGCCAAGTCCTCCTCCGCACAGGGATGATGTAAGCACATCCAGGAAACTTGGGATGCCAAAAATCTCAAACTGGAGGAAATATTTGCAGGTCGACATGGCTGCAAATTGGGCAGAATTTAGGACCCTGGGGAATGTTCCACTCACAGATTCAACCGAGCCTAAAGAAGACCAACACAAACAAAGGCAACACTGGTTAGGTCTCAGAAGTCTTGCTAGGATGGGCTGAAAAGCAACTTTTCAGACCAGGGCTGAAGAAAGAAACATATTTCATGAGCTCATGTGTCAGGAGGGTGCACAAGAAAAACTCAAAAGGTTAAGAAGATGAAAATTGCTAGGATTTTGCATTGACATAGCTGGATAAAATATTTGAATAGAAGAACACTGGATGTAAATAAAAACAGGAATGTACTTCTCTGTCAGCACTGGGACATGTGCCAATGGCAGATACCAAGGCAATAGATGGCCAGGAAATATGACACATAGACGCATTTGATTACTTGATAGATGCTTTTTAAAGCCTCTTGTCTGCCTTCATTCAAAGTTATTTCCTATGTGGTTCCCAAAATGAAGGAATCTCTGGCGAAGATAAACAAGAGTGATCTGCCTTCCTCTGCAGGCTATAGCAAAGATCAGAAAATACAGCCTAAGCAGAGAAAATTAAAACACAGAAGAGGAAATGCCAATCATTTTCCTGACTAATAAATGCCAGGAGGAGAAATCCAAGGTTCACAGAAGGACCTGTGTCTCTATGGAGTCTGTATATTTCTTCTCTCTGCAAATCTCTGAACTCCACAACACTGACAGTTCAGTTTTGCCAATTATGCAACTTTTTAATGCTTTTGTTTCTTTTATGACGTGTCAGCTGACCATGCAATCAAACCAAATAAGACTACAATAATAAAACAAGCCACATTAACTAATTATCTTAATAACAACTCTGTTAAAAGTGAGACATCTGATTGGAGAGATAGAAGCAATAATAAAAGGGCACTGTCAACTGCATGAACAGACTTGTGCTGCTTCCCAACGTGATGCTCCAAGGATATTAACCCTTGGACTTCTGGGTGAGAAGTCCTGAGAGGCACCCAAGGGTGGGGTTTTCTAGAGACTCTTAAGGAATCCAGACCACAGGGATTAAAACTAGGGAAAAATTTGAGGGTGGAAATGAGATAGGAAAGGCATGCCAACAGAGCTATTTCTTCTGTTGTCTGTGAGCTGTCTTCTGCAGCAGTATGTAAGCAGGCATGTGGGCTGCTGGGAATGAGCTGTACCAGAAAATAAACACAAGATGTATGGGGCAGGCTACATAATGAAATCAGACCTAATACATATAAGGCATGAAGGATCACCCAAGGAAATCTTCCCCATCCTTCATCAGGCCCCGCTGATCTCCAAGACACAGGAATACTGCTGTGCCCACAGCTTTCAAGCACACAGATATAATACCAAGCACCATGTCCTTCAGACTGGGAATGTGAGCTGAATCAAGACAGAGACAGTGTCTCATTTCCTCCTGGAAATCCTTCTGAGGTCTTCCAAGACTATCCCCTCGGGTGAGAGTAAGTTTGTCCTATGCACACAGCCAGCACAATCTGTTCCATGCTTTGAAGCCTAAAGTCATCCTTCAGTGGCTGAAAACTGACCTGATTGATGAAAAACCTGAGTTGTGCTTGTCAGGAGGAGAAATAGAGAATCTTGAACATCTCTAATTTTTATTCCAGAAAATCTGATCCAAAAGTTTGCTTCTGCACTGAAAGCTGAAATAAGAATGCATCCAGGAAAAGTCTGCTTTATACAACCACTCTTCTTCATGGTTGTATCTGTCATGCTGTACTGGCCTGAAACTATCAGAAGGTCCATAGAGATGCAAAGGTCTTTCAGTCACTTAATCTGGAGGATGATCTACAGAAGGAAGCAAATCCAAAGACACTACAATAGATCTTAGGGAGGATTCACATCATCAGCTTGGAGGATCCTGCTTAGTTGCTTTTACTGAGCATTCTCTTCTATACTCAACCTAAAGACATGAAGTCTCCAAAGGCCATGCAATAGCAGCTCATGGGTAGGTTGTTGTCTTTCTTCAATGACTACGGAGAGAGCCTAGAGAAACAATCACTAAGGTTAACATCAGCTGAGGAAGGCCAATCTCCACAAGTTTCCCTTGTAGTCAATGAAGGGTGAGAAGCAGCTTTGGAAGGATTTTCATATTTTCTTACAGCTCTGCAAAGCTCCTGCTCAGAGTCATCCATCTCCTCAGACTGTTTAAAGAGGGAAGTGAGGGAAAGTGAGATCTCTAGTTTATTTGTAGCAGGCTCAGTTATTTGCATCTGCCATGTTAGTCTCTGGGAATACCTCTGGCCCCAAATCCAACCCACTGTGGGCTGTGCTAGGGATGGGGAATTTTGATGATATCAGCAGGAATAGCTTCCATGTGTGGGTCTCTGTACACTGCTTTCCTCCAGATGGGTAACGGATTGTGTATCCTGTGTCATGATGTTACACAGCCCAGTGCAATGCAGCATCTAGCTGTTCAAATTAAATCTTTATTTCTCCAGCTCCTGCCTCTTTCCAGCTGCCCTGGTCGCTTACTCTGGCACATGTGGTCAGTGTGTGCTGTGTGTCAGAGGCTGATTCACTGTCATAAGCATGAGAGGGAAGGTATAGGGCCTGGATGGCACTGTCATTGTGACTGCACCCCGCCCAGACCACCCCCATTTCCCACCCGGTTTTGGCATGTTTCTTAGGAAACAGTACCCAGGATCTCCTCTTGGTTCAGATCATTTTGAGATACAAGGTGGGGTAGTGGTTAGAGACCTGAGTCGCTCATTGTAGTCATCACATATCTAAGTGCTGTACATAGAAACCTTCAACTGAAATTAGATTTTCATGCAAGTCAGGTTTATCCAAGAGTTAGAAGACTTTCATCAAATCCCCTGCCCTGTCCCTTCACTTTAACCCACATTCTGGGGCTTTCCCACCACCAGAAACATGAGTACACCACACTTGTGAAACTCCTGAATAGGCAAGATGCTTGCTTCCCTTCCTACAGAGCAATCTTCACTCTGGTAAATGAAACAGGCTGGAGGAGCATTGATCTGCCTGCTCAGGACTTTCACAAGTGCACTCAGCCCCAGGGCACAACCCAGCAGTCCTTGGCACCTTTCAGGGGCTGGCAGAGCTGTGAGGTCAGATGAAGCCATGACCACAGTGCAGGGGCTGCAAGGACACTCCTTCCCAGGTCATGCAGAGCTAGCACTGAGACCAGTCAAAATTTCACCCAGTAGTCAGCCTGTGTGTCTCTACTCTCCTGAACACATCCATGCCCACCAGGGCATCAGATAGAATGAAAATTCTGCATTTTCACCTCCAATGGCTAAGCAAATGCACACTTTCATACCACAGAACCTCAGTTTAGATTAGGAGAGAGCAAAAGTCAGCTGAGGTCTCATCCTTAAGAACACAGAGAACTCATGTGAGAGTTGATATGTGTAGGGGAAGAGGACACCTCAAAGACAGTGTGAACTGAGTGGGTGAGAGGACTGAGAGTTTGCTTGCCCAATCTGAATTTCTCAATCTTTCCTAGGTTCAGCTGTCATTTCCACTTGAGGGTTATTTAATATGTTCAGAAAGCACTAGGAAATGGAGGAGTCTAGTACAGAAAATATGACAAACACTGTGGAGTTCCAGAAATTCCTGTCTCACTCCAAACTCTCTATTTCAAGACATTTTGTGGATATTCTGTGACCAAAGTCTGTAAAAATATGTATGTCCACATGAGTTAGCTTAAAGCTTCAGGGATGTGGTCATTCCCTCTCCTCTTCACACAGACTTCTCATCTTTAATGGGGTACAGCAAAGACTTCACCCGTTGGTGACTAGGCAAAAATAGGTGCATCACAGAGCACCTTCTTCCCAGAAGGGCATCCCCCCAAAACTTGCTCCAGTCACATGAGGCATGATTAATTTGTAGAGCAGACCCAAAACCCTCTTTTTCAAGCTTCTTGCTATATTCTGCCAGCTGGAATTAGGAAAGAGGCCATCCTGGGTCTCAGAGGCTGTGCCTGTGTTAGGAAGCTGACCCAGGACAAGGCATAGCTCAAACATGAGCATAAATTCATCAAAATAATTTAAAGGCTCCCATCCACCCTACTGCAGTGTTCTTGATTGCCTATGTTTTCTCAGGCAGTGCCTGGGCAAAATTTAGGCACAGAATAAGCATCCTTGCTAATGGGGAACATGGGTGAGACCATCAAACTTCTGACAGCAAAGAAATTTAGCTGTATAGACAGCCACATGTAAGCCATGTGGTACCACTTACCCTCTGAGTCCAAGTGGGTCTGGCCTAATAGCCAAGAGGTTCACCTCATGGAGAGACAAATGCTGCTGACCCAGACTGACCACACACTCTGGCAGCTGGTGAGGGGTAGCCCTCATAGCGACACTTTCTATCACAGACAACAGGTATCAGAATGTCTTTTAAAAAGTACATCTCACAGAGAATTCTCTTCCACTATGCCAGCTTCTTCCAGCCACAGCCCCTCTGAAGGGATAACATCCCAACAGCCCCAGACCACATGCAGCACTAAACAAGGAAAATATTTGCACTGCTGACAGTTGTCTTTTCATGTTGTTTAATAGCTGGAAATGGAAAGCAGACATATGAACAGTCAGAATGTCTTTGGCAGACTAGACTTGCTTCCTAGGCTGGCAGCTAAAGGTCCTTCTTCTGTATCAACCAGTGAGGTGATGGGCAACCTGTAAACCAGAACCATGTGTCTCCTTTCAGAGAAGCATGGAACATCTTGAGTTGGGGGGAACATACAAGGAGTCAAACTGGCCCTGCATAACCCCAAGAATCACACCATGTGCCTCAGAGTGTTGTGCAAATTTCATCTTTCTTCTCTTTTAAGACCTGAAGTCAACAGGAGATTTTTACACTCCAGTTACTAATTGGAAGTGTGTTGGACTGCACAACAAACCATTCAGCACAGGGGCAAGCACACCTTTTTCGGAAGCCTTTCACAGAAAAGGTCAGTCATGGAGAGAGTAAATGTTGGTAAGTACAACTTATTCCCATCAGAATCAGATTTATACATACCTAGTAATTATCCTTAATTATGCAAAACATAACTGATAGAAAAGGATAAAGGAGTCACTTATAACATTACCTGTGGCAAAAACAATGGCATAAAAGTAGAAATCTGCCCCCCACTCACCAGAGATTATGCATGGGCCATCTCAATATGCATTCTGGCAACCCATGTCCTTCCAAATAAATGACATCAGAGAGGCATTACAAATAGTGTGGGCCCTTCTTCACTGCTGTTTCTGACTAGCTGATGTAATGCTGAGCTGTTTATCGCCATAATCCCAGCCTACATATCCGATCCACTGAGTCAGTATTTAACTGAATCTCTCAAATCAAAACAGTTTTGTAGCAAATACTGCATGTGGTTTTCTTCCTGTGGGTTCAAAAACTTCAAATAATTATTACATATATTACTCTAACAACATGGGTCAGTGCCTGTGTGCTGGCCTTGGGCAGGGTCATTTCACTGGACAGGGAAAAAAGATGCCATGCATTCCAAATAATGTATGTTAATAGCAGCTTCTCATGCAAAAGGTAACAGAGGGACAGCAGGATGTTCAGACAGCTTGAGCCACCATCACTGTGTTTGTCAGAAGTCTGAAATACAGTATTGCTCCAGGAAGGCAGCCTGAAGGACAGAGCTGAGGAATTTATTGACTTAATTCTGTGATGTATTAGACAAACTGCTTGGAGAATAAGTCATATGGGGAGTGGCTAAGAGAAATTGAATTGTTTAGGCTGGAGGAAAGGAAGTTCAGAGGAGACCTATTGCTCTCTACAAGCAACTGAAAGGAGGTTATAGCAAGGTGGGGGTCAGCCTCTTCTCCCAGGCAACAAGCAGCAGGACAAGAAGAAATGGACTCAGGCTACACCAAAAGAGGTTCACGCTAGACATCAGGAGGAATTTCTCCATTGAATAGGTGGTGAAGGATTGGAACAGGCTGCCCAAAGAAGTGTGGAAATGTTCAAGAAATGACTGGACATGGCACTTAGTGCTATGATTTAGCTGACACTGTGATGTTCAGCTGACGATGCTTTGCTGTAGAACTGCAGCACACACTACTCAGCATGTGTCTCCTATGTGCAGGTCTGAAGTCAACCTTTCTGCAGGATGATCCTCCTAGGCTAGGGAGTGTGTCTCTGGTATGAAGAACCATAATCAGCTGCATGTTATCAAGATCTCTGGTACAGACCACTGTGGAAACTCAAGGAACATCAACCAAGGATTTTGTCATGGCTGGACCTATACCAGCTAGTAGGGAGCCAGCAAGGACAGCTGGGAGATCTGCAATAACTGAACCAGGTATTCCTTCCAAAGCAACACAGATGCCTCCAGAAGAGGGTGATCTAGGTTGCTGGCCAATTCAGAGGTAAGAGGGCAGGCATGACTGAAGCTGATCAGAGCAGGCAGAGGTTTACAGTCAAGCCCACACGGTCAAGTGGTTCCACAAAACCCAAAGGTCCTAGTCCAAGGCTGCTCTGAGGACCAGCCCCATGCAGGGAACATTGGAGGTGAGGAGCCAAAGCGTGTATACCCCATATGTGGATCCATGCTTTCCCATACAGTCATGGTCATTTCAGGGGTCAAACACAGGCTCACATCCCATGTGACCATATTGATAATGGCCTCATGTCCTCTGTGGCTGAGCAGAGCTAGGTTTCCCCAGCACACAAAGGAACACTATGCAATTAAACCATGAAGGCAGACAAGCTGTGGCCAACACAATGCCAGCCATGCAGGCAGAAAACACAAGGTCAATACCTGTAAACCCATCTAAGCCTGCCCTCAGGCCCTTTACCCCACAAAGTGGTAGATAGGTGTGAAAGGTGATGGGAGGATGCTCAGGACCTCGTGGAGCATGGGAGACAGGGACAAAATGTTAGTTGTGCCCATAACTAGTGTCAAGTGCGTGCCCTGGGTTAAACAGGTTTCAGCTATTCCTCAAGTAGTTGGGTGTGACCCCAGCTTTCGTCAGAACCCACAGATACCCCAGGCAGTGCAGCCCAGAGAAGATGACAATGAATGTGAGTAATTCTTGAAATTTGTGGGAAGACTATTCAGACGTCTGACTTCCTGCTTCTGCATGTACAGAGGAGATGTTTTTGTCTAAAGGAGTGGTAACAGTTTACACTGATACAAAGCCTCATACACCAGGGCAGAGGAGCACAGAGCCCAGGAGAAGGGGAAGAGGGGGAAAAAACAGCAAAGTCTGCAAGGGAGCAGTGCTGACCCCGTGTGAAGAGGGAAGTAATCTATGTCTGGGGAAGAGAATATATAGGAATTCCCCTTGGACCCAAGGGGAACCAGCCACTGAAGTGAGACTGAGTCAGAGCTCTTTTCCCATGGTGCTGCTGGCCAAGGCAATCACAGGGTTACCTCTGTCTGAAGGACAGATTGCATTATTTAAGTCCAGCCTAAAAGCCTTTTAATAAAGGTTAATATGGATGGGAATGTCAGCTTTCCAAAACAGTTAATTGTTTAAACATCATCAGAAGATCTTGATGGAGTTTTAAAGACTGCAGTGAAGGAAAACATTTTGTTTTGAATGCAGCCAAAGGATGAAATAGGATTTCTCTCTGTGGAAGCTATTTGGCCTATTCTCCAGGGCACCATAGGTAAGAAGAGAGAGAACATCTGAGGTTAGCAACAGTAATACTTTTTATAATTTGAGCATACAGAATATCTTCCCAGCAACTGGAGCCACTTTAATATGAAATGCATCATTAGAGCGATGGGACTCTGATGATGGACGACACTGAGAGATCTCCTGAGTAACCCTGATGGGAGCTGGTGGTCAGAGAATGCACCACATTAATTTACAAGCCTGTCACGGTTGCTCTGGGTTTATTTTTAACTAAAACAACCTGGTATTCAGCAATCTATGCCAGGGATACCCTGACTTTGCAGAATGTTCAGAGCAAGATCTGCAGCATATGCTTTTGTTTTCATCAGACAAAAGCTTCAAGTTAGGAGTACTCAATATTAAAGTAATGGCTTTTTTTTTTTTTCCATCTCTGCTCTATTTTTAGCAATTAGTGATCATCAATAAGTCCAGATCACATATAATACAGTCATTAGCATGGTACTGAACCCCAGAGTACATAAGGAGGTAGAGAAAGATCATTCGGTCCAACACCCACAGCCCAGTACAGGGTCTTGTGTAGATATCACCCCTTCCCAGCAGATTTCTCTCTAATTGAAGAACATATTAATACCACAGGGATGGACACCAAGGAATATTTCACTTCTGCCTTACTCACACAATTGCCTCCTGCCTACAGCAGAAGGTACTCCCCAGCTTATCAACCACTCGTGGCAGTCCAGCCACCAGTACCCAGGAAAACTGCCACACTGTCACAGTGAAGAAATTCATACAGGTGTAGTGCAAGTAGCATGGCAACTGCACAGCTAGGGCACAAATGCAAGCTGGGGAAGAAAGCAGGAAAAACAAACAACTGCTTCTCAGTTCATGGCATAGGGCAAACACTGGAGACGGTAAATGCTTGTTGATTTAAAGGCCCCGCTGATTTCAAAGTGACCAGCTGGCAGCAAGTGTTGATATTTGGGCCATTTAAGCAACCTTCAGATGATGACACAAACATCAATTCCCTTGGGGACCTACTGGCAATTTTCCAGTATTGTAAGCAGTGACTTACTCAGACAAGAGACACTGCAAGTGACAACCAGAGGAAAGTCTTTGCAGAGTACAGTCACATTGCAAAATGTCAGAGCCCAGGACATTTATCTGGATGCCCTGGATGAAAAAGAGTGATAGCTAATTTGTCACAGAGTGAAAAGTAGAAGTCTGGGGGTTTTTAGAATGGGAGTTCAGGGGGCAAGATGGAGGAATCTGGGTGTGTCCTGTCCTTCTTCTTGTTCTTCTTGTCCTCCATCTTCTGCTGTGATGGTGGAACTTTCTGGTTGGTTTAGAGTAGAGACAGACTGTCCAACATAGGTGATAGGTATTGGAAAGTTATTGTAAATAATGTACACATAGTTTTTAGTATAAAAGTAAACACCATCCTGAGGGCAGTGGATTGTGCCTTGAACTGATTTGCTGAGAGGATCTCTTCTAGTCAGGGAAAGAATGTAATAGATGAAGAAAAATAAACATCCTTGGAAAACAGATGAAACAACTCTCGACTTTTTCTTCGATCACGGGGCTGGGAGAAAAGGACTTTCTAAATCTCTGGAATCATCAAAACCATCAAAAAACCCAAGAGCAAAAGGGACAGACCTATGACAAGGATGCAGGGAAAAGAGAAAACCCAGTTCACCATGTTAACACATACTGTGGCACTCATGAGAGGAAAGAAAGCCTCAGAAGGTCAAGGCTATGTGAGAGAACTGCTACCTACAACTTACACCCAGACATAAAACAGTGACTGCATTATTTTACAGATCAACTGGACTGCCACGACTGGCCATCTGGTCCCTGGAAGAGGAAGTCCAATGTCATTCAGAGTCCAATGTCACTGCAAAACAGAGCCACCTTGAGACAAAGCACACCCTGAAGTAAATTTGCAGACCACACCAAATTTGTTAAGAGTGTCAGTCTGCTGGAGTGCAGGAAGGCTCTGCAAAGGGATCTGGACAGGCTGGATCGATGGGCTGAGACCAACGACATGAGGTGCAACATGAAAAAATTCCAGGTCCTGGACTCAGGTCACAACAACTCCCTGCAGTGCTACAGGCTGGGGGCAGAGGGACTGGAGAACTGCCTGATGGAAAAAGACATGGGTGTGCTGGTCAACAACAACTGAACATGAGCCAGACTGTGTCCAGGTGGCCAAGAAGGCCAATGGCATCCTGGCCTGTATCGGCAATGACCCTGTGGTCAGCAGGGCCAGGGCAGTGATTGTCCCCTGTACTCGGCACTGGTGAGGCCACATGTTGAATCCTGTGTTCAGTCTTGTGCCCCTTGCAACAAGAAGGACATTGAGGGGCTGGAGAAAGTCCAGAGAAAGGCAATAGGGCTGGGGGTCTGGTGCATATTTCCTGTGAGGAGTGGCTGAGGGACCCAGAGTTGTTTAGCCTGGAGGAGGTTCAGGAGAGACCTTATTGCTCTTTACAACCACCAGAAAGAAGGGTGTAGCCAGGTAGGACTCAGTCTCTTCTCCCAGGCAACCAGTGATAGGACAAGGGACAGTCTTAAGCTGCAACAGTGGAGGTTTAGGTTGGATATAAGAAAGAATTTCTTCACAGAAAGGAAGACTAGGTACTGGAATGAACTGCCCAGGAATGTGGTGGAGTCACTGTCCCTGAAGATTTTTAAGGAAAGACTGGACATGGCACTTAGTACCACAGTTTTGTTGACATGGTGTCGTTCAGTCAAAACTTGGACCCAGTGTTCTCAGAGGTCTTTCCCAACCTAATTGGTTCTGCATGAGAGCCTGGTCAGGAGAAGCTCAGAAGGACGGCTGTCTGTTTGCTTCCAGCAAAATCTCTGTAGGGTGGTTTGGAATCAGCACAGTGTAGACTGCCTAATCACCAACTTGAAATTACCTTCTATCCATGCTCCTGTCCTCATGGTTTGACCCTAGCTCTTCATCAACTGCTATGAGTCAGACTGTGAACTCCAGAGGCATCATGGTCCCACAGAACAAGGGGCAACCAGGAGTTTAAAGAATTTAAATTTTAAAATAGAGTTTAAGAAGGAGCAGTAGTATAAAGAATAAACAGGCACTTGTAGTCTACTCAGCTGGGATGCTTGGGTAAGATTTGTCTCCTCTGCTTAACATGTCAACACCAAAGACACCTAAATATGGGGCAGTGACCTAACATCCCTTTATAATCACTGGTAGGGAAATAGATAATTTTTAAGCAAGCAAGTCATCTGGGCTTTGGTCATTTGTGTGAGGATATGATAAATTGAATCCAAGAAATGCTATTTCTCTTCATTGATAGCAGCAGAGAAAGCAGCGGCACTCATGGGAATTGAAGAGCAGAAACACTATCTATCCATCCCCCAGTGCTGGATGGAGAGGGCAAGGAAGGCAGCCACTCTGTGAAACCTCTTTGGTCATCCCAGAGTGAATCAGCAGAATCTGTGAAAATTTAACAAAATTCATGGGCAGTATTTCTTCATGTCTACAAATGCAGCTCTCATTAGATAGGTAAAGCAGATGGATATTTTTGGATCCATGAGCTACCAAGTTTGTGTGTACTGAAGACACTTCTTATACAGGTGGGTGTGAAATAGATAGAGCCTGCAAGAAAATCTCTGTGTCTATAGGTGATTTTTAATTTGTGATGATAAAAATTGTGAAAACAGTTGTTATATAAGCTAAATCTTTATAGCAGATGGTAAGAAAAAGGAATGCACAACAGTAAATTAAAAGCTATTTGCCAAACGTACACAAAAGGACGTTAAGGAAAGAAAGTGTTCTTGCTTCTGCCCTGTGAATGAAGAAATAGGCTTTGATAACCATATAAATGAAAACCATGTGTAACTGGATTAAGTTTGTGGACCTGGAATAAAGAAAAAACCAAAACCACAAATAAAACAGATGCTCTCATCATGACTGGTTTCTGATTCAAAGACAGTTCCCCAGCAGCGTGTAACTCACAGAAAGTGAAGCTAAGAGGAAGTTTCCATTAAGCAACAGGGAATACAGTATTGTGCAACAGCTTTTCCAAAGTGAACGTACATTTAGGCATTGCCCAATCAAATGATAGCCAACAATGTATGCAATGAAAACCTGATGGAATCTTGCTGTAAGACAACTCAAATGATGCTATTAAATATCTTAATCTTGGAGCTGACAGAATTGTGGCATGGCATTCTGTCAATAGAAGCTATAATGAGGCAGTGGTATTACACACATACACACACACACTACCTCTTTGAACTTCTAACACAAAACTGTAGGCTGGAGGAATGGCATGTGGCATCATCAGCCAGTATGTTTCAGGCACAGGAATTTTCTCACACATCCAACTGTAGGTTAGGAAACTCTCTTATTAATTATAGCAGATAGAGAAGCACTTCTCTTCACACTCCAAACATTTTCAATTAGTATTTTCAACAGCATAAGACAATCTTCATGATTGGTATTGAACTGATGAATTTACAAAAAAGCAGAGCAGGTCAAACCCCACAAAAATTATAGACCTTCCCTATGCCTTCTGTGAAAGCCCATGCAGAAGACCAGAGAGCAACAAGCCAACTGCTCTACATTAGAAGTTATCCTCACAGACATCAGGGCGGACTGATTCTCCTCCCATTTTCATGAGCAAGTCTGAAGAGGATTTTCATTAAAGTAAATGAGAATAGACTGAGTGAAAATAATTAACATGAAATTATGTAATGTACTGAACAGCACTATTCTCAGAAGAAAGGCAGATGCATTTTGGGAAAGTATGAACTAGTGTGTCACAAGTTACTGGAATGCAGGTGGAGATACATGGAAGTGCACAGTATCTATATAAAATCACACTAGATGATTTGATAGTTCTCTTCAAACTTACAAATCTATTAATTGTTTCAGAAGAGTACAGCAAAATATGCTCTAGTAAAAAGATCTGAAGCTCTGTGAGCACAATGATGCTCTCAAGCAGCCAGACCAAGACCAGATGAATACCACACAGCCTGACTGGAGGGTGTGTGCTGTGCACTCTCATGGGAGGCATCTCTGCTGGCTCCCCAGAACCCAGGGCTCCTGGGAGCAGACCTGTCTTTTGTAATTCCCACTACACCATCACTTACCTGAATGCCAAGCCTCTTAACATTGTCTTGATCCATTTAACTCTGCCTTACAAAAGTGGCATTTGAAGAAAACTCTTTAAAAACAATCCACACAGGACAGATGAATAATGTTGGATTTCAGGCAGTTTTCTCTGCAAACAGGAGTTTAAATTTCTTTTGGTAATAACCCCTTTTGACTTGCCCACACGTAGACGGTAATTATTACTGCTTTTTACAGCTAGGGTATTTTAATCCCAACACATCTCATTCCCTCTCCCACATAGACAGTCTTTGAAGCAACAATAACAAGTACCAGCTTCCCTAGGCCAGTTTGCAAATTTGCCTCAAGGCTAAAACAGTCAGAGCAGGCTTAGTAGGTCAGAATTGGATTTCCCAAATATGAACCATTCCAGAAAAAAAGTCTTTTTCTTACTGTTAACTTATTAATCATTACAGAAAAAAGAGAAATACTGGGAGGGTAGATGTCCCTCACATAATTCACAGTGGGAATTATGTATGGAAAATAACTGTACAAAATGCTCTGGTTCTACTGAAGTCAACAGGAGTTTTTCCACTGGCTTCCAGCACAGCCACATTTTCACCCACTGTCTCCAGAGCGACATCTCATATGTCACCATTTACTAGTAGCAGCAGAGAGTTCACCACCAGGCCAGCCATTACCATATGAAACATAAAGGAAAGCTGAGGTATCTCTGTGGGATCTGGCAGCCCCACAGAACTCATCGAGATTTGTTTGGTTTTAATTACCATTACAGTCACGGGCACTAAAAACTCTGTGGAGTCTGGGAACAAACTGTTTTGGTTGCCCTCAGACACACATTATCCCAGCACAACTCTGCAAGCAGCATGGTAGCGGTACCCAGCTGGAGGAACTCCAGCAGGACCAGGGCCAGGAGACTTCAGCCAGGGGGACCTCATGCATTACCTACCTACCAGAGGGGAGATTGACACTTCAGCTTCCTCACGTATTCCTGGGCACATTCTTAGGACCCACACAGGGATTAATGCATCTCCCTGAAAATCCAGGGATGCATGTTCTGGCTTCTTTCTACACTCAGTCTGGATGCTATTGCTGTCTGTTCCTAGACAGATGTGAGAGCTGTGCCTCACCTTGGACACAGCAGGCCCAGGGAACATGAGCCTTTGGATAAGCTGAAGGAAAGACAGAATAGGCAAGAAGCGTGACCACTGTCAAATTTTTAAAGACTAGTTCACAATAGGCACAACTTTGTTATCACACCTGGAGGTGCAGCCATTCAGCCCCTTGCTGACAGACCCATGTTGAAGCCCTCATTCATCCTCAGCTGAAGCATTTTGTTCCTCAGTTTTTTAATGCAGTCAAACCTTGATGAAAAGCACTCCCAGCAGATGTATTGCCGTGAAAATGTTGCTCTAATGAACTGGCAGGACAGACACTTTCACAGAAAGAAGATTTCTGAGCAGCCCGATTCACAATTACTCTTCACATCCACAGGCTCTCATGCTAATTAGGAGTGACACCTTTAATTACCAGTATAGAAAGCCTCAAGAGCCAACAGATCACAGCTTAAATCTGTGACATTGTCAACCCAGAAGGCAGCTCAGCAGTTGGGTTTGGGGTTGTTTTGGGTGTTTTTTTAGAGTCAGTGTCTTGTTTCCCTATGACGCCTTGAGAAAACGTTTATTTGTGTAATGTCTACAAACCTAAAATAACAGGGAATATTTAAATTGAGGTAGAGGGCAATTTAAAGCCCAGCTGAAACTTCTCTGCTGAAATCACTAATGGTAGGAGAAATGTGTATTTCCAACACATAATTAGGAAGAGACAAATAGAGGGTGTGGAGTCTTACTATGGAATGTTAATTACAAGCAGATCCTGAATCCCCAGGTTGAGTTCCAGCCAGCTGAGGACACATATTGAAATGTACTTAGTGATATACTCATTTCTACTTAATTACTTGTGAGACAAAGCAGCCAAAGGATATTTCTTTAGGATGCAGAGGATAGCTCTGAGAAAGATTGATAAATGTAAAAGATACATTAAGTAATAACAGTCCACCTACTTGACAGTGAAGGGAATTTCACAACAACACTTTTCCTAGTGCTCTGTGTTGCCTATTTTAATGTCCTACGTGATAAGGTTTCCACCATTTCCTTTGGAAGATCAGATAAGTTTCATGGCCAGGATTTTTTCTCCCTGTGATATTCAGCCTGCATTTTCTTCTCCTTTTTTGGAGTTCAACTGTGCTTTTCTGAAAAAGAAAAACTTACTATAATAATTTCTCTCTCTCCTCGTTAACTGCACCCAAAGGGTCCTCTGAAAAAGGTGTCTAGGAAGACATTTTGGTTGAATGAAACTCATTCTTTTCCAGGGATGGGTGCTGGAGGAGAAATCAAGCAGAGCAAAATACCTGAGTGGGAAGAAAAAGAAGGTTACCTAAAGTCTGTTGCAGTCCCAAGACCTCCCAGATTTCATGCCTGTTCCATGCACTGCATGCAGCACATGCTGTGGATGCATTTTCATGCTTCAGATCATGCAACAGGACTAAGTGGCAGAAGGTGGTTGATAAGGACTGGCAGCCAAGCTACTCGTCCTCACCTGCACACAGGTATCAAAGTCTCCTTAAAACTTATCCCTGGATGGACTCTTTCAATTGATCTTGAATGGTAGGTGATGTTCCAAGATAGCAGCTGCCTCAGCATGAAGTGATGATGGAGAGGCTGTCCTGCAAATACATGAACTTCAGGCTGAGGTACATAGGGCAGGAGCCAGTTGCATGGTCCTCAAGAGCACAGGTTTGCACTGTGTGCCTTGCACATAGGCTCAATTTCATTCCATGCCAGTCACTAGGGGCTTGCTGCCCTCATCCTCCTTCCTACCCTACATTTTCTTCCATTAATTTTGCAGCTGCAGAACTATCTTCATGGTAAGACTGAGTCAAGCCTGGACTCTTAAAGGATACATGTAGCTATTCTATCTCAGAGTCAGACAGTTTGGAAATGCTAATGCCATGCCAGACACAGGTGAAACTTGTGTCTGTAAATACATTCAGAGTCAAGTGGAAATAATCACATCCAACATGATCAAAGTGCAGTATCAGTTGATTGCCATCCAGCAGACAGCAGAAAAATTCAGTCAATTTATTGTTCCCAAACACATCAAGGATCTCAGGCAATAGCCAGAACCTGGAAGTAACTGCTGCTACCCTAAATCCACAGCTGTCATGATGTATAAGGTACAAGGTAACACCACATGTTCCCCAGTCCTCCTGAGAGGCAATCTGTACTGGCTGAGAGTGCTCCCTTGCAGTTGTGATCATCCAGGTGAGGAGAGGCCTCTATCACAGCAAGCAGATTTGCACTGCTGCCTGTTTGGGTGATAAAAGACACACAGATGCCACATGTGCCTGTTGGTAAGTGGCTGCTTGGCTTTAGGACAAATGCAAGACCAGACATCACCAGGGATAAAGCAAAATGTTGAAAGTCACTGAAAAATAACAAAGAGAGTGAAAGAAGAAAAAGTTTAGTGTAGATAAAAATCATTATTGGTTCTCTCTCTAAATCTGCCATCTCTTTATTCCCTAAAACTCTTAAACAAGAGGATACTGACCCTGCTGTCTGAGTCATATGCCACAATCATCTCTGAGGTAACTACCAAAGAAACAACAGAAGACATCTAAACAAAATCAGGGAGAACACCAGTTTCCTTCACCACTAAGGCCAACCCAAAATCCTACAGGCAACAGACTTTTGTTGACAGAAAAGGAGCATCTACACAGGAAGTGGTGAATCTGAGGCAGCGCACAAAAATGAAACTGATATTTGGATGCTGGGACTGCATCTCAATCCAGATAGATACTATAAGTTGAAAAATTAGAAAAAAAATAAGTGAAAACTGTGCAAACCCCTAAAAAGGGACCAGCTGTTCTTCACTGGAATAGCCCCTTGGTTGTAAGTGTGTTTTTCAGCCCTATCCCTGTCTTTTTCTTCCACAGTTTTTTCTAAATCCTGCCCAGTCTGCATTTACCTCTCCCAGCAGTCAAGACCTTTCAGACCATCTTTGCATCTCTCTTGTTCAATGACATGTGGGACTACAGAGGCCCAAAGAGGAATCACAGGAACTAAGTGGAGACAGGGCAGAGGGCATAAAAAGAGGTGCAAGACACATCCACCCTCACTGCAGTGTGTTATGTTGAATATCTGAAAAGAGCATGAGAAAAATGAATACAGGCAAGCTTAGTAGAAAATCTGGAGTGATTGATTTAGTCCTCTTCCATTTGAAGAGGCCTGCATAAAGTTAACAGTTGTCTAGAAGCCAGAAAGAATTTTCCTTCTTTATCTGGAGAAGTGGGCCCATAGGAAAGAATATCATGTGCTTTTACAGGAAGAAGTACAAACTGCTGCAGCCCCTGGTATTGACACAGGCTGAGGGATGAACAGATTGAGAGCACCCCTGAGGAAAAGAACTTGGCGTGCTGGTGGGTAAGAGGTTGGATATGACCCAGCAATGTGCACTCCCTGCCCAGGTAACCAAAGGTGTCCAACAGCATACAGTGACAAGAGAAGGGTGAATGGTTTTAGACAGACAGAGAGTAGGTTTGGGTGAGATATTAGAAAAAGATTTGTTACTGTGTGGGTGGTGAAGCACTGGAACAGGTTGTATCTACCTACATGCCATGGTGGAGCAGCTGAAGAGCAGGGAACAGAATAAAGGACTGTCTGTCAGGTGGAAAGATGGAAGCATTGAACATCTTTTCAATACTTAAAGGGGGCATATAAGAAAGATGGGGACAAAGTTTTTATCAGGACATGTTGTTGTGGAACAACAGGTAATGGTTGGGGAGGGTATATAAAAGAGGGTAGATTTAGAATAGATATAAAAAAGAAATGTTTTATTATGAGGATTGTGAAACACTGGAACATGTTTCCCAGAGAGACTGTGGACATCTCGTCCCTGGAATCATTCAAGGTCAGGATGGGTGGGGTTTTGAGGTACCTGATTTAACTAAAGATGTTCCTGCACATTGCAGGGGAGGTTGGACTAAATAATCTTTAGAGGTCCCCTACAAACCAAAATAATCTGTTATTCTGTGATATTTTAGGGTTTTTTCACTTGCTGGCATCTGAGAAACAAGTATTTCCTTCAGACTTCCCCATCCTCCTGCCTCATGCCAGAGCACCTACCAGTAGATCCTCCCTGAGGAAGACCATCAAAGAAATTGCTGTCCCAGGAAAGGGGACTTTTCAGCCTAAAAAAACTTGGCACAGAAGACATCTACTTTCCCAATGAAAAACTGAAGGTTTCAAGAACATAAAAACTGCCGGCCCCAAACTGCCAAAACCTAAGCATCCTTGGTCCAAACCCAGAACTTCTTTACCAAATAAACTCTGTAAATGTTGCTTTTATTTTTGTCAAAACACATGAAACTAAATCATGTTACTTCCATTTGTTCAATTTAAACCAAAAATCTTCTGCACAAATCAGTTCTAAACAGCTCTTCCATTACTCACAGAAACAGCAGCATTCTCTGGCAAGTCATTCAGGTTAACTCAAAGCGGTGTAAACACACTGAAGGGATGAAATTGGGAAAAGGAAACGCTGCACACTCGTCAGTGTTTTAACTTTTGTCCTTGACCTTTTAACAAAGCAGTAAAGGAAGGAACCAGAAAGCACAGATTGCTATTAGTTTTGGTTTTATACTAAAGCAAGTTTTCCCAATTTTGTGATCATCACTGACATTAAACTCGTCTAAGGAAGGTTGGGTTTTGCTGTACCACAGCTAGAGACTCAGCAAAAACAAGTTGGCTGTTCTTCGTGCTTCCCCCTATCACACCAAATGTGATTCTCCACAGTACCCAAACTCAAACATACCCCAGCTACACCCTAGCACTATACTAGGGCAAGAGTGGAGTGTGCAAGTCTCTTCTGTCTTCCCACACCATGGTTTCCATGGAAAAGAGGGGACACTTCAGTGTTATTTGGGCCCCAAATACCCAGGTAAGCTGCAGCAGGCATGAAAGGTACATTTCTAGAAAAGTGTATCCAAAGCCCCATGCCCAAAAGCACAGTGTCTGTGGGAACCCAGCAGTGACCCATAGCCCTTATTTGCATCCTCCCTCATGATTTCTCTCTTGCTTCCTTTGTCTGTTTCAGAATGACTCAAGCAACAGCACTTGCTTGTCAAAGTGTTGCCTGGTCAAGCAGTGTATGACCTGGTCTCATACTCAGCACTTGCTTGGGAAAGCACTTGTAACAATAATGTTTATACCACAAGAGCAGTGTTTCACTTGTAAAATTCAAAAATGCCAGATTTTTCTTTGCTTGAGCAACTTTAATCCCTTCCTTTCTCATTCAACTCTCTGATGCATGGAACCAGGTTTGCCCTAGCCTATGAGGCAGATGACAGATATCATCTTCATCTTATAGGAGAGAAGCTATGCCAGAGAGCTCAAATGAGACACAAGAATGACAGATGAAAGCTACAATCAAACAGAAAGTTTATGCTTATACCAATAAATTTATGAGGGACATATCTGGCTCATGTAGAGGCTGCTAACATACCCTGCCCCCTAAACAGCCTGCCTGTGACCACCCCACTGAGTGCTTGGCCATGAGCTTCTCCTGGGCTTTATTTGGTGCCTCACTGGCCCTAAGATTTTAAAAAAAATATTGATTCTGGATAACACAAGGGTTGTCCTGAATCCCAGCAGAGTGGTGCTTCTATACTGCAGACCTGGTAGATGGAGGGTGTTGCATGCCTAGAGGTGAGGAAGGTGCTGAAGGTGCTGAAGGCATGGTGTTGGCTGGGATGGATAGAATGGGAGACGGGGGGGAACCGTACCCAACTCTGGTTCATGTGTGGGTCTGGCTGGAAGCAGACTTAGGGAGAGCTGTTTCCAGATTGTTCTCTGCAGTGTGGGTGGCCAGGCCTGATCCTTGGTTTACTTCCTCCCCTCTTTTATTCAGGGATGCAGGAGCACCCTCACAGGGACTGTGTGTCACCTCAGAAGTCACTAATCAGCATGATCCAGAATCAAAGGGAACTGTGTAAACAGTGATAATCTTCCCAACATCCAAAGATAAGAACCCAAGACACTGAAGCATTGAGATTTTCTCAAGCCAAGATTCCTCTCTCTGCAGTTTGTAAATAAATTAATTTATAAACAAGTATAAACCTGAGTAGCTTTTGGTTTACACCAGGCTTGTCACACCACTCCTTAGTATTAGACGGCATGGGCTGCTTATTCATGCCCTTTGTTTCACATTTTTCTTTTTGATAGATTTCTGTCTTTGAGCAGGCAGGTAGAGCCTTCAGTCTGTCCCTACCCACGAAGACTTAATTCAACCAAGAACCTTTCTCTGAGTACAGTTCTTGTTACAGCACCCTGTTATCACTGAACACAATCTGTAGCAAAGGTGTGAAGCAATTTACCATTTATTAACAGATCCCAGGAGAAGTTATTTTCCTGTTTGAATACAATGTGTGTATTGCCCTCTGACTTTTCTGTTGCATCAGAGCTGTCACTGAAATGTGGAGTAAACTATGTTGTAAAGTTCATGGTCCAGCCACATAACAACACAAATGACATTCCCATGCAGGCTCATCCCCTTCAGAATGCAAAACTGGAAACAGCAAACTGTTTTAAATCTCTAAAAAGCGTAAGTGTTACACACATAATGAAAAATCTTAAAATCTAATTTTCAGCACCACAACCATAACCATAACCATATAGGTTAGGTTTTCCACCTAACCTATATAAGCAGTTTAAATGTAGCTGGGAGTTGCTTAGAGGTTTTTCAATAAAGGAATATTTACAAAGGTATCTTTACTTAGCCTGTGGTACTTAGGAACACTTTCAATTGAGTAAAACTACCTTTTGTTTTGGAGAGGAGTGTAGCATAAAGTTAATTAAAAGCACCACCCATTCCAGCTGACTTTACAAATTTGGCACATCCAGCATGTGTGATAAACTGAGTGTGATTTCCAAGTGTGACCCAGCACTTATGTCACATTCCAAACCGGCCCTCAGTGAAGAGGGCTCTAAGTAATTTTTTCTGCTTTTGTGAGACTCTACAGCCTGATTATTCCCCTAATAAAACTAGTGTTCTACCAGCCAGTAATATTAATAAAGCACCTTTAGATCAAATAAAAATTCTTCCTACTGACCTAACAAGATGACTGTGTCATGCATGATTTCGGGTAAGTACCAGCATTGCCTCTGCTGGTATCTGACTATACTCTAAATTTCTGATTTATTAAAAGCAGGGAATGGAAAGTGTTCTCATGGGACCCATACATTACCTGACCGGGCTGGATTTCTAGGTAATCCTGAAGCATAGTTGAGAAACAAAGAAATCTGCAAATCCTTGTGGGAATCCCTCCAAAGCTGCCACAGGTGTCACCAGATGTAACTGCTCTGTGAAATGTGGGGGTAGACAGAAGCCAGGGTAGACACCTGCTAGAAAGAATAAGTCAGAAAGTTGGAAACAGTCAGATTCCCTGTTCTCTAGAGAGCCTGGTCTGGTGCAGCACACAGCTGCTCCATGTGCTGTCTTGTCAAGGAAAGCCCTCCTCAGCCATTTCATGAAGATCCATACAGAGGCTCTCCTGAAAGCTCAGCTAACCTGCATTTCTAAGGGAGAGTTACTTTGCATGTCAGATGAGGATGAATATCATTTTCATATTTTTCTTGAGGTTATGAACTCCTGTTTTCTTGACCCACACAGCTGTCTCAGTCCTGAGTCTGGGATTAACCTGCTTGCTGCTCTTAGGCCATTCAGATTTATTCCAGTAGATTTGCACCTATCTTACACATGGGACAGTAGACTGGTGACTGTAGCATTTGCCTGGAAACACGAACTCCTTTTCAGTAGCTAAAACAACTCACTGGAAGGAAAAATGTCATAACTGTACACAAGGCTTGCCAAAAGCTGTTTCACTGCTTTCTGCATGATCAAACCAGGGGCCATGGGAGTCTGCTCTGTACCTGAGGCTGAGAGCACATTTACATTACTTGGAGCAGATGCTCAGACAGAAGAAGTTCTTTCCTACCACAAAATAAAGACGTATTTTTAGCAGCAACTAAAATAGAGTTCAACAAGTGCCTTAAAAACAGATAGAATTTCGCATTCCTCTTTGAATACTTAACAGGAATAAAAAGTACTGGGCTTGCACACCTCTTAGTGTGAGGACTCTAAATGCTCTGACCATGTCTGACAATGGATGGTTGCACAAAAAAATACAAGATAAAAATCATGTAGAAGTACAGCTAATCAAGGGAGCCTTTTATGACACAGAAACTTTCCACAACATAAACCAGTGTTGCAAACCAGTCTGTGCATGAAGGTAATACATCCTAGGGTATATTCATAGAACCATAGAACAGTTTGAGTGGAGGGGACCTTTAAAGATCATCTCTTCTATCCCCTATCAAACCAGATGTACCTGTAAAGGGACTTGTGGCCTCTGGAGCTGAACATGCAAGTGGATGGATCATTCATCCCTCTGCTTCCTTTTGAGCCATCGAAGGGCAGGCAGGCTCATTCAGATCACACTGCAAAGTCCATCTCCCCTTTTGCTGGGTGCTAAGGGAGGATCTGGACATAAAGGCTGCTATGTGAGAGACCAGCACTCCAAATCTGCTGTTATCTGCAGGGCTTGTGTTAGTCAGAGATGGTGGCAGAGTGGAAATGAGGTCAGCTATCACAGGCCCAAGGTGAAAACCAAAGAAACTGCTTCAAAGTTGGGAGTAGTATGGAAGCCTGAAGACTGAAATCATACTATTTGACGGCAGACTCTGTCAGTGCCTCATAAAGTCATCTCTTGATCCTTGAGCTACCTCTTTGAAACCTACATAAGAAGGCATTATCTTTGAAACCTACATAAGAAGGCATTACCTTAGGAGAGAGCCATCCTGGCAGTGATGAAAGGATATGCAACTACTATTTTAAGAGCAGTGTGTTTGGGATTACAGATAGCCTGAGTTTAAACAGTGGCTGTAAAGAAGCAGGGTGGGCTTGAAGATGGTGCAAGGCAGAGCAGACATCCCAGAACTAACTGCCATTTGAGTTGCACTGGAACTCGGGCAGTGTAAACACATCACTACCAGAGAGAAAAAGCCCTGCCAAGAGACCCATGAGACTAGAGTTGTGCTGGGAAGACACACAGGGTCACTCGGTGTTCAGCCAAAGATTTCCACATCACATTTTGCTTGGCTGTCCTGTGAAGGAATTAAGAAAATGAGGATGATGAGGGCGATGTGGCATTTGCAGTCAGCACAGCTCTCAGGCAGAGGGGCAGGGAAACTCATTCTTCAGGACACCTCTCATGAATGGGGGCTGCAAGCTGAAGAAACCCCCCTGTCCATTTGACAAGGAGTTACCTGCCTGCAACAAAATCCACAGAGACTTTTCATAAAATGCAGAGCTTTTACTAGCATGTGATAGCATCCAGAGCACATCTGGAAGATGAGGAGCTGAGATGTGCAACATAGAAAGGAGATGGTGAAGAGGACAGGGGCCAGCACCTGAGCCCTCCTGCCTTGAGCCAAATGAGAAACGTGTCTGAATTTGTGCTGAACTGCTGCTCTGGTGTGGGGGGCAGTGTGAGAGACCACTTTGTGGTCTCACAAGACTAACTTAGATGTTTTTTTCAACACTTCATATGGGTACTGGTTAGCTGCAAAACCAGTCAAAACATAAACCTGGACAATTCAATTCACTTAAATTTATTTTCCCACTAAATAACAAGTTTCTCTTTACTATCTCTGCTTGGCTGCAGAGATGCTGTACAGCATTGCGCAAAACATTACTCCAGCTTCTGTGGCATATCTCAATGAAAGGAACTTGTGGCTTACATATCCTCCTTCCTTCATCTGGTCTCCTCGTGGCCTGATGAAATGTACTGGCAGGTGTGAAAGGTTTCCACTCTTACCTGAAAGGATCACTTCTAAGGACTGGGTTTGTATCACAACCCAAGAGTGATTCCTAGGCTGTATTGCCACACTCTTGTGAAACAGGCAAAGCTTTCAAGATTTCCTCATGCAGGTAATTAATATGCCAAACAGCTGGTGGAAATGCAGGTTTATGGTGCTGTTGGGTAGATTTTATTCTGGTCAAAACATTTTTACAGGGCCAGTAAAAACAGAGGCAACCAGTGGTAAACATTGCATGGAAATGTATCTCCCCAACAGACAAAGGAGACTTTCCTGAAGCAGAACCTCTCTGTGACTTCCTTGGTTTGCAAGCATGGACACATCTTTACATCTGTGCACACACACACATAGATGTGCACATGCAGAGATATATTTATACAGACACATTCATACGCACACAGGTGACTATATATACACATGGATGCCTCTGTATATATGACTGACTGCACTTGTGTCTCTGCATATATAATTTAATATGTTCTGCTGTATTTTTGACATTTGTTGTGACATCTATAATTTGTGGTCTGAGAAGGCTGAGCCATGAAATGTGGTGAGCCAAACTGGTTTGCATGCCTTCACTGAAAAATAGAGGGTTGGTTTAAAAGACATTTTCCCCCCAGAAAATGTAATTTTTGAAATCAGAAAAAAACCCAACTACTCTTTTTCAGTTTCCAAGTTTTCACATTGCAAGGAGAAAACATGCTTCTTTGCACACCCTCTTCATCTTTCTTGTTTTACAAACACTAGCCAAAGGCAGAAAATGAAGCAAAAGCTAAGAAGTAGACATAGGGTTTGGTCTTGGCTATTCCATTTCTTCACTTTCTTCTTTTATATTACTAAATGAAAAATAGGAGGTGATATTTTAGGAGTTACAGAAAGCTGGCCTGTCAGTTTGTTTTCTTGCCATCAGAATGATATCATGTTTTCCTAAATAAAAATAATTCATGAAAATTTTCCAACAAAAGAAAAAGTCTCTCAGTTTTTTTCCATGAAATGTGTGTTTACTGAGCAGCATTGCTGTGAACACTCCCTGCTCTGGCTACTAGGGAGGATGTCACAAGAAGCCCTTGGATGAGTGGGACAAACACTGGACTTTGGACAAATAGCACAGCTCCTTGCATCCAGGCATCCAGCACTCACAGAGGCCTCCAAGGGATGTGCATCCCAGGAAAGTGGTGATTGTGCCTTTTCTCATCATCTACGCACGTCTTCATGCCCTATCTGAGCACCTTCTAAAGGAGAAAAATGAAGAACTGATGAACACTGGTCAGGTCCAAGCCCAACCTTTGGGAAGAGAAAGACATAAACTTCTGTAGATTCCAGAGGATGGGAGGGTGAAGACTTATCACCTCTGCATGCTGAAAAGCACTGAGGTTTGCAGTCATTCTGGGCTGAGTCCCAAGTTCTTTGGGGTACCCCTGAGAATGGCCTGACTTCTTCACAGGAGTCACAACAGGCCACAACTGTGCCACAACAGGCAATGCTACCATCACCAGAAAGCACTCATTATAATTCAGGGAGGTGAAGAATTACTACGAAATAACACGATCCTTTAGCAGTACAAACAGCAGCACTTTGGCCAAGCTGACTACACCTGCCTGGTAGTGTAGGAGGCCAGTGAAGAATCAGGTGACAGGTCAGCAGTGTCAAGGGATGTGTGTATCCCACTCCCACACCACCAGTAGAATTTTAGCACTGATCCTTTTAACCTCAGAGCAGCTCAACCATCATTGTGCAGGAGGTAGGAAAGAAATGCACTGACAAAACCTGGATGAGACAAACCCCCCTGTGCCATCAGGCATAGTAGAATGCAAATAAACCTTTAAGATGAAAAAAAACCCAACTATCCAAGAAAATAAGTGTTAGCAATGTATGAGTTCCCTCCTTCATCAAGAAGGGAATTTTCACTTTTTTTCACACTAATCCTTGTGTATTTGAAAGCATAGGTAGACAAGCTCATCTCACCTAAGACCCCTTCATCTAGATACCAAACATTGCCTTTGTAACTTAATATTTGTGTATCAGCAAGATATTAAACATCAAGACGCTGCTGTGTTAGGCATAATAAAATAGTAAGTTATCTGCCAAAACCACAAACCCTAGATTAATAACTTGAGAAGCAAAGCCAGATTGCTGGGATAGTATGTGGGAGAAAAGAAAATACAGTAAGCACTTACTGGGAACAGTAAGTGCACCAAGACTTTGAATTGTCTTTCAATTAAATTTGTTCTCCCAAATAAAGTTTTTGAATAACAAAAACATTTTTATTCAATAAAATTGATTCATAAAGCCATTTATTCTATTTTGCTTAGATACAAAAGTTTTTTCTCTTTGAAAGAAAAAGTTCTGTAGGAGAAGAGAGTCATGTTCATATCCTCTCATTTCAATACCTAATCCATCTTCTGTTTCTTTTTTCACATCTAGGAAATTAAAGGAGAAGAGCCTAGAGAAAAAATGACATTCACAGAAAGGGATACCCTTGCATTCCTGGTTAAAAGAAGAAGATATACTAATTAATGAAAGAGACTTTTACCACCCTCTGAATCTCTAAGGGGAATAAAAAATATACCCCAAATCAGAGCTGAGATATCGAATAATCAGCTACCTTTGTTCAGACACAAGGGCAGATGAAAGTAAAATGTCAGTATCCTTTCAAGTGAGGAATAACACAACTCCTTTCCCTAGGGGGAAAAAATCAAATTGTTATGTTTTTGTTTTTAATTTGGCTCCTTCGATGAGCAAATTTATTTATGTGTAGATTGCCACCATTCCTACAGACATTTCAGCCCACACTGTTTGGAGCCCACACTGTTCATACAGGAGCTTTGCCATGGGACCTCTGCCAGACACTGAACTTCAGAGTGGATAACGCTTTCTCCTTCTGTCCCACCAGGACAACACCATCAGGACACACACCCTCCCTTGTGCTTTTCACCTCATGGGGCATCAGGACTCCCAGGGCAAAGATGACTGTTCCTGACTCTCACAGGCACCACCAAACACCGTGAAATTTGCCCGTGCAGATGGGTTGGATTCTGAGACCGCTGTGATCCCTGGGAGCCGGTGGACCTCAGGATGGCAGGTGGCTTTGAGTGGTTCACCCAAAGCAACGATCCATCAGAGCAACTGGAAATGCAATACCTTGTGCACATATCTGTCAGAGATGGATTTAGAAGCTGATCAATTACAGGTTCTGGAGAGGTGTAGGTTCTTTCTCTCATTCCATAAACCTCTTATCTTACAGGACCTATTCAAGACAATACTTCCTATCTAAAGCTGTGGGATTTTGCAGCTCTGAAGGGAATCTGAGACTTTTGTTCCTGAGGACCATGTCACGACAAACTCCATAATGGAAAAGTAATGACTTTGGAACAGGCTTATTTGAAAAAAAAAAAGAATAAAATCTGGGCCCTTATCCAGGTAGAGATCTTAGCCTGGCATTCCATCTACATTCTTTCTGTTATTAAAATAATTTAGGAAACCAGGAAGCCTGTTCTGCACTCAATCATGTTAGCCCACGCCGTGTCAATTTGAATTCTGCCTGTGGTGATAACAGTTGAAAATCTGATGGGCCAGATACTAAACTGACAAAAATCGGCATTGCTCCATTACTATCGGTGGGGTTTTGCCAATTTACCCTTGTTAAAGATCTGGACCTCTACTTCTAGGCAGGCATTTTTCCAGACAGCAAAACACTCTCCTACCTCTTTGGCAGAGGAAAAAATAAAGGAACAATTTAACGATACTTTGGAGAGTGACATGACCATGATAATGCAACTTGAAAGTTATACCATTGGCCTTTTTTCAGCATACTTGAAGTTAACTAGAACTATGTTCAGGTTCTTCAAATGTGGCCAGCAGGTAATATCTGGTGCCGTTTTTCAGTGTAGATGCCACCAGATTCCAAGCTGAAGATTATTGTTTTTCCATTTTTAGTTCATTAAAACGACTTAAAAACTCTGTTAAAAACACCTCTGATGAAGAAAACTGTAAGCAGACACATAAAAATATTATATCTTCCATCCAACTGCTTTTTCAAGTCCATAAATACTTCTGAAGTTCATCTTTGCTGTAGAAAGTCCATAAGCCTGTGGAAATTGTTTTTGATATTTGAGTATTAGCCAATCAGCAATCAGGACATCTTATCCTGATCTTGTGCACCACCTTGTCATAGCTCACGTGATGAGAAAAGAGGGACAAGCAGTCTCTTCCCTACCCACTTTATCCTTCTGTGCCTGAGAAATGTTGCTTCTGACCTTCCTCGATGTGACTCCGCAAGTCTGGTCCTACAGCAGTCACTACTCAGAGAACTAGTCAAGGACTGCACTCTGGATCACACTGCTTTGACCAAAAGGCAAAACCTGAAAAGCCTTTGTGGTTTCACCTCCCCTCATCCTGTTGCCATCTGCCATTGCAGAAAAGAAAGGGAAAAAGAGAGGGGGAAAAAGAGACTTTGAATTTCAGAGAGAGTTATTTTCATCTGAAACATGACAGGTACTTTTTACTTGGGGAAAGGAAAAGAAAAGAAAAATACATTTCCTACAAGACTGGTTTCATCAAAAGATTTGAGCTGGTTATTGCTGTTACACTGGAGCAGGGATTCAACAGTGATCACAGTTGTCTAAATGCGGCTTTGAAACTGTCCTGAAGGTCTTGGATTCTATTAGTAAAAAAAAGGGACCAGGATTTATCTGTGACTGTAAAAGCAAATGACAGAGAAGATTTTGCTTTTATCAAGCTAAACACCTTTCTCCAAGGGCTTCATGCATAGCAGTCTCTGCTGTCCCATGAGTCATACTCCGGAATTTGTGGGGACCCCACTTGTGAGAGCCAGCGAAACCCAAGACAAGGGGAAGTGCCCACAGTTCAGCTGTATGGGCAGTCACGAGACCGTGTTAAACCCTGTGCCTTCACCCTGTACCACAGGCCTGCCAGGCCTGGCAACAGAAGCTTGCTCAGTTTGCAGGTGTGTATGTGCACTCACATTTCTGCTTTGCAAGCGACAGCCCTGGCCAACACCTGTGGGTGCTGCCACAGGCAATGACAACACTAAGTGTGCGCCAAAATGTTGTGTCCAACCATCTCCCTAGCAGGCAGGACAACATTGCTTAAGGCGAGCCAAATCTTCTCAGCTTCTGAACATCATGTACTGACTAAGAATAAGACATGGATAGGAAATCCTCCAACAGTTTCCCAGAAAGGCTAAATTTGAGCCAGTCACAACAGGACTAATACAGAGATATGGATGAGTAGAGACAAGGCATTGTAGATTGAATAATAGTACTCAGTTTCTTTAATTTGCCTTTATTTCCATGTCCTCAGAGCACTAGCATGGCTTCAGCAATGCAAAGGCTTCAGATCTGCCTGCTGGAGAGCTTCCCTTAGGAAGCATCACGTCCAGTGACAGCTCCCACACCAGCCCCTCTGGAGAGAACAGGGCTGTGAGGAAGGCGGTGCAACAAGACCACCCATCAGCCCCAGATACTGGCATAAGCCCTGCTCTGAGTTAACAGCTTATAAAAGCAGCAAACCAGGTCATTAATTTATTCAAGCAAGCTGGACAATATCTAGCAAACCTTGCTTTTCCATGGAACAGAATGGAATTTTACACCTGTCTTTTTCTTACCCCTCCTATCCTTAGCTTCTGCAGGGAACTGTAGAGCCTGCTCTGACAAGTCAGAGCTGAACCGAGACAATATTGTGTAGTGGGCTAGTTTTCACGCTTCAGCAGAGACCATAAATCCTTCAGTTTCTTTACTTGCTTTGAGGGACTTTCTGTTTTGTTTAGTTTTCAGAGCAGATAGAATCCCATTGATGGCATTTAAATGCATCCATCACAATGAACTCTAAGATGCAGGAAATAACATTTTCTTGTACTTAAGTATCTCAGGAGACTGCAGTGATCATATTAAAATTTTAATCACAAATTCCTTATGTTTAAATCACAAAGGATTCACTGTGCTAGAGAATTTCACAATATGAAACTCTTATAAATTTGTGGCAGATAGTAATTTTCTGTCTGGGAAATGTAAATCAGTTATTAATAAGCCAAATTGCTAACATCAAAACTGGTATCTATATGCAAGAAAGAGACAAAAATCTTTCATAGGTTTATAAAGTTCTACATGTACTAGCCTGAACAATTTTAATCCCTGTTTCCTGAACTAAGAGACATCAAACTGCATCTCATTCTACAGCAATATATCCACCTGATCCATGCATGATGTTGTAAGGTTTTAGAAATTATGGTCTCAAAATTAATAGCTGAAAAACTGTTCTGAAAGACAAATATATTTCAGACTTAATAACTAGAGACTATTTATTTGGTTCAGATGAATGTAGTTCTTGTACAGGCTTAAAACAAGGCAAGAAGACAGTGAGGTCCAAAGCAAGCAGCAAGGCAAAGTCTACAGCATCCTCTAGACCCATTCAGGCTCCTCAACAGCTACAAGCACAGCCCAGAGCTCAAGACCTACCCCAGCAATCCTTCCTTGACCTGAGCCTATGTCCTGAATTTCAGAGCTGTCCTTGAATATACAATTGCACAATACAAAAACATTGGGTTTTAACAGCTTCCATGTGTTAGGCTCCTAGCTGAGCTCAAGCACATTGCTAGTAGTACTTGAAATTTAATTATTTTGCTATTTTTCTTTGATTGTATTAAAAAATCCATTACCATTGTCAAAGGGTGCAAAAGGTGGTGAGTAAAACAGAGTGGATTATGGGGATGAATTTGCAGTGTAGCTAGAAACTGAGTATTTAGATTTTAAATCCCAGCTCATTATTGGAATTGATTCTGAACGTTTGCAACTCTTTGCTAATGCCTTCATAAAAAACTACATAGTTTGCATCACTATGAGATTACTCAATTCCTTCACTTGCACAATTGTTCTAATAATCAAGAGAGGACTTCGTCTTTGCAGGTGCAAGAGCATCTCCAAATAACAAAAATAATTCATTAACTGAAATGAACCTTATTGTATGAATAGCAACAGGGTACTGGTTCTTCTGCTTGCTGATTTTTTCAGCACAGCTTAAAAGATTTGGATGGAATTGCCATGAAGATTTAAATTCAAATGTAGGGCAGAGGCAGATAAACTGATTAATTAACTGATCGATTCCATAAGGAGCTTAAAGCATATCTTGTAATTTTACAAAGGAAGGCATGGGATGCAGTGCTGTCTTCATGAGGGTATCTCCCCGTGTTGGAGTATGTCCCATGAATAAAGCAGTTTCATTTCTCTTCCAGCACTGACACAGCTTCAGAGGCATGAGGGTGGAGAATTTGCCTCCTGCAGTACCATGTGTCCCCCATGCTTAAGTTTGCCTTAAACCAGATGGAAAGACAAAGATTTGTTGTTTGGGGCTTGCAAAGGGCAGCTTCAAACCATGGTCCCTTCCAGTTGTCAGCGTGCTAGAGCGTGAACTCCAGCCAGGATACATTCAGTACAGCTGTCTCACTTGCGTACAAGCTGTGGTGTGTATTTGCAAGTCAGTCGGGACCACTGTCAGACCATCTCCTCTAGGTGCCTGCCTGAGTTGCCATGACAACTAGTAAGACACTGATGGGCAATTCGGGCTCCCCACGCTCCATGGCTGCCAGACTCTATTCCTTATATAGGCAATATAAAGAAGTAGGCATCTAAGTTAGGCAACCAAAATCAACAGGCTGACTACACCCCACACACAGACCCCCAGCCAGCTGCTATATTCCTGGCTGGTCCCTGCAAGCAAGACCCACTACACCCTTGCCATTCCTGAACTCACTTCCTCATTTAACTTCCTCTTCCAGCATGTCAATCAGAAGTGACAATGCGACATCTGGGAAATGCTCCAAATCTATCCATTTTTAAAGTGAAGTGCTCAGTGGCAGTTAAACAGCCAGAGCTTTCTGCTCCTTACAGTATTAGAAACATTCAGATTTCTCTGCAGCTGGGTAGAGAATGGTAAATTCTACCAGTGCACCAAAAAGCTTTTTACGTGCATTTCTAGATATTTCATCCTGCAAGTGTATTCCACAGATACAGAATCAGACAGACGTCATTTAAGCTTCAGAATAAAGAAGAAATATTTTTAAAACAATCAAACAAATGCCAACCAAAAAAACCAAACCTGCTGTAAATATAAGATCTTGAGACAGCTTCTAGTCCTGGAAGCAAAGAAAAACATTCTCTGCAACTATTTATGCAAATTCTAGGTCACGTTTTTTGGAAAGATGTCAACCCTTTTCCTGTCTTCAGTACCTCTTCCATTTTAACTGGTTCTTCCCTTGCACATACATAACTCCCCATCAAACTTTAGTGTCACTAATACCAGTCCTGACGTGTTTTCTTTTTAATCCCCTCTGCAGATGAAGTCTGTGGAGTGTCTCACACTGGTGATCTGTGACTTTTGGTTTGTTGGGCTTGAAGGTTTCTGTCTTGCTCTTGTTTGGTTGCTCTTGCACAGGCACTTCTGCAAGCTGCTTATTTTTTTAATAGGCACACTGCTGTGTATTTATGATAGGGATGGTCAAGGAAATGACCTAGCAAAGAACTGGACCATACACTTGGAGCAGAAGGAGGTGTGATTCATAACTTGCCTTAATTCCTGGAGGAGTTCATTCCAGATGTTCAGATAACAAGCTGTAGCTTGTTTCAATGACCAGGAATTATATTATTACAGCAGAGTGAAATCTGTGACAAGGGTGACCACTCAGAAACTTCAGCAATTCAAACGACCTTCAAGAACACCCAGAAAGGGCAAACTTAGACATTTCATTCACATTGGCTTCTGCTGGGATTCAATCCTCCTCACTTGATCCATCTAAAAGCTTGGTACCTTGGCTGAGCTCTTTCAACTGCCTATCGACAGATTTGTTTAGGGACAAAGAGAGCAGATGTTTCTTCCTCTCCCCACTAACTACAAAAAGCTGGCTTTTTCCAGATGCCTGGTTGTTAGGCAGCTAAAGAGAGGAACAATAAATCTCATGCTTGGAGTCAGTGGGCAGTAGGCATTCCATAGGAGTCAACGATCTAAGTACTCTTTGGGGCCTCAGCTTGACATTTTGAGTTTGATTTGATGATCCATGCAAAGACATGGTAGAGATTGTGAAGAATAAGTCCAAAGTGCCCTGTGCAGCCTGTGCTGCTGCAGAGTCTCTGTTCTGTAAAGGGCTAGAGGCCTCCATTCCCCAGACTGTCTGAATTGCCACAGTCCATCCAAGGCATGGTGAAAGCATGGATAACTGAATTAAGTTTATTATTAAGAGTAAGATCTGGACTCTGGATCCACCAAAAGCCCATGGGGAAGGTTTATCATGGAATCATGGAATAGTTTGAGTTACAAGCAACCTTTAAAAGCCATCTGTACCAGCTCCCCATGCAATGAGCAGAGAAATCTTTAACCAGATCAGTTTGCTTAGAAGCCTGACCCAGAACATTTCCAGGGATGAAACACCTACCACCTCTCTGGACAAACTGCAGTTTGTCAGTTTCTGCAGTTATCTACTGATGCTGCTTTGAGTAGGCAGGAATTCAAGAGCATTTTTTAGCTACAGGAATATAGTCCCTCTGCTCATCAATCTTCCTGTCTGCCCAAGCTCATCTCCAGCCAGCTTGTGGCTGAGCCCCTTCCAGACACAAGGTTACCAGGGTGACAGGAAATGCACTGGTGTCAATCCTTTGTTGCTAGCACCTGGATTAAAATTAACATAGCTGCTCCCATTCTGAATATTAAAAAAAGGTAAAGAAAGGAATGGTTCTTGTGGGAATCCACCAGCAAACAGCCTAATGATAGGAATATAATTTCCCATCACCTTTATCCAAGGATACTCAACTACTCTGACTGCTTCAAACTGTGTGAGCTAAACCAATAATTTCAGATTATATTTTCAAGGTCATTTGTTGAACATCTGCGGGACATTTTTAAATATTGACTATGTTCAAGAACTGCGGAATAAATGGAAGGGTAATTTGGTGACTGAAAAAAGAAACTTCTCAATTTTTTGTGAATGTGTCAGTCACACTTACCCACTTTCTCAGCATGCAGGGGTCACTTTGGTGACCAGTCACACCTGGACTGAAATCAGTGACATCCATGGTTTGAGTCAATATTCTTTGAAAAGAGCAGAGACTGCCAGCTCAGGCTCTTTGATGTTACTGTTTGGTCATTGTCTTGTTAAAATGTCATTCCCTTTGACATTTGAGGCAGATACGCAAATAAATTAAAGGAAGGGCTTATTTATGCTGAGTGCATGAAAATGGCACTTGTGCATTGAAATGGATGTGGAAACTGCATTTACATGAGCATTTTATCTGCAGCAGACAGGGCTCCATCACTAGATGCCTGCCATGACATGGGAACAAGCAGTTAAGGCGAAAAGTGTATGCATCTATTCTAATGTGTAATTCCAAAATATAACCTTTCCCTTCAGTTATTATTTATCTAATTGCACATCCAAATTTAGTTGGTGCACTTGAAAGCATAATTAATTGCAATGCACTTGGTAATGTTCCATTCTGCACCACCTGTAAGTCAAACTGCTGTAACACAGAATTGATTTTTGGAAGGGTTTTCATCACACTGTGTGCACTGAAAATAATTGGTGATCCAGGAGGGCAGTTACTTTTATCCTCCTAATTGGATATGCTGGCAGTTCTTATGCCCTTGTGGTCAGATGTTAGCCTCATTTGCACAGTTCCAACCAGTAGGATTACTGTACTTGGGTGGTCATGTGTGTATTTAAAAATATAATTTACGCTTTTCAGCTTTGCAGCTGTTGAACTGGTGTGAGCTGTAACTTCGCTCTGAAAGGATCAGAATACGTGTTGTCTTAGTACAGCACTGAAAGACTACCTATGGCTGAGACTTAGGGATGGTTCTCACTAGCTTTTGCAGCTACCATCAAGCCTTGAAAAGCATTCTGGTGTGAAGTTGCTTTCTCCACTGATTTTCACCACTTGTTAATGTTTGGAAGAAAGTGTTTACAGAATGTGACAGCGCAAGTTACACAATACTTTGGTTTTGGCAGCAGAATCAGCTTAAGAAATTCTCTCCTTTCTCCTGCCTTTGCCGTGCAGGTCACTGACCTCTCGGTTGTGCCAATGCAACTATTTGTAAAACAGTGTGATGCCCTGGATAAATGACATAATTCTGGTTAATCTGCCTTCTTTCCTTTTTCTCTGCTTTTGACTTTTGGGGATGAATGTGGCAAAAGGGGAGGAAAGCTTTGGTGAAAGAAGGAGTGGCTGTAGAGGGAACTGTCTACAGAGATTACCACTAAAAACCTCAATATTATGAAGCTACTATTCTGAACCTTTCTTGGTGTTTGGGGTTTTGTGATGTTTTGGGTTTTTTTTTAAAAGCCTACTAAGTAGTAAGAGGAAGCTGGCAAAAACTGGAAACAACGTCTTTTTATCTGCCTCAAGTGCAGATTAGCTGTTGGAAGACTAAGATGTCCTCTGTTAAAAATTCTCAGACATATTTGGGGCTTTTCTTAGTTCAGGCAGTAGCTTTCCCATTCCATGTTTAGAGTGCTGATGCTATGGCAGTTTGAACAGTGAGCATATGGATCCACAGAGCAAACCTTCGGTGCCCACCACGTAGATGAAGCCCCTGAGAGAAGAAGCAAGACTGAAAAGGAGGAGGAGGACAGGGCAGGGATTGGGACAGAGAGGAAGAACACCAAAAAATCTTCATCTCAAAAGACAAGGGCCACTGGGCTGCTGGGACCTGTTAGGGCATGAACCTCCTCACAAAAGGAGATCCTAGAAAGGAGTACAACCGTGGCATGCCGAGGATGGTTGGCAAGTGACTCTGAAGCTGAGGAGATCCAGGAGCTTCATGTACTAAAAGGCTTCCTATTGGCAGACTGGTAAACCTGAGATTTTTCACTGTTTTTGAGAACTTATTTCTTTTGAATGAACAGGATTACACTGGTTATCTGAAATAGCCAAGAGGCAAGATAACAAGGAGGGAAAAAGAAGAAGAGTAAGAAGAATACAGAAGAAATATATGGCTGAGGAAGTTAACACAGTTTCAATTTGCTAGAAAATAGCTTTCAGTGTGCACAGCTTAAGAAAAATCGGAAGCTAGATGAGCACCTCTTATAAAATAGTAGTACTTATTTTCAAGTACCCACACTAAGAGTTTCTTTTACATTATTTTTCACAGGAATAAAATATGACAAGTCCAAGAAAACATAGCTGAGATTTTCCTCAAAGCCTATTAGATCTTACATGGAAAGTGTACATAATTCCCAAAAAGAAATCAATGTTGATTGCAAAAAGGAATGAGAAAGAAGTTTCAACAGCTCAGAAAAAGAATATGCTCGTATTTGGTTTTTGGGTTTCAACAGCAGTTAAAAATTTTTCAGAAGTCAAGAGACTATACTTCTTTAATTTATTTTCTTTTTTTTTAACAAGGGAAATTAAATCTCTTTTCCAAACTGATTCTAATAATGATAACTTTAACATAATTTACAATCTGAGCTCTCTGTGCATGAGCTATTTCCATGACTGTAGTAAGAACATAATAAAAACCCAGGCAGATATTCATGTGAGCTAGTTACAGCAAAGTACCTAAGCAGTGGTGGTGATCATAGTAGTGGAAGCAGTCATAGTTCCTAGGTTGTCTCAGCACTAACATGCATTCAGAAATCATAAAAATTTTATTAATTAATCCTAAGTATGGAAGGTTCTTCAAGTTCCAGATTGTTTGGGTATAAAGACAATAAATCTTAAAATGTAATAATCCATTTTAGAGAACAATCTCTTTGACACAGATTTTGACTGGCTTTGAAATGTAATAAAATAGAATAAACTAAAATAGACTAAAATAAAATGTGCTAATAAAATTACTAGCTGGAGGATTAAGGACAGATGGCTTAGAAGTCAGGGAAATAGTCATCCTTTTCCAGTGACTACTTCAGACAGAATTGAGGTTATCAAGAACAAGAGTGAGGTGAGCCGTTCACATACTATCTAACTGAGCTATCCTCTTCTTCTGCCTGAATTGTAATCACAAAAAGGGCATAGATTTTTGGAAAACAGCATGTTTTCTGTAACTTCCCAACAAATATTTTCCATAAACAAATGCCAGCCTGCTCTCTGGGGGTAAAGATTTAAGAATTCAGTATGAGAAAATTGCACAGAGTGACTGGTCTTCAGAGACATACAATGGTTTTCCCACTCCCTGATCTGGATGATAACAGTTCCAGAGCTCTCCTGGGGGTAGGACTGAAACCAATTTCTTAAAGACAGCATTGGGGTTTCCAGACTTCACCAACTGCCAAGCTTTCATCTGCAGTTTGGCAGGGCTCACACGAGTACATGCATCACAACAACACCTTTGCTCATAGAATATTCTCATAAAATATTACTTGAAATAGTGTTTCAGGAAATCAGATAAAAGCTGTTCTGAAAGCCAAAGCAAGTTTGCAAGTCTTTGTCTGTAAATATTTTCTTTGGTATACGTCCAACTCTACTGGATGGAGAGACCAGTTTCATTTTAATGCTAGCACCCTAAAAGTTAAGTAGCTACTTTCAGCATGTAATTGAACAAAGGTTTCTGCAGATGATGGAGAGAAATAAATACTGTAAAAGGGTAGTTCATTCTGTCTCTATTAGACACCATTTAGGGGATGATTAACCACACCCTGGAGATACACATATGTCTTGATTGCAAAGGGAATACAGATGATCAGTTTGGAGAACACACTGCTGAGTCAGATTACTGTTGTTAATTAATTACCTTCTTACCAATTGACACACATTGGACACGACTTCCTGGAAGAAATCAGTGTCTGTGATCCTTTTTATTGGGGCCAGCCAACATTCTCTTCCATTTGCACTCACACTCATGGGGTAGGTGGGCCCAGTTTAATTGGCATACAGAGTATGACTCCAGAAAGGTTCGGCTGCGGCAACCACCTGCTGAGAGGAATAATTATTACACAGGCCACAGCTAAGAGTGCCCCCATGACTGCCTTCTGCACTCACCATTTTCAAGACAGGGCTAAGAGACAATCCAATATCCACCTGCTGGAAGGACAGCTGCCAAAATGATGGCACAAAACTACTTTTACTAGTGGCAGATTGTAGCAAGAGGGGTCACAAACAAGAAGCACGGATTGGGAGGTTCAAGTAGTAAGGCTTTATAAACTAGTCAGAGCATGCAGAGCTGGAACAGGTTATTGAGACAAGTTTTGGGGTCTCCATCTTGGACAGACTTTAAGGGTTGACTGAAGAAAGCCACAACCAAGCTAACAAAGCATCAGCAACAGTCCTGCTTTAAGTAGGCAGCTGGACTGGATGAGATGAAGAGGTCCCTTCCAACTGCCATTTCTGTGGGAGGCTGAAGGAATCTCAGAAAAATTCTCACTTTGAGAGTGCTGTGCTCCCTTCCTGTTCTCTCCTTCTTCTGTGCTCCACAGACGTCAAGCAGCAGCTCCCAGAGGTCATACAGGAAGCATTATTTCCTCGGTAAGCCTTCCTCTTCCTCATACTCCTTCTTCCGACCTCAGCAGAGCTGCACACATTTGCCTACAGAAAGAATGTGACCTTTTGACAATGGAGTCATCTAGCAATTTGTTATCGTTTGAAGCTATTTCCCCCCATTACCTCTTGGGTTTTTCCTCAGCCTCTTTGCCACCAATGGAAAGATTTGCTATGCCTGGAATGCTAAGTTTTGGCTACCACTCACTGCGCTGTAGTGCCCAGTTCAACAACATCTACCAGAAATTTGGTTTCAGCCAGGAGCTTTTCTCTTCAATGGAACTTCCCAAACATTTTTTGAGGGTCTTTAAATTAGAAATGGTGGAGAAAGGTAAGTTTGTTAAAAATTATTCACTGCATCATGGAAAAGCCAGTAAGCTAGGCTGAAGAAATAGTGATCGTATAGGTAAACATCTTGCCAGTTATGAAGCTCATAATTCAATTCGTATTATAGACATGAGTTGTGTACATTTATAAGTACATATACATACATCTCCGCTTACAGGGAGATACATGCTTACATGTTGATATATATGTTTATAAAAATTAAACACCAATATTTGTGCAGATTATATGGTTTCTAAGCATATGCTTTGTGGTTACAGAGGTAAAAGGCAGATACTGCAAAATAAGGCAGCACGTACTAAGCCATTTGATTTTGACTGCCTCACCTGCTCTTTCTACAATAATTGACTTACACAGCATTAGTACTAAAATTTAATATTGTCAGCTATACAAATATAGAGAAAAATAACTACCTGACAAGATTTTATTTTTCCCATTTCAGTCTCACAGTGCCACAGAAGTCAGGCAATATGGAATATCCAGTAATCCACTATACACAAGCTGAAAATTGGCACTTACTTAGAATCAGAAGTTACTCAGAGCTGAGATCAGACATCAGTGAAAGATGTAAATTCTTTACTTTACAGCCTATTTCCCTTCTAGAAATTCCCCAAACACAATTGACATTCTTTAAATTAATTATGAGTCTATTTTAATCAGTAGCAACCTCTCACAAACAAGTAATGGCCTTAAGAACGGAAGAATTACTTTTCCAGGTAACAGATCTAGTGACTTTAAAACCATAATCTTATCATAAGATTATTATATGTGTAAAGTTTGATGGATATTTTGAGCTAACATTTTTACTGGCCATAAACTATTATTCCCTGACAGACTGAAACAGCTACCCTGAGGGGAAAAATATTTCAATCTTAGAAAGTAAGGCACATTAAAAAAAAAAAAAAAAAACTGGGAAAATGCTATTTTTAAACAGACTCTGAGTATTTCTCTAATAGGTTTTGTGTAAAATATGAAATATGTTGCAGTCACTGAGCACATGGTGTGTCAGAAAGCTTGGATTGGTGTTCTTTTGAGATGTCTTGCACAATTTGCGCTTGGTTTTTTTGGGGTTTTTTTCCAATACAGATCACCAAGGTTTCCCAGAAAAGCAAGCTACCTCTGTTAAAAAATGAGAGGGGGAAAACTTACTGCTAAGTTTTCCTTTTTTTCTACAGCAAACATCAGTGGTATAAGTGGTTATAATGGATGGTCAATTCCATCAAGTTCCATTCACCAGAAAACCCAGAGCACACAGAATCACAGAATAATCTGAGTTAGAAAGGACCCTCACACCAGGTGCTGTTGCTAACACCTTTTCTGTTTTTTCAGTTGTAGGCTTTCCTTGCACCTGACCTGGCACCAAGGACCTGCCCACTGTCAGAAACTGACCTCTCCAGCCATAGCAGGCATGAAGTGCAGATATCAGACATCCAGCACTACATGGGTTGGGATCCCTTCCTAGCCCTCCCTCACCTCCCTTAACACATAACATGGGTACTGCTGCATAGCTGCACCATTCTCCTTGTTCATCTTGTGGTGGTTTTCCCTCAAAGGTGACAGGGAGAAGACAACCCACCAGCTCCAGAGCAGCCCTGTGGCACTGATCACTGTCCCTCTGTAGCAGCCCTAAGTCTGTGGAAACCTCTTGTGTTCTTTCAGCATAGGCTAATACATTCATACTGACTGAGCAGAATCCACATTTTGGTCTCCAGTGCTTTGTCTTCTCGCTATACTGCACCCTTCTAGGGCATTTTTAAGTGCACAGCATTACATTTTTAAGTAACAGCACATGGCTTCATCAGTCTTTGAAGATAGAAGAAGGATGAAAGAGATATCACACACATCACACATTTTCTAGGACCTAGAAGCTAAGCTTGCTCTCCTTCTATGCTACCTGAAGAGTTAAGGGGTAGGTGCCTGTGAAAGACCATGCTGGGTCCTCATGAGGAACAGATGTGTGCTGTTTTCAACATTGTCACTACTTTGCCTGGTAAAGCCATACCCTGGAGCGAGCTTGCTGTGACATAAAAATGACTCAGGACAGAAACAGACACAAAAGCCACCCACCTTCAAAGTCAGAGCCCTAACCAATTAAGAAAACAACTCCAGAGTCCAGTCGTCATCAGCTGCTTATAATTAAGCTGTATTTCCAAAACACTGACTTTCCCACCAAGAGAATGGCTTGAAACACAAAAGCTATCGCATGAAGAGCATGAAGGAAGAGTGGGGCATGGATGATCCATTCTTTCTTGAGAAACCCATGGTACAGAAAATGGGAACAAACCCCCCGGAAATATCAGCTAAGGCTGAATTAAGGTCTACAGGCATACCAAAATCAAATAATTTGTTGGCTACTGCTAATTGTTGGAGGGATTTTCCTATACAGAAGCATGATGCCAAAAGGAAACCCTCCCAGAGGGGAGGACCTTCCCTTATTTGAGAGCTTGTGAGTTTCTGCAGGCCAGTGATTGCAGTGATGTTCATTGGTGAAAACATTTGGGAAGCCACCAGCAGTGGTTTAGGACCCTTTCAGGAGACAGTTTGATCCCCTAGGGTGTCTGGGTTTCCTCAGCAGTATTTTGATGCTTTAGCTGAACATCAGTGTTCTGTGCATACAGTGACACAGACAGCCCAGGGCTTAGCTCGACTAGGAGCACCCACATGAGAATGAAAGGAAGCATGTGCAATCATCTGGCTGGTTACTGATGTAGCCTCTTTATGCATAATCTCCACCCACTTCTTCACTTCATCAGCATGAGACAATGCCCTATTGTATTAGTTCAAAAGATGCAGCTTCTCCAAGACAGGCATTTCTCTCTTGAAGCACAGGGATCTGCAGTTCTGTCTACAAGCAAAGGGAATTGGTCAAGTTCCCATCTTACCCCATCCGTGTTTTCTTCAGTCCATTTGGCAACAGATCAGCAAGTGAATCCAAACAGTGATATTTAAACTTCTCAGAACCTCTCGTTTCCTAATCTTCTAGATAACTAAATTCTGTGCACATTTGCAATATTAGCATTGAAACAGATATTTCCCCCTTCTTGTGCATTTCTAAACATGTGTAGCAATATCCTGAAGAAAGCTGAACTATAAGTCTCAAGTATGTGAATATTACAATAGACTAAAAACCAATTAGAAACAAAATGTTTTCCATCTAGCAGCTTCTGCTTGTCACAGAGGCAAAGGCAGTTGCAAATCTTCTTACAGCACCCACCATCATTTGCCCCCTAATGCCACAGTGCCCCAAGGCAAGGCATGTCTTTTACTGCTTGCAGTGAACTGCTGGGGCCTCTGTATTCCACCATACGTCGCAAACCAGGCAGGCTGACAGAGTCTCTGCCCACCAGCTGCAACAAAGGACATGTCCCATCAGGACCCACAGCCAAAAGGTGCCTATTGGAGGGTCACATTCTATTGCCATGGGCTGCTGAGGGTCTTCTGCACCCCAACACACACTGTGTCAGGCATGCCACAGCAGCAGCAAAGCTTGGGACACAGGTTGCTGGCTTTGCTCACCCACTTTCAGGTGTCATTTGACTGTTTTGCAGCAGTTTAGTCATTGTCCCAAATGGCTTTAGACTGGGTTTGGCTCTTAATTAATATCTGTCATCAAGCAGGTGAATTTGCTGGGTCAGAGTATGGTAACAGTGCTGCTCCTGTCTGCTCCAGAAAGGACAACCCTGAGAGATTTCCCAAGCCCTTCAGACACTAGCAATTTTGCTGCCCTTCCTTGCATTAATATAATCCAAGCCAGATGTTGCTTGAGGATCCTGTCAGGGGTACGAACAGTGGCAACACCTTACTCTTTGGACTCAATCAGTAAAAAAAGACCAGAGATGACTGCAGAGTATAAAATATTGAGTTTAGCCTTGGGTAACAGGACAGTGTGTCCTGGGTTTCCAACAAAGTACTTAGAAAACCGAAATGACCTAATCTTAAGCAGTAAGTATTGTGGATTTGTTAGCAGTAAGAGCACACAACAAGAAGGAAAAAATCACTTTGCATCTTACATCACAGCCAGAAGAATGTGTGCAGAAATTGCACCAAGATTCTTGTACCTTGTGATGACTCAGAAGCATACCTTACAAAATAGAGTCATTTTTCTCTCTTTCAACAGGTCATTATAGAGACAGGTCATACTTTACTTTCATAGGTGGATTACCTTGGTTAGGGACTAACAAGGCTGGGGGTACTTTGAAGCAGCAGCACAGGTCTGAAACCAGAGCAGCTGCCCTCACTCTGGGATTCCCTATATGAATGCCACAATTTTGTCCCCAGCCTCTGCTTCCTTTACAAAAAATTACCACTTGTCTTGTGACCTGTATCAGTTCTATCAGATTTCAGGCACTGCTTTTTTTGAGGTTAATTTCTCCTCTTCTTACTGAATCACAGAGTCACAGAATATCCTGAATTATAAGAGACCCACAAGGGTTATTGATTCCAACTCCTGGCCTTGCACAGGACAACCCAAGAGTCACACCAGGTGCCTGAGAGCAATGTCTAAACACTTTTTGATCTCCATTGATCTTGCTGCTGTGATCAGTTCCCTGGGGAGCCTGTTCCAGTGCCCAGCCACCCTGTGGGTGAAGACTTTTTTGTTGAATATTCAGCCTAAACCTCCCCTTACACAACCTCAGGCCTTTCTCTCTGTTCCTGTCGCTGGTCACCACACAGAAGAGATCAGTGCCTGTCTCTCCCTAACATGGAGATTGTGGATTGCAGTGAGGTCTCCCCTCAGTCTCCTTTTCTCCAGGCTGAACAGACTAAGTGACCTCAGCCACTCCTTTTGTGTCTTCTCCTCAAGGACCTTCACCCTTCTTGTAGCCTGCAAGTGAGACACGTGGTAGATAGAGCAATGCTCTGGGCAGGGTCTGCTCTGCAGCAGCCTGCCAGCTGCCTAGCAGGTACACAGAAAACTGCTGATAACCACATGCTGCTGGGGAAGGTACAGGGAGCCTGGCAATCATCCATCAGGTGTTTATTAGACAGGTGCTGTTCTGGCCAGGCAGAGGAGGATTGTATTCAAGCTCAAGACAAGCTTATTCAAGCATAAGACAAGTGGTGTACAGTTCAATGCAAAAATTCGCAGGAAGAAATTTCAATTACAGAGCAGTTTCCAAGTAAAAATTGCTTCTTTTGTTATTTTTGTAACTTTCCTTAACACAGGCATTTGACTGTTGGCCTCCTCTAGAACTAACCACTGAGCTTCATTCTGGATCATGAAGCTGTGACGGAAATCACTTAAATGCACTTGTAATTAGGAAAAGAGCCAGAATCATCTCTAGCAGAAAACCTCCAGGCTTTCCCAAGAGATGGATTGTGATTTACCTGTACCCATAATTTCACAGGGAAGACTTCCAAAGAGCATGACAGAAGAAGATCCTCTTTGGCCTAAAATGTAGTGTCCAAACTTTCTTTACATACTTTCTGGTAACAGGCAGTCCTCTCTGGTAAATCTGTTTATGACATGCCCCAACATACAGACTGGATTTTCTTCCTTTCCAAGTGCCAAGGCTCCAGATGAACTCCCACATAGGCCAAGAAGACGCTGCCACGTTCAAGGGGGACAAAGAGACTTCACCGGCACTTCACTCTAGCAATATTTCCAGAGAAAGGGGCAAGGCCAAGTTACAGAACTCCAGATCCTGGTGAGGAGACCACAGCCTGATAACAACCAACGGGAAGCCAGACAAGTGTCTGCTTCCCTTCTGGGAAGAAGCCAGAGTATAAGAACATGGAAATTCCTGGGCCTGGTTGTGTCCATCATACTCCATGTACTAAAGCAAGATGCCACCAGTGACCATTTTGGTCATTTGGGGAGGTTTAGGCTAGATAAAAGAAAAAATATTTTCACTGAAAGGATGGCCAGGCATTGGAATATGCTGCCCAAGGAAGTGGCAGAATCACCATCTTGGAAGTGTTCAAAAGATGTGTGGATGTGGCATTTAATGTTATGGTTTACTGGTGAACACAGCAATGCTGTGTTAAAGATCTTAGAGGTCTTTTCCAATGTTAATAATTCTTTGATTTGCAAAGCAAAGTCCAGCCTTAATCACAACCATGAACGTTGTCCGTCTGTCCCCTGTCATTGGAGTAGCTAGTCTGCTCCAGACAGGTAAAGGAAAGGGAGGAGGTTGGCAGATAGAGAGAGTGTCGCTTGTTGAGCTTCAAACTGTGCTTTAGATAAGATCCAAACCAACATTTTATGTGTTGCACTTTTCCTGGTGGAGAGCATGACCAGCATTTTCTGGGTCTAGTTTCAAAGCACACAATCTAGTATCCTTACTGGGACCTATCCTGAACTAAATCTTTCCACATGTTTGATCCTCCTCTAAGTCTTGATGAAATCTAAAATTAAATAACATGACCACACTCCTGCTCTCATCCAAAGCACATATGGAGCTTTTCTGGAAATCTTGGCCCATCTGGCCCTGTAAACACAGCACCAGCACTGGCCATCTTCAGCTACATGGACACAACCACTAGAAGGAAGGACTTGTACTGTGATATAAAGGTAGCAGCTTCTACCCTGGCCTGGAGAAGTATCTGGTGATTCCCCAACCCCTCCAGGAAAAGGGTGGGGAACTGGGCTTGTACAAGTTCAAGACTTTCAGGTGTATCACAGTGTGGGAATCCTTTATTCATGGCACTTAGTTAGTCAGCTCCCTTTTGCAAGCTTATCAGGTTAAATCACTATTTTTCTGCATCTCAGCAGGGTTTGCTCAATATGAAAACAGACTACACAGGGCATTAACTTGTCTAGCCTGGACCTGCTCCAGCAAAATACAGAACTGCCAGCATGTGAGAAAAATTCCCACTGGGAACATTGCTCTTTGAGAAATGACTATACTGTTGGTCTCTTGGGGTTTTTGCAGTGAATGTATTTGAGTTGAATACCAAGTTGTTGGCAGTGCATTTTTGCGAAGATCAGAACCTTTCGGAAAACATTTCAGGATACTTTGAATTTTACAACTCATTCTGCAACTTCCATAAGGAACAGTTCTTGGTCCACCCTTATTAACTCAAAACTCGGAAGCAAGTCTTCCCTTGGGCAGGTTTGCACAAAAACAAAAGAATCACTGAATTTTCCACATATGAGAGAGTGAAAGTTTTGAGCTCAGGCCCAAGTTTAAGTCACCTCCAGTGTGTTATCAGTTAATTAACACCATTGGCCAGTGGCACATGCAAAGTCATCTGACTGAATTCTATTTCATTGTGAGCTAAGGTTAGATAATAAAAATACATTGTATTTGCCAAAGGCTGAAAGTGCACTCATGGACCTTCAATGGCTTGCAGTAACTTGTTATGGCACTGTTGAGTGGGTTTGCATCTGAGCCTCGAGATTTCTTTGTGATTTTCAAATCTTTTAGCTGCTTGCAATGAAACAATTCACATACCACAAAAAGAAAACCAATTAGACATTTACCCAATAAAGAGGCCCATATGGGCCCATGTACTCATCAGTGCATTTGAAGATGTGCTGTTTTACAGAGTAACAACAATTAGTTAACATTTCAGCACTTTGTATTTGAAATTTCAATGCATTATCATTGACTGCATTAACCGAGGAAAACTCTTTTAGTTAATAATTGCACATCCTGGTTGTAGATGTACTGGGAACCCTCCCTGGTCCCTGACCAGGAAGGGACACCCTGTTGTACCAGAGCTGCTCCAAGCGACACGCAACACGCTGTGTGGCAGTCATGCTGCCATCCAGTCACAGCAGGGCTATCTCCAGCCTCATGCACTGCACTGTGCTCAGCCAGGGACAGGAACCCCAAGTCCTGTGCCTCACTGCAGCCTTTGCAACACAGCCTTCAATTCGGATGTGCTTCCCTCTCTGGTCTGCTTTGCAGTGATGTGTAGTCACACCCACAAGCACTGATCTGGTTGCATGACCACACTGCCATTAAGGTTTTCTCCTCTCAGGCCACAGCACTGGGCCAGCTGAAGTAGGGATGCTGGCAGTCTGAATAGCATGGGGACCATCTGGGGAGAGAAATATGTATGCTGGCAGCTACTCTGTGGTGAGCTAACCCTGCCCAACTCTCCTCACAGCCAGACAGGGACAATGCACTTTGGCCCATGGGTCTCACTGACATTAGATCTTGGGCTCACCTGTGCATCTTGCATCTCTCACACAATTTTTTTTCCTCTACAACTTCCAACACAAATGAGGACAATGTACCCTGGACAGCAAGTTTCTGGGACCTTTTTTCCCTACTCAGATGGTGGAAAACATGCAAGTTTGGCACCTTGTCCAATTTTACCAAGACCATCAGACTACTTGTCTCTTATTGTCTTTCTTTTTCTGCCCAAGGCATTTCAAAGTAAATAAAGACAGGTGCCAGAGTCTATTTGCTCTTTCTTCCTAATCTTTTTGCATTTATCATAACACAGACCAGTGCTTTATTACATGAGTTGCCCATTTCCTCACACAGAAACCCCATATCTGAATCTCAAACTCCACTGCCTAGAAAAACAACTCCAGGGCAAGAGCAGAAAAGGTTTCCCTTTGCTATTTCAAATCCATTGAACAAACACCAACAGCTTCACTTGTCCCAAACGGACCAAATGAATTTAATATTTCCTAGGATAAAAGGCCTTTGTTCAAGTAGTTCTCCCTCCTGCTAGCCCCGAGCCAGTAAAACCTAGCCTGGCCCAAGTACTCTGAAGCAGCATAGGTCTCCAGGCAACTAGGAGAAGAAAGAGCTTGGAAAAGGCCATTGTCTCCCACTCAAGGGGAAGACCCCGGCTGAAGATCCTCATTTCAAAGAGATGGGATTCTCCCAGAGATCAGTGTTCTACTTCCCAAAAATATACAGCTGTTCTTCAGGCTGGCTCTGCACAGCAGCAGCTGTACTTTTTTCTGGGCTGCTCTTGTAAGTGTTGCTATTGCACTGGTCAGAAGAGCACGTCCCAGACCGTGTCATTCATTGCATGACCACTCAACAAGGCCGCCTGAACCCGCTGGTGTCTGCTGGTGGTGGCATTCTTTGTCAGGTGTCCCAGGGTTGTGCAAGCAGTGCAGCTGCTGCCACTGCCACTGCCTTGGCAAATCAGGACTCCCATGAACCCCGTATGGATGCTCTTGCCCTGGAATTCCCCTGCCCTTTCTCAGGCTACTTCCACTTCATTATCTGTAAGTAGTCTCTTTGGTTCTTTCCTTGCTGGAGAAGAAAGACATTTACCCACATTTCAATCTGCTTGATCCAAGACCATACCTAGGGGCTTCTTACTAGGACATGTGATGAAAGTATTTCCAAGGAGGTATCTCCAGGCAGAGATAGCAGCTCTGCTATGCTGTGACTACCAGCACCAGAATTTCATGTGTAATATAGAAAAACTTACACTGTCATTAAGGGACCAATCCTACTTCTTCCATGGCCTCTTCTGTCTTCTGCTTTCATAGAATCATAGAATGGTTTGTGGTTAAAAAAGACCTTAAAGATAATTTAATTCCAACACACTGCCATGGGCAGACACATTTTCCAGCTGAACAGGTTGCTCAAAATCTTCTTTGCACTAAAGGCCTTCAGTATGAAACACTTGTGAATCCTCACTTTAGTGGACCATTTTCCTGATGAGCATCAGCCTCTCCACTAGCAGAACTTGCTGTTTTGAGGCCTAGAGATTGATTTGTTTGCCTAAGTACAGGTGAAGATGCCATTGCCAGCTGCTAACAGCATCTGAGGCATTGGCACAGTGACAGCCATATCCCATTGAAGCGACAGCCAGAGGCCATCCCAAGCACCCCAGGATGCCTCAAATGGCACTACATGTTTGGGTTTAGGCAACTGAATCAGGTCCACAGCATGTACACAGCACACTTCTTGCCTTGGGCAAAAGTGGCAGCCTTGTACTTAACCAACTACAATCTCATTTCAGTAAAAACCAAAACCGAGATGTCCACATGCATGGGAAGAAGCTTTTTGGGATGTCCAAGCCATGCCAGTGGCAGAAAGAGCTGCATGTCACCAAAGCCTTCATTTGAGGGGACACAGTCTGAAATCTTGTCATGCATGGAGCACCAAAAAACTACAGGGCAAGGTGCTGAGCTTGCAGCTGTAGGCTGATGCAGCAGCCTCTGCTTTGGTTTCTCTCAGTAGTAAGTCTACTTCAATGATTGATGCCATTTTAGGATGTTGCCTTATACTTATTTCTCTTTTTTATCTGTGCAATAAGTTAAAAAATTCCATATGTCTGCTTTTATATTCTTCAGGCTCCATCCCCACACACACCATACACACACAGTTTCCAGTTGAGTAAGGAATGCGATGCATTTATCTGTGGCTCAGCACAGACACTGGTATACCAATGCATACATCCAGTGTGGGCGTACGAGAGATATAGATGCCATATGGAAATCACATCTGACACATACAGCTTGGGACAAATGGGAGAAAAATCTGTGCCACTCACGTGCACCATGGAAAGAACTTTTTCTGCAAATTGTTGTTAGCTTTGGCTTTGTAACTCTCTGATACATGAAAGCACAGATGCCCGCTTGTTGTCAGAAAGGAGTCAGAGAGAGAGATGGGACTTGACTGTGGCACAGAAGGAGAATTGGTCACCCTTAGCTTCCTCCCCTCACCCAGACTTGCAAACAGGCTGGACCCAGCCTAAGGAGGCAACTGCACTACGCCCACCCACCGACTGGCAGCTCCACATCGGCATTCCCATGACTGCCAGGAAAGAGCTGGCTGCCATCCTGCCTTCCAGAGCTCCCTCCCTTCAGGGGACAATAAACACTTCACCTTCTAAAAAACTGGATTGCCAGATACTTTATACAACCAAATGATAGCTGATAGGCAAAGAAGAGAAATCAAGCATGGCAAGGAGTTTAAGGTGGGTTGAGAAAAAGATAACTTAGAAATAGGATTTAATTATACAGATGTTATGGTGATTAGGGTCATCCAAGTAGGTAGCTGGATTTGCAAATCCAGGAAGTTTTGCTCTGGTGACAACAATTTCTTCTCCCTCCATCTTGCCTCCTAGACAGCACAGCCCTCAGAGTGCCTAGAGGAAGACGACCTTGTCAGTCCCTCTGCTCCTAATGACAAGAGGGGTTGTACCAGCACTGATGCAACTTGTTTGGATGCTCGGGGCAGGCCCAGCCCCCAGCAGTACTCAGGCAGTCTGAAGGGAGGCTGCTTTTCCGGGGGTGGGGAGTGGGGAGGAGGAGAGACATGATTTATGGAGGAGGCTGGCACCGATCCACGGATCCAGAGGTTTGCAAGTTGAAGGTTCAATCACCCACTCTCTATGCAAAGAGACTCATACCACCATCAGTGGAAGTCTGAACAAGGACACAAGGGCTGGGCTGGTGGAGGGAACATGTTGTTCTCTTGTAAAATGAATGTGGATTTGAAAAAATTGGGTTTGGGTGGAGCTGGGGTGGTCATGCTTCCCGTTGGCTGTGGGTGATGCAGGCAGAGCATCAAACCCCTTCCCTCAAACCCCGCAAAACCAAAACTGCAGCACTGGGAGCTGAACTGGTGAAATTCATTTGTTTAACCCTTAGAAGTAAACAAATTGTTTAACCCTTCTAACTGGCTTCATTTGCTCATAATCACCTCAGCTGAAGTGAATAATGACAAAATATCCCAGTTTCTTATCTCGCAGCAACAAACCTATTTTCAGTACTTACAAAGTGCTTTCGGGGGGGGTGGTGTCAGTTGTAGGCATTTCCCATACAAACATGTCCCTCAGCAGCCATTATTCTCAGTCAACCCAATCCAACCTGAAATCCTAGAACCAACACAGTCCTAGAGAGGGGACTATTTCACATCTGTTCAATAGCAATGGAGGAGGAGGAGGAGGAAGAAAAGATCAGAAGACAGAGGCAGGACAGGTTACTAAAACAGAAGGGAACCAAAGAGTCTGACAAAACAAGGGCCAAGGAACGTGCCTGCTCTTCTTCTCCTTCAAGCAACTGCACAGCAAGGTACTGACTGTAAAAACAAATACAGCATTACAATGCAGAGGCAGGAAAAACCAAATCCCAATCACACAGAGGCAAAGAAGAAAAAAAATTAATCAACTTATGCCAAACCTAATAATAACATAGTCCGCACCATTAGCCTCCCCAAAAGAGAGGAAAGGAAAACAAAGGCTCTGAAACATTAAACACAGGAATTAATGGAAAATATCAAGCAAATGTAAGAATAACAAGGAGTGCAAGACTGCACACTGGCCTCTATTTCCCTTTCTCCCATTATGCATACAGAGACAGAAAGGAAAAGCAAGCACGATTCCCAGCTATGGTAATTCTGGAGTTTGTAGTTAGGAAAATTATTTGTAAGCCAATTGAACAAAGATAGCTAAATTTTGTTCTTCCAAGTGCTCTTGACTTGGTAGAGTCATTGTACTGAACTAGGTATGAAATCAAAGTGATTGCATTTGAATCCTGCTCTGGATTCAAAACTCTTGCAGACAGGGACCTGGGCTGCTGGGAGCTCAGGAACTCTCAGGGAAAAGCCTGAAGTGGAGTGTGAATGGCATCCTCCAGCCAGGCATGGGGCAGGCTTCTGCAAAGCCAGGCTGTCAGGTCTGCTGTGTTTTATCCCACCCAGCACAGTGCCCAGGCTCAGGGCAATATTTTGCCATGCCTTTGGCACCAGTCCTGTCTGAGGGATAGAATTCATTTCACCAGCTGTGAATCTCTACAGAGGAGATATTTCCAGATGAAATTGTCAACTGAGGGATGCTCTTGGCATACAGTGCAGAGAAACAAGCCTTTCTAGGGTGAGATTCACCCCACCTTTAACAAGGTGTCTAAAGTAAATCAGGTGAGTCAGTCTCAATAAGTGTATTGCCTCCATTGCCTATTAAGGGACCATAGGTGTCTAGTTCAGGTGAAGGTATATAGTTGTATGAGACTAATTCCATCTCTAGTTTATTTCCTATGCACATATTCAGGGAATGCATTTGTTTATATTTAATTTATTTTCTTGCATAAGAACAAGAGAATGGGAGAAAGCACATTCTCCTCAAGCAATGAGAACACACAATTCACATTTGCTTTCTCTTCTAGTTCCCAAGCCTCTTTCTATAATGTTTTTTACAAACTCAGCCCCCCCCCACCCCCACCCCCAGCCCTATCATTAGTTTAGTCATGCAGTGATTCCTCCTAAATGGTCCTTTTCCTCTTGAGTCCTACCCTCTAGCTATCCAGACCACCCAGCCCAAGACTTCCCAAATGGACCTCTCACTCAGCAAATCCAAAACTTGTCATTGTTCCTCCTTTGCAAGAGCATTGAGTCTGCAAGAGAAGTCTAATCCAAATCCACATGGATGTGACAGGGGATGCAACAGTCAGGCTGGGGGAAAATTCCTGTTCACTCCCCTCAGTTGCTCCCCTCAGCTGTTCCTGCCATGCAGACAGGAGCAAAGCTTTTATGGATGTAAGTCACAAAGCCAGTCATTTATAAATGGATGAGAGTTTTGCAAGCACTGGAAAATTTTCACACAGATACCAAGGTACATCCCTGATACAAGACCACCATCCTGCCAAGTTTTGAATCCATGTCACAGTGTGGGGGTCACAAAAATTCTCAGAGAAATGTCCAACAGAGCTTTTTAATACTGATATTTATTTCCCAACTGTTCCTCTTGGAAATTGATGAGTCTGGCTGGGTTTTTTTCCTTTCTCACATTTCTCCACATCAGTGAAAAACACTTGAGACAGGTGAGGAAATTCTGACATGGTTATGAAGACTTTCTCCAGCAACTTCTGTAAAAGTGGGTCTGTTCCCACTGGCTGTTCCCAACTAATAAAACACAGCACAGCATCATTTACTCACATACTTCATTCAGTTCTGAAGCTCATATGACTGCTTCTAAAACTTTCCATGCCTGCTTTCCAATACACAAATCTGCTCTCACAAAGAGATGGACTTTACTGACAACCATGCCAAATCTTACATAAACAAGGTAAAAAATTTACCCACACTGGATCTTCATCTGGCTTATTCCTGGCCCCGATTCAGTGGATGTGAGTATGCTGAAACAGTGAGTCTGTAGAATCCATATCTTAAGGAAGTTCAACTCAGCACTCACACATGGTGGTTTGTAACATGCCTTTCTCAAAGAAACCACAGCAATGTTCCTAAAACTTGTTCAGAGTGCAAGGATGACATGTAGAAAAAGGCTTTGAAAAGCTAGGGGGATATCCTCATATACCTTTAAGGAGTTCTTATTTGTGAGCTTGTGAATGGGCTCTCTGTGTTCTGGTCCTCCACTCTTGTCCAGATTCTGTTCACATATGACACCTATAAAACCTGACACCCAGTGTCACATCAGCTATTTTTCTCACACAGAATCATTCAGCCGGTCATTAAGTTTCTCCAAAGCAAGGTCACCCCTATCTGTATATCACTGAGGGTCCAACCTACAGTAGAAGCTGGGGATTCAGCTTCTGCACACAATTTCTTGCAGTGTTTCACCCTCCCCACCACTGATCTAATTCTGACTTTCTTTGCTTCTCTTTCAACCAACTATTTCCCCGCCATGGGCCTGGAAAGTAGGCGGTTTCCTTCCACTATACAGCAATCTTACAGATATCTGAAGGCTACTACCACTAGAAGTAGAATTAGAAGTCTCTAATTCTCAGTCCCCTTTTCTTTCCATTAAATCAGGGCTTTCATTCAGATTTTCTTCACAGCACAGGACTTTCAGGTAATCAACCACTGGCATGGATCTCTTCTGAATTACCTTCCACAGGTTTACTTTTGTCACAAAACCCAGTATCCACAACCAGCTATGTCATAGCTGAGGATCCACTAACAGGCAGGATGAGGGAGTGTGTCAAGAAGGACTTCTCCATGCACATAGAATCATATGGCTTGGGATGAAAGGGATCTTAAAGATCAACTAGTTCTAATCCCACCTGCCATGGGCAGGGACACCTTCTACCAGGTTGCTCAGAGCTCCATCTTACCTGGCTTTGAACACTCTGGGATGAAGCACCCACAACTCTTTTGGACAACTTTTTCCAGTGTCTCACCACCCTCACAGTGAAGAATTTCTTCCTAATATCTAATCTAAACCTACCCTCTTTCTTGAACCCATTCCCCCTTGTAGTGTCACTACATACCCTTATAAATCATCTCTCCGGCCTTCTTCCTTGTAGGCTCCCTTCAGGTACTAGAAGGCCACATTGGGTCACAGAGCGTAGTTTGTAGGAGGGGCTGTGTAATGAAATCTGTGGTGTTACATGGTCCTTACAGCTCTCTCAAGGCTCTATGGCAGAAATAGAGTTAGAATATTGACTGAGGCACTTAAATTAACCTGCCCAAGAGAAAAAAGAAATAAGATATGCCATTCAGGAGGGGATGAATAAGGATAGGCAGAGTGCACTCTGGAACAATGTGAGAAAGAGCTGACAAAGAGGCCTGAAGGTGTGACTTGTGATTAAATAGTTGGAGGACATTAGTTTTTGGTTCATGGCATGTGGAATGAGTGTCCAGCAGACAGGATACTCACCAGACCTCTCGTGGGAGCTGGTAATCCCCACCCAATGGCACCAGTCAGACTCCTGCATCAGTACCACAAACCGTAGAAGTGCACCTTGCCAAGTGTTTTTTTCAGGGTGTCCATATACTTGGCATGGCTACACTCACCAATTTTCAGCAGGCTTCGAGCCTTTCCTCGCATCATCCTCTCAAACCACAGAGCCTGGAATATCTCTGCTTCTGCTTATATAATACTCCCAAATTGGCTTTCGCATTCTCTGTGAACCGCACACAAAACCTTTGCCTTAAAGCAAAACACCCTTCTCAAGCAACAAGGAACCATAACAGGCACTGGGACTACAGAACCAGATTCCCACTGCTCAGCAAAGGGCAGCCCCACGCCACATCATCCCCTGTGTGCAGGGCTTGGAGAGGTGGGTGAGAGGAAGCAGCTTTTCCTAAAACACCTGCTGCTCCCCCAAACTCCCCCGCCTCAACCTCAGCATGCATATAGATTGTTGCAACTATGTCAGAAGACCAGGAATGCATCACGGAAACCCTTCCCCTGTAACCATAGCTGGATGTAACATTTGCAAGGGTAAAGCACTCATGTTTGTGTAACAGCATTTCCGTACACTGTGTTCCACCTGGACCAAGGGAAGAGGAGTTCACTGTGACCTTGTCACAGCATCATATTTAGGAACAATCACACTCTGCTACCATGAAGGAGGTGAGGGAGGGAGCGGGGAGATGAAAACTCTCGCTTAGTGCCAACTGAAGCAGTAAGTGACAAAATTCAGGTTTCCACCCACTTTCTTCTAAATTTGACATTTTGCAGATATCATTTTCCACAAATCTGAGGAAAATGTACTTTTAGGAATAGCAGCATGACTCTAGTCCACAAAACTGCTAGAATTCAAGTCACTTGATTGATAAACATGCCAAACAGCAATGCAGGCAGTTAAAAGAGAACATCAGTAAGAGTGCCACAGAGGTCAGTGCAGCAGGATTGTAGGAGGAACAACACAGTGACCCCCAGGTTGTCAACAACAATACTTAGATGCACCTCAAAGTTTTTGTTTGAGGGTGAATCTGTTATAATTTAAAAAAATATGTGATGAACTCTATTTCAGTAAGGGATATATACACCTTTATTTAATCTCCTCTTAAGCAGAGATAAAGAATGCTTTTATTAGTTCAACTGCCTATGTAGTGTAGCTACTACCTGGCACATAACGAAGTAAATGGAGGAGAGACCAGACAGCAAACTAGGCTGGGAACTTAACCTGCCGTTTGTCCATTTTGTAAGACTAGTGGATGATTTCTGAAAAGATAAAATCCAGTGGCAGAAAGGCAGGTAGTTAACAAAACTAGTGAAAATGCTGCACAGATGGAATGACCTGCAGTCAGGTGGTGTGTGGAGTTTGAGGCTAAGACACGCTCCACAGCCCAAGGATCCTTGGAGAGCTTTGAGGAGGTGTCCCCCAGTCTCCCACTGAACTGTGAAACAGCTCAGCGCTCCATGGAAGGAAACAGGACACAGGGACTGATAGCACAGCAGATCATTTAAGCCGAGGTAGCGTGATCCAGACAACATTTCACTGTTCCAGTAAATCATTCTGTGCAAAGTTCAACAGCCTAATAATGAGAAATAGGGAAGAAACCATCTCAAAATGTTCAATGAATTGGCGACTGAAGGAACATTCAGGTCCCACAAGAAAGCAAAGGAAGATGCATCCAAATCTACTAGATGAAGAGTTACATATTGCTTCCCCATCATTTTGTGTATCTTTCAAGGGAATGTTTTCCAACACACCTGTTCCACCAATTAAAGTTACATTTAAAGAATATTGGAGTCGGCTCAAAACCACTTTTCTCAATTATAAAATTATTTTTCACAAAAAAAATAATACAAACAGGAAAGCAAAGGGAGAGGAAATCCCAACCTGCAGCTCCTGGAAAAAGATGGAGCTGAGATGACTTCAAGGAGAAGAATCAGACTCTTCTGCTCCTGGGAAGCTCAGCAAAGTAGAGGCATTGCAGCAGTGTCCTTCAACTGCTGCTTCACATGGCAGCAAGTGTCTGTGGCCCCTCTGCCCTGCTGCAGCTCCATCTGCAAAGGCTGATGATACTAGACACATCTCCATCAAGCTACCACACCTAATGGTTGTGTGAAACACTTCCCATCCTTGCCAGAAGCAATTTTGCGAAGGTGTAGATTGGAGTTTTGTCCTCCACTTGGCATTTATCCTGCCTCAAATGCAGTAAGATGTTTTTTAAAGGTAGTTATGTTTCCTCAGTTGAAAAAAAACCCCATAGTCAGAGTTTATTACAAGCTTATAGATGTTGCCAAACAAGGCCTTACCAAGATCACAAGATTTGTGCAGCAAAAATCAGAATTTGCTGTTTGACTACATATAACCCTGTGTTGTGGGGTCCCAATGTATCTGGGTCCTCCAGATGCTTTGAAAATAAAATAGCATACTTAAAATACAATATGTTTCAATAAAGCTACCAGTGTTACTAATTATATTGCTATTCTATCAATACTCCAACTGATTATTAGTATCATTAATTATGAAAGCAAAGTAATAATAAGACAAACTGAACTGAAACTGAATTTTTAAAATGGAGATTCCTGAAATCACTTGCATTTTAAGCAGTTTGTTGAACAATCCAATGTTAGTCTGTGAAGAAGCAGTTCATTTGCTAACAAGTCATCAGAAAGGTTGACAAAAGCATTATTGTGTTTGTAATAGTTCCAAAGGACATTATCTGGATAAACAGCTTTAAGTCTATCCTTACAGTACCTTTTTTCTGAAAAACAGATCAAAACTGTCTCTGTCTGTAGCTAAAAGTAGGTGCTTTCTAGGGTTTAAAAAATGTAATATTGACCTAGACAGTCCAAATGTAAGTTAAAGTCAACACTGAGAGGGGCCCAAAGAAAAACTTGGGACCTAAATAACTCCAGTTTTAAAGAAGTTCTAAGTCTGGTTCATATAGATGCTTCACATAAGAGGGAGGTGGTCTCTGAGCTTCCTTTGTCCTGAGGACTTCCACAGTCTTGCCAATGGTGACATGAAGGTTGCAGCTATGTATCAGGAAACCCTTCCCATTGCCTACACCACAGAGATGGTTTCTGGCTTGCTTTTGGCTCTCAGCCAGCAGCCCTCAGGCCTAGGTCAAGAGCTGTCTGTGTTGTGCAGGTCCCTGAACAGGAGAGTGCTGCACTCAGGGGTGACCTTACATGGCAGGCAGCTGTGTGTGTGTCCTCTGTGTCCCCCACCTGTCTGTCACTACAGAAGTCAGCTCCATAATGTGAAGTCCTGTGAAGACCTTCCCATCGCTTGCAGCCCCAATGCTCCCTTCAGCCTCCATCAATCTCTTGTTTTTGCTGTTGCTGCTTCTTTGGAGGAGTGTGGGAGAAGTCAACACTCATGTATGAAAACAGAACTCATTTTATGTTACATCAGTAGCCTATTGACATGGAACAGCACAGTAAGCTTTCTTGCTGATAAATAAAAATGATTAGTTTAACTGATGGTTGTATATTCATCATTCTTGATACCCAGCAAACATTCTGGTTGTCAAGCAGGTAATATCTGACACATCTGCCCTTATGTTTATCTCTCAGGCTACACTAACTCAAGCACCTCATCCTTGGCTTCATTCTTTGCCTACCCCCTCAAAAGGTCTGATTGTTACTTTGACTATATTTGCATATTTGTAATGCCTTTTTTTTTTTATTCCAACAGCACTAGTCTAATAGTGGACTTCTGAAAACTTATAAAACCCGCAGCTTACACTTAGTGCCATTGTTAATTGCAACTATTTGCTACCTGCTAATATGATAAACACATGCTTAGGGTTATATTCAGACTACCTAAAATAGACTTAACACTCCAGCTTTGAAGCCAAAGCTCAGGCAGACAGGAGCAGTTTGGCTTGGCTCCCTGCAGAGCTTTTGGAGACAAATAGTCACAGTGCCACATTAGGCACTGTATAAGTACTGGTTAGAAAACACAGCCCCTACATCTCTGCTGGCTGGACAAAAAGCCAGCTCTGTAGCCCTGAAAAACCAGTGGCTTTTTCAGCTCTCTGTTCCCTTGAATCTAGGATTTGTATGTAAGCACAACTTGTATGAGGCTCTCTAAAAGGCAGGGTACTGCTTGTAGGGTCCCATTCAGAGAGAGTAGAATTTTGACTAAGTTCATATCTAGAATCATTAAAGTCTGTCAGGCACTTTTAAAACCTTTTCAGAGCAATTGAGAGAACTTACTCAAGGTACTGAGTGCCATCTTGCTGTGTTATTGGCATAGATTCAGAAGTCAAACAGTTCTTATGTGATCACAACAATTTCTGATTAATGAAACTACGTTCCTTAAATCCAAAAATACATGAAACCTGACTTCAATCCCAGCTTTTGGCTTTCACAATCAACAAAACTGTAGTTTTTCACTCTTCCACCAAGATTTAGTGAATTTCCTTTTGGAACTGTTAAAAACAAGAACAGCACCTGAAATATCAACCTTATAATAATGGTTTACACACTCATTATTTTAGCAAAAATTGGAAGGAACAAAGGCAAAAATAGAGAAGATTTTCAGTGCTGGGTCTTACTTGCAATTGGATTTCAGACTCCCAAAACTGATGCAATGCCACATGTTTTCTCCTGGAATCATTATTATTCCCAGTTCTTCCCTCAAAATTGCCACAAGATATAATATTACCCCTACCTAAACATGGAAAAGAAGAGACAGAGGAGGACATTGACACTTTTGGGTGATGAGTGGATAACCAACAGCACCATCACAAGGAGCTGGGATGCAGGGTATACAGGAATAGAGAAGGCTGGAGAGCCAAGAGGAGATTGATGGTCCCCACTGCTCCCTGCAGAGGGGAGGCTTTGGGTAACAGTGCAGGAGGAAGAGCACTGTAATTGGCTGAGCTTTTTCATTTCATGCATGAAATGAAAAATGTAGCAACTCTTATGCTGCGATGCTCCCCTGACCATGAAGCTCCTACATCTGACATGGGTGATTTCTGCAAGTAGAAAATATGCAGATGTGCACCCCTTTGGCTGAGCTCATGTCAGGCATCTGCGCTGCACAAACCCTACATTAAACCAGAACCCTGGGCACTTGCTTACAGCTTACCCACATGACTTCAGATCCCAAGGAAATCAGGGAGTCTGAGTAGCATTGGAACCCCTGTGTGGTGGGAAACCTTACCCTCTCAAGCGAAGGGGAGAATGGATTTTTTTTTTTTAATTCACCTCTTGTTTTCTTCAATGTGAACAGTCCTGACATTTCTTTTCAAAGGTTCTATCAAAAGTTCACATGTCTTGATAACTGGACAAAATCAAGAGACAATAACTGAAAGTGTGAAGCAAAATAGAAAGGACAACTTAGAATGGGAGAATTACAAAAAAGCCTGGGTCTGGAGAAAGACATGGAAAAAGTTTCTCACATCCCATAATCGTTTATGAGGGAAATGCAATGGACAACCTGACAAAGAGCTATGTTGTACGTGAGAACCAGGCAGATTCATATTGTTCAAAACTGACATTAGACAAGCTGCCCCAGAAGGAGTTTGGCCCATGAAGCCAAACTGGGGGGATGACCATGAGCATAAAAGAAGATGGGGAATGGCAAAAGGGAAGAATTCCTCAGCAAAGAGAAACAGATGACAAAATGGAAGTGATGATTCCAAGTGGGAATCATAGAATCATAGAATGGTGTGGGTTGGAAGGGACTTTAAAAACAATCTAGTTCCAGCCCCTCTGTCACGAACAGGGATACCTTCCACTAGACCAGGTTTGTTCCAGTCAAAACCAGCTGAGGAATTTGCATTGGAAGGTCATTAGAGCACCTGCTGAATGAGGAAGCAGGAATTTGACACAGGAGAGCTTACAATGAGGAAAGGAAGCTGGCTGGTCATGAAGAAAAAGATTGGAACAGGCAGCTAGATTTGGCACAGGATGAGGCAGAAGGATGTGTTGATCCTGTACACTGAAGTAAGCAGTGCCTCTGAGCCCTTCATCAGGAAGTTAAAGACTGTGCCAGGAAATAGACGTAGAAAATTATTATTAAATTAAAAATCCTGAAGGAGCCTTCGCATTTGGCCTAATTTGGAAGAGCTGAATTTTGAAGCCCTGGAGTTCTTGTAACATGCTTGGGGTGTGAATATGTTTGTACTTAAGAGCACAAGAGGTGTTCAGTCTATTCCATGCCAGAAGCCAAGAGTGCGAAAGCAGGGTTTCCCTTCTCCGTGATTTACAGCTTCTGAGTCTTCATCTGGAAAAGTTCATTGGCCTGTCTTGTTTGTGCTCCACATTATACTACCTAATCTCACACCTGATCAGTTGTCAGACAAGGTTTATCAGAACTGTCTCATCTCCATTACCTGCCCCCCATCCCAGTTTTTCAAGCTTACTAATCCAGCAGTTTCTCATTTCTGTGGGAGGAGACCTTGCATCACCTCTGCAGGACTGGCTTATTTTTACCTACACTGAATTTCATTGTGCTCTGTTTTCCACATATTTTAAACACTGATATATCTCTTACTTACTGTTTTTCTTTACTCAGTGGGACTCAGATAATCACTTTATCTTCCTTAGGACATATCACTGTCATTCATGAGTCACCATTCAGCAGAGTCCTTAGCAGGCCACTCCTTGGGGGTGCAGCTCTGGGAGGCCACCAGACACCCAGGTGCTACTGAAGTGGCAGGAGAACAGACTGACAGCAGTATTAAAAGGAGGGCAATAGCACAAGCAGCTCCAGCTTTGAGTCCTGCTTCACAAGCAAGACCAAGCTTATTGCACAGCACCCAGTGGTGTGCAGACATATCCCAGCCTGAGCAAAACACTTTCCCTAGGGCTCCAAGACATTCCAGACAGATTAGGAGTAGCCAAGAAGAGTCATTGCTAACACCAAAAAGCTCATGGCATAACAGCTTTTTCCTCTCTCTTGCCTCTTATGGTGGAAGCCCTCTTCTTACCCTTCTTCAAAACCCAGCTCCCCAAGCCCATATGTAATAGGATTTCTGATTCTCTTCTTTCCCAAAGAAAACTTCACTGAGTTCACTGAGGCACACTGCCTCAGTGCCTAAATTTCTGCTTTCCAGCTCTTCCTAAAATTACTTCACAGATGAGGCACTCACTGCTGACGTCTTCCACAGCCCTTTTCCTTTACTTTCTGAGCCCATCCCTCTCCAAATCTTCATCTGAAAGCATTGACTCCAACATTCTCTAAATTCCTCACTGAAGTGCTCCAGGGATGGCCATAGAACAGGTATCAGAGCCAAACCTGCCACATTACACAAGACCAAGTTACCACCTGTGAGCTGATCCTTGCTCAGCCATAACACCTCCTTTGCTCATCCACACCATTGCTGCACAAGAATTTCTTCTCTATTATTACCTTAGTGTTCCTTAAGTCCATTCAGTCCTAAGAGACTAGGCAGAAGCAGCTGATATCTTCCAGCCACCTCAAAACTAAGACATATGGAGAGAATTGCTGATGAATTTTGAGATGTATTATGTGACAGGTGCTTTTGGCTCTGGTTATCTGAAATGAGGGGGAAGAGGTGGAAAGGGTCTCAGATGGAGAGTTTTCTAGTGGAGGTTTAAATATGCCTAGCCATGAATCATTCTTGTCTATGCTGACCACAGAGCATCACATCTGTTGTTTTTATGGTCAAGAAAAACAAAAAAAGAAAATGACTAATTCATCCTTATATAGACAAGCCACTTGAGTCAAGCCTAAAGCAGAGTCTCCTAATTGGACAAAACCATGGCTCATAATAGCATTTTAACATTTCTCCTGCTTACTGTTTGTCTTTCGGTTAGTTACTGAAGGGTGTTAACCTGGAAGTGGTCACCATGAAGTTTTGAAGTTACAGTAACACCCCATTAAGCAGTACATGGCAAATTTACTTCACACCTGGCTTGTCAGTGGTAGTATTTCACACTCTGGAGGCTGCCAGCCAAGCCAAACAGCAGCACAAGCATCTGTGCAGTCACTGGCAATTTTACAGCCAGGAAAGAAGGTCACATTGTTCCATCTCTTGAAAAAAGCATGAGGGGTTTCAGGCACAGGCTGTGAACCAGTCACATCCATATCTGCAGCTCAGCTATGTCTTCTCTGTCAGCACTCATTGTACAGAATTATGTACACAGGTGCTCCACAGTGGGCAAAACTACCCAGTGCCTGTGACAGGAACAGCACCCAAATACACTGTCTGAAGCTCAGCACACAGAATCACATCCCAAAGGGGATAAAAACACGTGATAAAAGCACACAAAACACTGGAGCCATGGAAATTGATCAAGTATGGTCTTGGCTTGTAGGAGTGAACCTCACCTTCCTTTGCTGTCACTAAGCTGGAGCCTATGAGGTTTCAGTTGTGCTCTGGGTAATACTTCTGTGCACTCCAGAGCAATCTTCATGGCTGGGTCTGTAGCTTTCAGCCCTCTTTGCCCTTATTCCCTACTGATACACTTAACAGATTACACCACTGTGGCCTCAAATCTCCTCTGCTACCATTAGAGCAGTAAAAATACAGCAAGGGAAAAAAAATATTTCTGTATTCCTTAGTTCCCCAATCTCAGTTCCCAAATATCTTCTGAAATTATGCCAGCTGCTTTACATAGGTGCTATTCATGTTTTTATTTATGTATGAAAATGTATTTAACCTACTGGGTGGGGTTTGCTTCTTGTCCACTGAACAGTGTAGTCTTCAAACATGCAAATTTGATCTGTTTGCAGCATCCAAAATAGAAACATTGCACTAACAGTAATTAGATCAGAGTTTAAAAGGACCAGATCCTCATTAAGGCTTTTCCTCAATGACTTTACAAGCTTAGAGCTTGAATCTAATCTTCAATGTCAGCTGAAAGGGAAGCCAGGGGGGTTGATAGAGGGGAATAATGACCATATCTGGCATTGGTTGCTGTCAGTGAAAAGAAACAAGGGGTTAGTGCTGCAAATAGTTAAATCTGTAAGATCTTTGAGACACAGATACATCCTAGAGGCTCTCCTAAGAATCCCTTCTTTCAACAAGACTTTGGTGTATTGCAAAGAAAAAAGCTGAAGTGTTGAGTGCCCTGACTTTCTCACTCTCCCTCCAAAGCAGATGTCACTGCAGGCAGCCACGTTGAGTATGTAGAACATCTTTGGAGAAAAAATTCAAAATTAAGGTGTCACACCAGACAGATTTACTCTGGCCTCTCTTAATTCAGTCTTCCCAGAGCACCATTCTATCTTTTTTTCTCTCTGTTTAATCTTGGTTGTTTCTTCCCTTCCTCCTGCCATACTGGTGCCCATTCTTCCACGCCCTGTTTCTAAATAGCACAAATGAGTCACATAAAAAATCCTGGTGAATTTGCAATGGTTTTATCATCCATGTTTTACAGATAGAAAAGTGAGATACAGAAATATTAGGTACCTGACCAAATCTGTTCCAAGAAGCACGTGTGTCAGGGCACAGACCCAAGATACAAAACTGCCTTTCCTGTCTCTAACCATTCATACACACACAATACTCATACAATGTGTTTCTTGTTTACTGTCCTGGCAACCAGCTTTCTTTCCTTGCCTTCTGTTGAAATCTGCAGTTTCATTACCCCTCTGCTCCGTAATGTTCTTATTTACTTCTTGATCTTTTGCTACAGTCCTCACTTCCATAGGTCTTTACTGGTACCCCAAAACATCCCTTAGCAGGATTCAGTAGATTGTGTCAAAGCTTTGTACACACCAGGAAAGCTTTACATTTGAAAAGTATGAAAGGCAGTAAGAACTTAATAGACAATGGCAAATTTATTTCAAATTATAGGGATGGGTTTAAGATACAACTGATTCTTAGAGTCCGGGATTTAATATGGAAGATGAGATGGAAGAAGTAATCCAATATGATCTAAGTCTTAAGTATGGCCCAGGTCTGCTTGTAAATTGAAAGTAGTAATTATTCATTACCTGTAAAAGCATTTGATTTCATTTTAATGGCCTTTGCAAATTGCATTACTAAATCATTTGTTTACAAAAGAAACAGACTTAAAAATCTATTACCTCTTACCCTTCTTATTACATTGAATGCAACAAGTTGTACAGGAGATAAAACTGAGTGGAAATACATCCACATGTTTGACAATGATGCACTTCAAATTTCCATCACATGAGAAGATTACATTTCCTCTTTTAAGACCCAAGATCTTTCTGGTCTAAATTTACAGTTTTAAGAATTGTATTTGTTCCAGATGAATCATGTAAAAATGCTGGTACACAAATGAACGAATTATAAAGATTCATAAGGCAAACTGCAGTCTTTAGCCAGAGGAAGCTGGTCTACTATGAAGCCAGGATCAGAACACCGTGCTCATAAGCCACTGAGTGTGTGTGATATTATCCATTGTCTCTTCAGGCTCCTCAAATATGAAGGAAGAATCGACAATATTTCTTCAGTTTTTTTCGAGCGACAGTGCTTCTTTTGCATTACATTTCACTTCCATTTATTAAGATGGATTATCCACTTCATGTAAATCCTGACATCCTTTTAGTCACTAATTAGCTAAATTCCCATCAGACCTGCTGCTACACAGTTCTGAGATTTGTGTAATCAGTTAGGCCTGGCCTAATCAGAGCAGTTTCATTGTACAATCAGACCTCAGAGGTATAAAAGTACATGAAAGGATAAGAAAGGAAAAACAGTGTTACCTCATATTGATTTCAGTGAGTCAATGGCAGGTCTGAAAAGAGATTGGGTAAGAGCCAAAGAAAGAACTGATAAAATATTTCTCTAAAGTGTCGGTGGCCCTCTTTTTATTTACTGGAATACCATTTCTATAAGCTGACAATGTCATCTGTATCATGCTAATTTAAGTGCCTCCAACTTGAAGAGAAGCAACAAATAAAAAGATTAAGTATTCTGTACAAAACATCAAGGATCTTAGATGTCAAAGCACAAAAAACACAGGGAAGAATTCTCTTGTTCAGTGGTCTTCATAATGGAAAAGGAGGGGGAAAAGAGCAGACTATCAAGACTTCACCCCGACCCCTTTTTCCCTCTCTCTAACAGCCCCCTGAGGATCAGTCACAGAATATCATGAGCTGGAAGGGACTCACAAGGACCATTGAAGTCCATCTCCTGGTTCTGCACAGAACCACCCCCAAGAGTCACACCATGTGCCTGAGAGCATTGTCCAAACACTTCCTGAACCTTGTTAGAGTTGGTGCTGAGACCACTTCTCTGTGGAACCTGTTCCAGTGTCCAACAACTCTCTGGGTGAAAAGCCTTGTCCTGATATCAAACTTGAGCTTCCCCTGACACAGCCTCAGGTCATTCCTTCAAGTCCTGTCACTGGTCACCACAGAGAAGAAGTCAGTGTCTGGCCTTCCTTTTCCCCTCACCAGGAAGCTGTAACTGCAATGAACTCTCCCCTCAGTCTCCTCTTCTCCAGAACAAGTTACCTCAGCTGCTCGTCACACAGCTTCCCCTCAAGGTCCTTCACGATCCTCATTGCCCTCCTTTGAACTCTACAGTTTAATGTCTTTCTTACACTGTGTCACCCAAACCAGCCCCCAGCACTCGAGGTGAGGCTGCCCCAGCTCAGAGCAGAGTGGGACAATCCCCTCCCTTGCCCAGCTGGCCATGCTGTGCCTGATGTCCCCCAGGACAGGGTTGGCCCTCCTGGCTACCAGGGCACTGCTGGCTCATGTTCAGCTTGCCAACAACCAGGACCCCCAGGTCCCTTTCCTCAGTGCTGCTCTCCAACCTCTCAATCCCCAGCCTGTCCTTACATTCAGGGTTGTCCCATCTCAGGGGCAGAATCCAGAACTTTTCCTGTTAAAATTGATATGGCTGGTGATTGCTCAGCCCTCTAAATAGTCAGGGTCTCTCTGCAAGGTCTTTCTGTCTTTGAGAGAGTCAACAGCTCCTCCCAGTTTATTGCCATTGGGATCAGCTGAGCTGTGTGGGGCCAGAGGCAAGCACAGTGTGGATGCTGCATCCAGACCACATACAAGTCCAGTCTCCCACCTTTCTGTGGGATCTGGGGCCAGGCCCACATAGGGATTTGCCAGGATCACTGCAGCAGGAGAGGGTGGCGTGTATAGACACTACTGACTGCTGTACTCAGAGAAAGGTAGAAAGTTTGGAGGCGGGGTTAGTGAGGCAGAGTAGAGGTTATATCTCAGGGAAGATGGGGGTCTGGAGGCGGGTAAGAGAAAGGAAGACAAATTATTGAAATGAAAATAATTGTCCAATTAAACTATTATTGAATTTAAATAAATTTGGTGTTGTTTCTCTTTTACAGTTAAAAGCTATGGAGAGAAAAAAGAAAACCTGACTGAGAATTGCTGTCCTACTTTACGGATGTGCCATTACATCTGCTAAGTGAAACCAAAAGTGATAGGACCACCACCTTATTCAAGATTAAAAATTCACCTGCTAAGTGAAACAGATGTCCTGTTCACACAAGTCAGCCAGGGATCTGCACCCAGATTCAACCAAAGACAGAAATAATAACTCCAGTTCTGCTTCTACTCCTTATTTCACTTTTAAATTATAAACAAAGATTTATACCTTTAGTTTGGTCATTAATCTGGCCCCTTCAAATTAAACCTTTTATATTAAAAAAAAACCTGATATTTATACCCAAAAAAGAGAAAGCAGTGATTTGAAAAAGAATAAAGAATCTAGGCAGTGCGACACTGTAATCTCAGAAGTGCTAAAGAGAGACTTTTGTCCATGGTAATGAGATCATGCTCCTATCTGAACTAGGAACAGGTATTTTGTTCAAATCTTTTCTGCTTATCAAAAAAGAAAAAAGTCAACAGCAGTAAAGATGGAAGAGGTAGAGAAATCTCATAGGCAAATATCTGCTTTCTAAAACAAAGAGTGGCTCATCTGGACCTCCATCAGATTCTTAAGGAATGTCTTAGTTCAGGCTGTGACTACAAGTGAGCAGACACTGTACCCAACATAAATATATCATACAATCAGAGTGAGAAAGAAACCTTTCTGCATGTCAAAAAATATTTAGTAACTGAACAGAAACATACAGGTATCATGGACTACCTTGCATTAACCATGCAGATCCCTTCAGTGAGCATGTGAAGATATTTGAAAGAAGTCAGATTTTGCCTTTCTCTCCTCATGAAATTTTGCAGTCTTACTTCAGCCACAGACATTGAATTTCATCCCTATTCTGGTTTGCTTGGGTACAGCCATCCTGTCACACATACATTTGTTCAGCATTCCATTGCTGTGGGCTTCACACAAAACAAGCAACAGCAGCAGCTACCTAAAATTAAAAACTGAACAAAATCTCCTCCTGAACTGTGAAGATACATGTATTACACACTCAACACAAACTGTGGTGTTTACTAAATGACCGTCCTTCACTTTGTCTTGTCTTTACATTATTTACACCCATATGTCTCAACCCTGATGCCAGATTACTTCAACTGCCACATAAACAGTCTCTGCTCTATTATTTCAAGATCAGACTTTGGTGCCCTTAAGTTGTCAGAGCCTGTTGGGATGCAATAAAATGTTTTCTTTCTTTCACGTATTTTCAATAAGGGGCTCCTATATGGGAAGCTGTGAGAGAAATTTCTGTCTCCGTCATGCTCTGTCTTAAATTATGGCTCTAAGGCTCTGGAGCACAAAGCTCTCTGTATCTGTAAGGTCTGGGTAAGAGGTGAAGGGCAGGTATCCCTGCGTAACTTAAATGTACTTCAACAAAGTATCTCAAAACGCATTCTCCAATTACATATCTCTCCCTTAAGCCCTATAAAAGAAACCTCTAGACAGCAATTGAGCTTTCTCTAGTTGTTTTTTTTTAATTGCTTTTTCTGGAATGAGGATCCTCCACATTCACATCTAACTTCCTAGGTCTGTATCTTTGTAGGTGTCTCTCTAATGATTCAGATTTATTTTTTTTTTTAATCAAGCATCATAGACAAAGTGTGCTCTTTCATTCTACTTGTTCTTTTAATCATTACACAAACAAAATATTGGTTCCAATTCCCTGACTGTAATTTCTTGTTGATTGATTCATTGTTCAGCTATAAGCTCAGTGATTAAAATATTTAGGAGGGTTTCAGGAGGTCATCTAGTAGTGCCCAAAGGCAGAATTGACTATACATCAACTGTTCTTGGCAGCTGCTTGTCTAACTGGTTCTTAAAAATCTCGAGTGATGGAGATTTCATCATTTCCCTAGGCAACCTGTGCCAGAGCATAACTGCCCTTATCATTAAAAAGTTTTTCTTCCCAGAAAGTAGGATCATCTAGTGGAAGACATATCAGTCACTGAGAAATGCTTTGAGATAATGCTGTGCTGTCATCCAAATCCACCAGGTGTTTACTCAGGCTTAACATTTGGTAAGGAATATGCCATCCTTGAAAGATACAGAAATGTTTTTGAGCCACTCCCAAGACAATAACTGATAGCAACCGATTCAGATTCAATTAGCCATTGGCTCCTTAGTGGTAATAAATATCTCAGTGGCTGCTCCTGGATATCTTCCACACACTGAATAAGAATGAACTGGGAACTACACTTCTCCAAAATTTAATTCTTAAAGAATAGATATTATTAAGGGGAAAAGAAAAAATTGCCTGGATCAAATACTGAAAGCATCCAGCCTGCAATGAGATCCAGATGGCATTGTGAAAGATCAGATTAGGTTGGATTAGGCCAAATATATATTCCAGGTTGCTTTGCTTTACTAATGAGCAAAAAGAAGAAGCTTCCAAGAAGGCCTACTGAGTTTGCAGTTTAAACTGGCACTCCCTGCAACATAATCAAACCACTTTAGTGACAGGCAGCCTTGTGAATGTGTGCTTATTTCATGCATGGCTGTTCTAAAGCTAAATAAAAGAGAGCAGTTGTTTAATGACACAAGAGAAAGGGCATTTTCAATGATGTTCTGGCTAGCAGCTTTTATTTGCTCTCCACATTTCAAGAAGGAAAATGGAGGCCAGGAGAAATCAATCCATTTTGGCTAGTTCAATTTTCCATGCCTGAGATTCTTGACTTTAAAAAGAAAGAGACAGAGATGAATCTTATTTCTTCATTAAATTTTTTAAAGAAAAATATTGAAGCTGTTCTCTTGCTCTATAGAAAAAGCTTTCCATGGTAACCAGATAATGAGAGTTAAAAAAGAAAAAGAATACAAAAAAAAGCCAAGCAGAAACTCCAAGTCGCAATCACAAACCCTCCATTAAAATTTTATTCTATTCAGTTCCTATCATTCACTTGGTCCCCATCCAAATGATGGCTGAGCCACCTCCTTTTTTACTTCCATTATCTGGCAAGAATATCTGCAAGCTCTTTGCTTGTGTGGAGGCTCAAACACGTGCAGAGGCTATGATGTAAAAGAAAATCCTACAACCCTTAGAACAAAACAGATGGCACATGAAACACTACAGATGTGAGAGCAGATGAACACTGGAATGGTTTTCAGTGGTCCCATTCTGGACTTCCAGGGGGCTTGTGCATGAATTCACCCCCTCTGATTCAGGCACAAAATTGAAGAGTGTCTTCACACTTGGTCACCTCATTAGTCAGTGGAAGGAGACAAATATTTCTAGTCCACTCAGGCCCTATGTTGCTCTCAGAGATCTCATTCTTTCACCATTGCTGCTGGCAGAAATTTGGAGCATCCAGATTTATATATTAGATATTTCCTTTTAAGAGGCAAAAATTATATAAGAATGTAAGCAAAGTTTACAGTTTGGTGGAATGCCAACAGGGCATCTTACCTAGGCACTTCATGCCTTGTGCAATATGTATGGGCACCTCAGGGACATGTGAACCTATGAAAGAGCAGAGAGGCCTGTAAGTTTTTCTAAGAAATAACTTCTGAGAAAGTTTAGAGCTTGACCCCAGAGTGCAGAAATCAGTTTTCATCCCTTTTAGATTCTCCATGACATGGATGACAAGGGAATCTTGTCTCCTCTAGACTCAGTTGAAAAAAGGCAGTGAAAGAAACCAGAGTACTCCTTGTGGACACCAGAACCCCATGGCAAGCCCTCCTTCAGTCTGGAAGCATTTCAGATCACTTTACAGGACAGCTGTAATCACAAAGGCATGGAGCATCCAGAGGAACTCTGTCTGATTCTGGTTATATAGTTCCTATCTTGGCAGGCCAAGTGATCAGTTCATTTCTGTAGCTGTGATTAGAATATGTCAGTAAGGTAGGTCCTAGAGCAAAACTGAATATTCCAAGCTGAAGGTCTATTTTATGACTCTCTTTGTGTTTGTGCACATAGGCATATCTGCATGTGAATTCCCTGTGGATTCCTCGCCAAGAGCCACGGGCCTGAAAAACTGAAATCAAGACTGTCCCAAAATAATGCATCCTAGGTTTTAAATCAAACCTCAAATTTTCTGGCAGTAGAATCTTAATCAGTATATTGTTAGTGTTCACACATTGCAGACATAATCATTTAAAAAGGCTTAGGGTTGTCTGCAGTCCAGACTCCCTGTTAGACCCCTTCATTTTGCAGCCCTGTGTCCTGAAAAGTCTGTGGCAGCACCCCCTAATCCTTTAAACTCAATCCTTCCAGACTACCAACAACAAGCAGGGTCGATTATGGTTCATCCTGTGGTTTTTCAGTTGCATGTTAGGCTACCTCTTTTTCACTGTCCCCAGCCCGAGGCTGATATTTTTGGCTGCAGTGTCTCTGGTGTTTACCTCTCAGAAGGGCTGTCAGAAGGGCAGCTGCCCTCCTGCCCTGGAGCAGTGTGGACTGGGAGGAAGCAGGAGATCCACTCACTCCTGCAGCTCTGAAGGTGCTGTCCCTGCCTGCCTGGGGAGCCAGCACTTGACTGAGCTAAAGGGCTTTCCCTGCTCAGGCTCCTAGGTCTGGAAGCACCTTACCTGTCATCTCCAGCCTGTATCCCACAACACTCACCTCTCCAATTCATAAAAACAAGCAAAAAAAAAAAAAAAAAGATGTGAATATAGAGAAAGCAGAGCATCCTCACCTCTCCACAGACATATATGCCCAAACTATTAAGTCAGTAAGAAGAAAAAAAAATTATAGGAATTCTTTAATCTTAGTTTGGGCATGACTAGTAATTGAGCTAAATGTTGCAGTACCAATCTGTACAGTGTCAAGAGATTCAGTTTCTCAGTGATGAACAGAACTAGAAATTATGCTTTGACAGACATACTTAATTTTATAGATTGAAAAATCTAGCTAAATATAATATAACTAATAAATAGCTATCAATTGGTCTGTTTTCCATGTAACAGCAAAAATTGCCCTGGTGCTGCCAGGAAAAGAAGAAAAAGTAATTCCTTAAGTTGTCTGTCTCTCTTTTCCCTTCCCACCATGAGATCATGCTGAGCCATACATTATCCTAATATGGGCTAGTTAATAACTCAATTTAGAAAGAGTAAGTATGCACAATTTCATGTTGTGCCATGATTACTTGCTAATGATAAAAATAAATCTGACCAGGCAGGAACTTCGGAGGGTTTAAAGTGGCCAAAAAAAAGTCATAATTTTCAAAAGAGTATGTTGAACAATCAACATTATTTTCCTAAATTCTTGGTGGAAACCAACCCAGCTGCAGGTCTAACACTTTGAGGTAGGTCAGAGCTCTGTGGTCCCCTTATGGGTTAAGATATATCCAAATTATAAAAGGTACCTCCAAAGGGAAGCCAGACAAGTGGGAACTCAAAGATTAATCCATGGATCTGGTAACTCTCAGTCTCCAGATTCCTCTCCAGCAGATTCCAAATCTGTATAAAGCAAAAATCCACTTCACTATTCCAATCTCCCTTTGCTTTTCAATTAAGACAGGTCAGATAAGCTTGTTCCATGTGAGACTGATTTGCTGTTTGATATAAAGGGCTTATTTTGGTACCCCTGAACCAAGGATGCATATTAAGCATTCACTGCCATTGCAATCTTGACTCAACCAAAACTGCAGGGGTAGTTTTTCTTTACCATTACAATTACAAATAGAAGTGGATTCATCCTTCTGAAAAGGATCTATCAGCAATGAAACAAAAAGAAACCCCAAATCTTTGATGAGTCAGGATCTTCTACAATTCCCTGCTGAGAACTTTGAAAGGACAGTAGGTTCCTGACAATATGATATTCAAGCTAAGATTGGTTTACAGGTAATATAAAAATTTTTATTCCTCAGTGACCAAACTGTTGTTGTGATTGTCTGGAATTTATGTGTTTCCAAAATAAATGACTGACTGCAGGGGATGGTCTAATGGGTGGAGGCTGGTATCCAGTCACAAAGGAGTGTCTTTTTTAAAATAAAATTATATACTTGTAATTGCACTTGGCTCCTATTCACAATGGATCAAACCTCAATAATTCTCAATAAGACAGTCAACCATCAACTACTGAGCCCCAAACAACTCAGACTGAGTTTTCCCTGAAGGACTAAGGCCAGGAAATCGCTTCTGCTAAGATGCAATGTTATGAAAATATTTCAAAATACAAACACTGGGACAGAAGATCAGTTTGGGGGCAATCTGCCAAGCAGGCTTTGCTTTCAAAGCTTCACTTCCCACTCAGCAAGCCAGGGAGGGTCCAATTGGGTGTAGATGTCACAGTTTATGCAATATCACCCAGCAGAAAACCAAAATGCACATATCCCAAGCTGACTCAGCAGAACAAGACTACAGGGATGTGGTCTGATGAGCAGGGATCATGCAAAAGCTCAGGTCACTGGTTCCCCTGGTTCCCCTTTCATGGCCTTTCTCCTCAAAGGGAAACAAATGGTCCACAAGCTGGCATCCACTCGGGATGTTCAGTAGCCTACAGACAGGGCAGCGCAGCAGATTTGGGAGCACCCAGTCACTGCTGACCCCAAAGTCCACCTGTGGATACGGGACCAACAGCCCAGACACCAGAAACCTCTTCGTGAGCTCAGGGTTGCTGATGCATGGGAATCACATCATCCTCCTTCCCTCTTTCTGGGTTACTTCTTCCCTCCCCCAAACCCACTGTCCCTCTGCCTTTCCCCTGTACCCTGCTACCACCAGACCCACATCATGAGAGGTATTTCTTAATCCTTTCTCATAGCCCCACTTCCTGCACCTCCAAGCTATGAGCTGTAATGTGAGAATATCAACTTTGACATTTCTGGCTTGTTATGAATTCATGCTCCTCTCTTCTTGAACTTGAGCTCAAAACTCAACTGGTGGGAACAACTGTCCTGTCTTTTTCCTTTTCAGTTACTTGCTGAGGGACTACCCTTCACATCTGATTCACCACCTCACAGGCAGACCCAGCAGTTAACTTCCTTGTCACCCTGCTTTGAGGTTTTCTGCTTTGATACTGAAAAATGAGAAAGAAAAGGCAGAGGGGGGAAAGCCCCTCTTGTTGTAACACCTGGTCACAATCTGCTCGCATGAATAAAAATTAAGCTCCTCTTTCTTTTGAGTTGAAGGTGATTAGGACTGTCTCCCTGCAACCAGAACTAAATAAGCATCCAGCCAGACTGAGTGGGGAATGAGGAACTGCAGTTCAGTGTTTGACTTCAGAAGCTCTGCCTGTACACTGCAGGTATGGGATGTACTGACCAGCACACATCCACAACCCTTCGGGATCATCCCTTGATGGCAGAGGGGCTCTATTATACAGCACATGGCCCTGGATCTCTTCCACTGTGGTCCCGTATAATAGTATCAGACTCATAGAATCACAGAGTATTTCAACTTGGAAAGGACCCATAAGGACCCAAATCCTTGATCATCACAGGACTACCTAAAGCTAAATCATATAATTAAAAGCATTTTCCAGATGGTCCCTGAACTCTTGACAGGCTTAGTGTCATGATGACTTCCCTGGGGACCCTGCTCCAGTGATTGAGTATTATTAATTTTCATACATTTCTTAAATGAAAATTTCTGCAGTAATGAGGATTTGGCTCTAGCCCAAGCTATAGTGCTATGGCACTATGAGAGAGCCCATGCTGCATACTCATGGGGTGAGAAGAGGTGTGTGGGCACAGCTGAGGACACACAGCCCTCTGAGAGCACAGAGTGACTGTGCAGGGCAAAGGCATGCACACCTGCTGCCCTCCTGGGGGACAACAGGAGCTGTTCCCAGGACTCTGCTGGGACTGTGTCTTGGACTCAGCTCACTGACAGGCTGCAAAAGAGAGCCAGGGAATGAGTCAAGCTGAAGAGTCCATCATGGCTCCAGAACCCACAATTTTTTCCTAGCCTTTTCTCTCTAACTCTATACATACAGGGACATACCCTGTGGGGCCAAGGGCATGAAGTGCCATGTGGACACACTGCCTTTCTGGGAATATCCACAGTGGCCTGCCTGCAAATCTTTTGTCACTGGGAAACAGGAGCAAGCAAGGATGCAGGATCCGTTTAAACCAAATGAGCTGATCCATGGCAGCTATGTATGAGTCTGTTTTCTGTCTGTAGCAAATGCAAAGAGGGCCTGTCTAAACCACACTAATAGGGGGCTGAGCTGTTCAGATTTCCTCCCATGAGCCAAAGGGTAGGAGCATGCACTCAGTCACTGCGGCCCAGCTGATACTCAATGTATTTATTGTGCTACAATATGCTGATCATATGTCTGAGCCTCGAGAAATGATTAACATTTCTGGTTTGATTAAGTGAAGGTCCCTTTTGAAGCTGCAAATGATGCCGCTACAATCTATCAAGCAAATATGTATTTATGAATATTTAAAAATGCTAGTTATGCAAATGTGCACTTAGGGAATTTAAAAATACATGTAATTAATCTCTTTGGGGTTGCTGTGATCTGTTGAGTGAATACATATCCAAGGAGAATAATCAAGTCAATAAGCCAACAATAACTATTGCAGAAGGATACTCAGTTGTCTCTGTTCTCTACTGATGATGGTAACACACAGTGGTTCTAGAGTAGACTGTCATCTTGTTCTTCAGACATTTCTCTGTTAGGTTGCAATAATTCAGGCTGGCTGACGAAGCAATCCCTGCCACACCAGTCAGGGTGTTAAGATTCAAAACAAAATCATCGTTGCAAAAAAGAAAGAGAGTATGCAGCATCTTTTCTAGAGTAAATGTTTGTGTTTACATACTTCATTCCACCATTCACTTCATACAAAGTCCTCAAATATACTCAATTCTTGTTTTTGTAATGTCTGACCCCACAGCACCCCACTCAATGGTGGAATCCTCATCCCCAAGTGCATGCAATTCCCAGGGAGCATGGATTATCTAAAGAAAGAGATCCTGGAAACCAGCCAGGCTGGGATTCACTTAAGCTAGCAAAGACACAAAGGAAAAAGATGGTGCTTAAAGTATATAAGGCTTATTTTCATTATCTAATAGGTCTGCTTCCATGCTCGCTCTGCATCTTGGTCCTTTTGCACCCACACTACATTTATATTTCTTCACATCTGGGATCTCTTTTGTAGAATTCTCCAAGATAAAACATCAACACAGTAAAAACAAGACAGACATAGCCTAAAAGTCTGAATGGATCAGCAGCATGTATCTCCCACACTCTAGCTACCCAGTTGCTCTCTCATAACTTCCACTTAACCCATCAGTCTGCCCTTGTGGAGCAAACAAATGGCTCTAGGAGCCAGACATCACCTCCAGGCTGTACAGTGTGAAGGTCCATTGGAGAAATCTGGCATCCTTGAGATATATTTCCATTTTCTTAATTTGATTAAAATGAGATAAAGGATTTAAAATTTACCAGGGGATTGGATGAGGAAAAAGACAAAAACATGGAAAAGAGAAAGAAAAAAAAAAAAAAAAGCAAAAGCATGCATGCAAAATACATTCTCACCAGACTTTTGTATAATTTTCTCAGAACACAGTATTTTAGAAACTATATTTGCACATAAATCTCTGTGGTTACTTATCTGGTGACTAAGTAAGAATCTGGAGATTGTTCTACCCAATTCATCTCCTCTTAAGCTTTCAGATATTCTGGGGTGTGCTTTTGGCTAGAGCTATTTCACTTCTTCACTTCCCTTATCCATGTCAACTGGTAACTGGCTTCATAATCTGCTCAACAGGGTTGTCATCTGAAGTACAAGAGACTGAGGATTAGATCCCTCCTCATAACTCATTTGTACTGCATTCAAAAACTGAGATTAAGAAAGCCTCACACCATAATTTTCCACAGGTAACAGATCACCTTGCTACCAAGGAGAATAATTTGAACCTAGTGGAGGAAGCTTTTGGCTGTCAGGGTTCCACTCTTTCTGCAGAGGATTCAGTCTGCAGCAGACCCCCTATCTCTGGAGATCACTGGCATCTACTGCTGTCCTGTCCACGAAGCCATCAGCCTCCACTGGTCACGTACTGTAGCACCTAGGCTCCAACAAAAGCATCCAAGAAACAGTACAACTATTTAGTCCTTATACTCAGAGGATAACATTGAGCCTCAAATATTGTATGTACACTGACAGCTCTGTATAAGCAGCATAGCTAATTTTTTATTTATTTTGTATACAAACTAAGACAAGCAGTCAGTTTCCATCTCCAGACTTGTCAGAGTAAAACAGAAAGTATTAAAAAAAAAGGTTAAAATTTCAGTCACAGAAGTGAGAATGAAGTACAGGTTTTTAAAAATAATTGCTTCAAAATCACTGTTTCTGGAAGTGAAAAGTATATCAGGATCCTCCAGAAGGCATTGAAAAGGCTACAGAGCTGGGATAGAGAGAGAGTAAGGGTAATATTGACTCTCTGGAGATGTCTACAGTAAATTTGGGCTGCACTGAAACTCACACTCCACCTAAACCTGAGTACTCTCCATCACACACATTGTAACCCAAGCACTCTGCACTCAGGGCAGCCACCCCACCCAGGAACAGTGCTGGTCCCAGAGCAAGCTCAGGAAATGTAAGGGCAGCTGAGTACCAACACAGTGTAGCAGATGAGAATGGGGATGGTTACATCCACTTAGCAATTCCTTTCCAAAAGCATGTAAACACAGTACAGCTTTTCACAAAACTGATGGTGAGACCTAGACCTAGGGCCAGGCTTGTGCAAAGAAGTGAAGCTCAGCCTTTAGGGAACAGTGTTAGCTTCACAGATACCTTTACTAGTTACATCTGAATCCATCACTACCACACTTGTGACTGCAGGAACAGCACTGTACCTCTAAACCCTGCCTGGGAATCTGGTTGGTGTGAACAGAGCCAGTGAACTGCAGCATAGTCAGCAGAACTGACTAAAGTTTAGGAAATGGCAGCCTGTTTCTCGTTTCAGATGTCTGTGAGAAAAGAAGAAATCAGGATCATCATGTTCAGCAGTGCACTGACTGATACATTCATATACTAAGTTTCAGTAACAAAACCACATCTCCAGTGGAAATATTGACACGAATATGAACAGCGGCACCAAATACTTTTAGAAAAGCATTTTATTTCTGAGCTTAGGACTTACTGTTTCAAGCGGCCAAAACTAGTAGTTCTCATAAGCAAATTAGGTCCAATTATCTGATGTCTAAATTAGAATCCTCTCCTTCCTCAGCTCCATTTGCTGCAATTTTTAGCACAAGAGCAATAACAGTTAAACACACTTACCTAATTATAGATAATGATCTTTATAAAGAGCTGCTAGAATATGCTAAGCATCTTAGCATAAACATACTTATTCATTCCTACAGCAAGATTATGGTAAAGCCTAGTGATCATGGCGAAGAGTACCCCTGTGGAAGCAACCTGCTAAGTACAAGACACCATGTTAGTCAAATGACCTACCTCCTCCCTTTCTTCCATCCCATCAGCTGCAGGTGTTCATTTCCAGCTCAGAGAGAAGATCTCAGCCCATCCCTCCTATCAGCAATTTTGTGGAAAGCATCCTTTATTGCCTCTGATTTGTGACACTGTCACTTACTACTGCCATGAGGCAGGCCAGCTTGAAGATTCATTTTGTCCCAGACCCCACAGTACTCACACTGTTATATAAAAATTAATGACCAAACTCTTCTGTCAGGGCAGATTGAAGTCACCACTTGTCACAAAAGGGCCAGATTTCCTCAGTATAACTGGGACAGTCAACATAGCAGAATTCAAGTTCTGTCAAGTCCTCCCCCTTCCCTTCCTGGAATTGCATCCTAGAAGCTCAGGAGCAAATGCTCCTGGTTCCCAAAAGAGCCTGTTCCACACTTTCCATCCTTCCCCACTCTACAAGATCAGTTTCACCGCACAGAGGGAAGCCACTGAAAAGACAAGCTCTCCTCCTGTGACCATGAACTCCCAATGGCATGTCTGACAAACACCTATACTGCTAAGAGAGAACTATCAGGAGCTGAAACACAGCCCTTGTGCCGCAGAAGCAGCTGCCAAGGCCCTGGGGTGATCCTTTGGCTGGTTTTGTAGGACCCAGATCCTAATGTGCTGTCTGGAGCACACACACTTTTTTTATTCTTGAGGACCAGGTCTGCAAGCTCTGGGGAAGCAGCAGGCAGAGCAGCATGAGCATTTCCTCCCTTGCTGCCAGCAAACCTGAAAAACCACAAACAGCAGGGCTGGGAGGGACTGTGGGAGCAACCTCTGCACTGCAGACTGGTCTGGCACCTGCACCTGACACAAGAGCCTCCTGAGAGAGATTGTACTATCCAAAAAGTTTCCCCCATAGTGGTCTGTGCTCTTGCAGCTTTGATAGCACTGGGCGATCAAATAAAAAACTATCTAACAAAACCTCCCCTGAGGTTTTATTCCTGCTTTGTATCCCTATGAAATAACAAGAGAGGAAGACTAGCGCAGATCCTGGTCTGCAGGTCTGCATTCCTGCCATCAAATTGCCAGCAGCCTCCTCACCATTTTAGGCAAAAGCAGTGGCCTGCTGTAGCAAATTTTGCTGTCCTGGTCAGAGCAGAAACAGAAATTCCTTCACAGAACATTGTGAGAAGCATCACATGAAACACTTAAAAGATGTGTTGCCACGAGTTGTTGAGGGTCTATATCTCTTGAGTCTACAAAGAAGCCACTTCTGTTGGAGAAATACACAAGGGAAGCACCTTTGCTGCAGTCAGCAACAAAAGAAGATGCAGCAATAACAGAAAATTAGAAAATGGCCCCATTAAGGCATCAGCTGTTTGATGCTGCTAAATTACAAGGTCTAGTCGAGAACAGCATGGTACTGAAACAAAACTGCCTTGAGAGGCCAAACCCATGTTTGGGAAAAGCAGCAGAGATGAGCTGGTTACAAAAGAAGTATGTCTGGTGAAGGACCTGCTTTTACATGTGGTATACTATCTGTGTGAATATCAGCACATCTGATGCCAGCTCCTATGACAAGTTACAGTGCAGAACCTTTCATAACCTAGAGGTGAGGTTGCAAGGCTGCTAAGAACACCATCACAAACCTCAATACTACGGGCAAACTTATTTCATGGCTGCTGCTTGCAGCCTACAGCCAGACCCTCTCCATGTCTCTGCACTAACCCACCATAAAAAATGGTTTGAGGAAAGTCATACTAATAGTGTGCAGAACAGATGAGTGTGTAGCTCACACACACTCATGGTGTGCTGGGTTCTGAAGACTTCCTGTCTCTTACCCAGGAAGGGCAGGGTCTGCAGGTGTCATCTGAGGTGAAAAATAAAGTGCAGCTCCCAATGACTTATTCCTAGTTACTGCTTTGGCTTTCAAGGTCTGTGTTAGTGAGAGAAACTGAACTGTATTTATATAGAAATACAAATGTCTAGAGAGCACATGTGATAGTAGGAAAATGAAGTAGTGTATTATTTTGGGCAGGCAGAGTGCAATTGCAGCTGCATGCACACAAAACCTCACTCTGCAGTGATAGAAGAATGGACAGGCCTGTTTCCAACACCTGAAACCTGTCTGCAGTGCCTTTGCATGACTGACCAGAAAGCAGAGACCCCAGGGTTGTGAGAGACTTTCCACCTCAGCCATCTGCCATAGAAGCTCTGTGAGAATCACCCAAGAACAGCCTCAGCTGGGTGGATTTAACTGACAAGAAAACAGGCATTTCCTGTAGGTATGAGCAACAGCACTGACTCCTTCCTGCACAGAAATTTATTTGTCCCATTTCACATTTAAGAAACAAAGAAACAAAGGGATGGTTCACCTGACCTGGAGTCAGGCCTAGGACCCATCTGAATTGGTGAAGAGCTTGCACTATCTCTTCCAGTGATTCAAGGCTTTCTCTTCAAGGGAACACACCAGAAGAATCAATATTAATAGCATCAGCCAGGAGCTATTCTCTTTCAGTACCTAAAACTGCAGATTTTCAGCCATGCAATGAGCTCTGATAAGTGATCTGAAATACTCCATCAAATACAGTCTTGATTAGATGAACTTTTTCACAAAATACTGCCTCTTCATAACTAGGAAATGTGAAGGGCATGTTCTCTTCTGCATACACAGGTCTCTTGCTGCATAGGTCCAATAGGAATTAATAATCCTAGTGTTGACAACTACTTGCCATAGACCTAATCTGGAAAAATGATTCTTGCAACTTCCTTGAATAGTTTCAAATTATTCATTACAAAGCTCATTCTTGACTTTCAATTGCTAATCTTTTTTCCCCCACTTAATCCTATATTTTGCATAAAAGATGCTGTGCCTGATTTGTATTATTACTGCAAGAATTTATTAAAATAAAGCTTTAATGGGATCAAGGCACAGTGGGTCAGGTTCCCACCTCCAAGGCCAGAGCTGTAGAGCACAATAATGTCTTCAATTATGCAAAATCTAAATTAGCATTGGGAATGGGCATGAGGTGCTTTCTTGCTCTTATCCTGCCTTTTTCAAAAGAAAAGCAAACACAGCATGCTCTTCTGACTAGCTAAAAGAATAAGAAAGTTTTTCCATAGTGGGACCTATCATTAGGCACCATATTTCACCCAGGGACAGATGAGAATTTGGCTTTTTTACAATGGTATCAGTGGAGAGGATTAAATCCTTCTATCTACTTCTAAGCATAGTTTTCCTCTGGTTTAGACAATTAGAATAAATGGACATAAAGGAGCAGAACCCACAGCAATTTGAAGACTGACAAGGATATCAAATGTTCTGAGCAAGAAGGTGTCCCTGGCTGTGTTGTACTTTCCTGTTATGATGCTCTCAGCATCCTCCAGGCCTCATTCACTGGCAATGACCTCTTACCCAATCTCTGGAGATTTCTCAGCAAGGAGCGAAGGGACCATATCCATTGCTACACCAAGTCGAAAAGTTTGCAAGCACTGTTTTCTTTTTTCATGCTCCCTGGTCACCTCTGCCTTCACACAGGCATGTCCAACAGAGAGTCTAGTAGAACCAAAAAAGACTACACAAAGCTGTGCAGCATATGGCACAGTGCTGCATGAATGTCTTCTGGCCCAGGAACCCTGGGGAGAGGGAGAGGGAGAGGGAGAGGGAGAGGGAGAGGGAGAGGGAGAGGGAGAGGGAGCCCTTGAGAACACCTTAACCAGGGCAGTTCATGGGTGGCCATTGTTTCTGTGATTATAGCTCAAGCATGTTAAAAGACTACATCTGTTCCTCAAGTTCTCAATTTATTTCCTAATTGTCTTGATTTGTAAATCTTATGTATTACCTTACATGTAAGATTTAGTTTTGTGCCTACTTGCAAAGCTTGTTTCCATTAGATGTTGCTTCCCTCTGAGGTGCTGAGCTTCATCCACTTTAATCCACTTAGGAGTTGAGCCGCAATTCACAATGAGCTGGAGGTGAGGGTAGCTGCATAAAATCAGGAAGAATGTGTTTTCTTTCCAGCACAAATCACTTCACTTGGCTAGGTCTCTGTCAGCCGCATTTACAGAGATGAAAATATTTAGCCTCTTTGGAAATCTACAAACACAAAAGCATGAGATAAGTGCTAAGTATTAGCTGAGGGATTGTAACACTTCAAAGAGACGTTGCCACCATGATGGAATTTCCTTAGCAATGAGGAAAAGACATTGCTTTGAGTAGAGGAAGAAAATATAATTCCTTCTTGTTCACTCACTGAAAGCATAACTGTAAATCAGCCTTGACCAGATGACATGAGAGGAAGAAATGCTGTTTCCAAAGTTGCTTAGAAAATCAGTGTCACTAGCACTGACTGCCCCAAACAGTTGTTTTTAAACTGGGGACAGTAAAATTACAGTCCCTGTCATGTACACCAGCAGTGACAGACAATGTGAATAAATGGCTTCTATTCTGCAAATTAAATGCAAAATTAAATGCAAGTGCTCTCAAAGGGATGGGCTTATATTCACTCAGTGAACAGCCACAGGCAATTGATTACTAAGTGTATACATTAGAAAAATTCCCTTTCTCTGCAAGCAGGTGGTTTCAACTATAGACCCTGTACAGCTACTAGAAGGTGCACATCCTAAGACCTGTCTGTTTATGCAAATAGGAAGTCTATCCAATTATAATCAATGTGCTTATCGCTTTTCCAGTCTCTGCAAAACACACACACACACAGATACACACACACACACACACACACACACACACACACACACACACACCACGGGCTGGAGGAAATTACAAGCGAGCCATTATAAAGATTAAGTAACCCAGCAACCTCTTGATAAGTTCCAAGTAATTTAGTTTCCCCTGGAGCCACACTGTTGAGTCCATAGAGAGAGCAGTGCCAGCACGACAGTGAGGGTCTAGCTGGGAGGGAAGCCATCCAGCAGCTCTGCTTGTGCATGCAAACAGAGTTTCTGGAACATTCACCTCCTTAATCACGCATGCACTGAGCTCACTTTTTAAAGCTACAATTACGTTACACGCTCCTGCCAAAAAAGCAGCTGACACATGATGAAATTTTAAAGAATTCTATTTCCTCTCTGACTACAGCACTTATCCTGCCCCACATTGTTTTTCTTTATTATTTTCTTGTATGATAACTTCACAGAAAGGCATTCATTTCCTGTAAATAAAGATTTAGGGAGTGAACGTGAGAACGTGGATGGCAGATTCCAGGTCTGCCAACTTTCTTCTTTTGGAACACTGATTTTCAAGAAACAGGGAACACTCTTCTGAGACAGAGATGCTGACAGACTTCTTTATATTAAAACTACTTCATAGTCTAGTCTTGGTGACTAAGAAACCAAGTCTTAAAACTGGATTGCAATTTAGCTAGGAGCAACCCTACAGGAGAGGAACATGGATATGAGCTTCCAGAAAAATCTGGATTAGCATCTGGAATGACCCACAGTGCTATGTTCCTCTGACACAAACCCACAAAGTACCAGTGCCCAAGTAGCACTACTCCATATGCACAAAAATAACTGCACAGGACCTACACACAGACCTCATAGGCAACTTCAAATGTCTCTCACCACATGCAGAAATACCTAAAAGGTTGGAAGGAAGGAAATGGGTACCAAGGCACAGGAGGGGCTCCCTGCTCAGTGAAATTAGGTCCTTGGAACCATCATCTCTGGTATTCAAGTGCACCTTCAGGTGCCAGATACTTCTGCAACTCTGATCCTAAACAAACTTCAGTTGCTGGGGAATGACATCTTCACAAGTGTTGTCTTCATCTTCATCTGCAAAATTATCAGAATCTGGTCACCATTTTTTTGAGGGTCAGATGTTCTACTTATAAACACTTCTTAACTTGCATGAGTACAGCAGCATCCCTGTAACTTACCTCACATTATATAGAACTGTAGCAATGAGAGAGCAAAACCTTCTGGTTTTAACCACAGCCCATCAGTTGATGTTACATGGGTAAACATTGTTCAGAGGCAAATGAAGTTTTAATCAAAGATCATGAGTGTCACTGTGTCATTTTTCTAAATGGGAGAGAAGCAGACACCAAAACCCCAGCCTAATGCAATTTTCCATGTTTTTCATGAGAGAAAACAAATATTTGGCTGCAAAAGTAGATCTGCTCTTTCAAAAAAGATGAGAATGGCATTTTTTTTGTGATATTATGCTGGCCCATCACCACCATCACTGAAGTCAAAGGCATGGGGAGACAGCAGCTGATTTCAGCAGAGCAAGGTTAAACTTGTGCCACCTGCCTTTCAAGTCCCAGACCCTGCTCTGAGGGTCCTCCACGTGCAAAGGATTGGCACAATCAGGGTCCAAATAGCAGACCTTCAAGCAGGAAGGAAGTAGGTGAAAAAGAGACTGCAATGAGTTTAGATGAAAGGGGAACTACCCGTCTGTCAAGAAGCTACTAACAGAAAAACTCAGGGAGCAGCCATGGGTCTGTCTTCTTTAATGTTTTTGCAAGTGACCTCAATGTGCAAAGCAGGTGTGCTGCTGGTATTCGTCCACAGCATAAAGGAGACAAGCCCCATTTTTCTAGAAGAGGCTTGCAAAGCCAAGAACTGGAGGAGAAGGTGACAGAAGACACTGAAATGGGATGAAATTCAAAGCTGCTCAACACAAGATCATATATTTGTGGAGTAATAGTGAGAACTGCCACCATAAACTGAGAGCTCATTAAATGGAGATGACTGAGGAGAAGAAGCAGAGAGCATTAGTTAATTATAGGATGACTTAAGCTACCAGGTGATGCAACTATGAGAAAAAGCAAACGTGATCCTAGGATGTGTCAGCCAAGATATTTCCAGAGAAGACAGGTAGTGGTTGTCATGACATAAAGCAGTGGTGCAACAAGGAATAGTAATAACATAAAAATGGCTCTACTAGTTCAGGCCAAAGGTTCTCCAAGCCCATTACCCTTTCTTCAACTGTGACCAGAGTAAGAACAGGAAGAGTAAGAATAGGACAAGCACATCTAAGACTTCCCTCTGATACTCTCACAGCCTTGAAACATTTTCGGCTAAGGGGATTTCCTTCGTTAATTGTCATTTGACTGTTAAGCGACCCACAATGGATTTTTCTTCTAAATGGTTTTCAATCTACTCATGAGCCAGTTTAAATTTCTTGAATCCACTTTATCCTTCTGCAAGGACTTCCTTACATTTACTGCTTGTCACATAACTAATCACTCCCTTTTTTAATGCTTTGAGCCTACTTTAAAATAATTTCATAATCTTTCCCCTAATTCTTCTGCAGGATGTAATACAGAGTAGCCAATCTCCATTAACTTTTTCCCAAATTTTATAACCTTCTGTCATTAGTTCCCAAGAGACCTCTCTTTCAGCCTAAACAAATCCCATGTATTCAGTTTGTACCCCTGGTCATTCCTGGTCAATCTGTTTTCAGATTAAATAGACTCTTTCCAATCTAAGGAGAGCAGGACAGCTTTCAAGGTTGCTTAAGTCACATGATGTGTCATGAAGATGTGTCCTCTTTTAGCTCCTAATAATGCCTATATTTGATGTGGATGGGGATTTTTATTTTGCTTTCTGATGTGTATAAATCTAGTGTTTGTATGTCTAATCCAGTCATCCATGCCCAGGAAATATTAGCTTCACCTTGAAGAGGAACTGAAGCACAAAATCAAACCAAGACAATGAGCAACATGAAGAGTCAGTCGTATGAGTTGAATTTAAAAGAAAAGTTATGATTCTTCTCTGTAGAAAGCACTGAAAGCACCAGGGAAAGAGCAGAGTTATTTAGAGTGAAATGAAGTGTTGGGACAAAAATGTAAGTTTCATTTGGATATAAATGAGGCTTAGATATAATCAGACTATCGATTATAACAAAGCCTGGAGACTCTGAAACAGCCTCTCAACAGAAAAGAGGGTAAAAAAGGAAATAAGTTTCAGGATGGGCCAGAGTCAGTTTGCGAAATGTTGGTTACCTGCAGTACTGGGAGACTCATAACACAGGAAGGCCCCACCTAGGTATGTGTTTAATAACAAATGAGGTGCTTCACTCCAGCTCCCTCTGCGGCTGTATTCAGGCCTTCCCAAGGGCTATGTTGCTTGATTTCTTTTTAGGACAGAGTACAGTTCTTTGCATAGAGGCATCCAGAGATCTACCAAAAGCTTTCACAGAGAATAAAGGCAGAGAAAGCAAGAAAGGCTGTAAAGCTTGCTGCTGGTTAAGGCTACAAGCCATTATGAGATGAAGAATTAGCTTGAGCAGATATATGGGAGTAAGAAATTCACATGAATCCTACTGCAGAGCAATGTGGTGGGAGGAGCAGGCTACATAATCCCAAACCATTTAAATAATTCTATACTTATTAAATAGCTAAATTATTTAAGCAATTATTTATGGATTGACTAACCCCCTCATTTATTTTTCCTTGTGTAGACAATCATGGAGTAACCATTACTGCAAAAAACAGAGCTTATAATAGGTCAGATAACAGAAGTGTGTAACTAGGCACCAGTTAGGAAAAAAACCAAAACAAAACAAAAAACCAAACTGATTTGGTTTGGAATAAGGGCTTTTTGGTAGGTTTTTGGTGCTTTTCTTTTTCCACCAGTCTCAGCATTTATAAAACCTCAGACTACCACCACACTAAAGAAAGAGAAAAAAAAAAAAAAAAAGAAGAAGACCAGAAGTCTTTAGGATCACTGTCTTATTTATCACTGGATTTATGGCTAAAACACTAGAGGATACATGCTGGAAAGCTAACTAGCCAAAGGTATTATTGCATACAGAGGTACAACACAGACACATTTCAGAGAAGTGTAAGAAACTTTAAGGCATTTCTCTTGGGAAGTCAGAAAACTGGGAGGATCATTTCCATATGCTCAAAGAGGTCCTGTCTCACAGGCAGGGAAAGTAAAAGTCTTTACTAAATCACCAGTAGAGGTGGCAACCCTGATTCAAAATAATAAGACTAGTGCAGTGAAACTCTCTTTACCTCAGCTGCCAAGCTCTTTGACATTGGTTGTAATGCTGTGTTTTAGTGCCAAAGTCACCAAGGCAAAACCTACTGTCCAGAAGGACCAAGATTAGAAATTGACTGCAGGCAGATCTTGTTAATTAATGTTACAACAGGAAAATATAAAATATGAAAAAAAAAAAGAAAAAAAAGTCAGTTTTCTGTACGGTGTGTGGAAAAACACATGTAAAGTTCGTTTAAAATTATTTTTACTTTGGTGTATGTAGGTAATGCACAAATCATTCTTTTCTCAACAAAAATATACTTGTGGGTCTGATAATCACTCCATAATTTTTCTTTCAAGGCTAGAGGAGGGGTGCTTCACAAAGGCAGCCGCAGAGTTGCACAGGTAAAGATTCACACCACCCACCTATAAACACCTTCCAAATGCACATGCATGGAGATCAGCAGAGCACAATGCAACCTCTCTAAAATACAGTCCCAATAAATTAAAATTCTTGAAATCTTGTTTGGAAAAAAAAACCAACAACAACAACATAAAAACCCCCTCATGGTTTCTGTTCTATTCCCACTGGGGTTGTGTCATCTCATCATCAAGAATAACAATAAAATCAATTCATTACCTTCCATTGAAGGCAGCCTCAGGAGAGAGATCAAAGAATAAAAGGAAATGAAAGCTGACCGACTTTATCACCTTTGGAGTCAGTCCCAAAGATCTCAAATTAATTTAGATTGGTGGGGCAGTGCACAAAAGCTGCCAAGTTCTTTTGCCAGTGCACAGCCTCTATACAAACCAGTGAAGTGCTGTTGTCTCTGGGGCTTTTCAGTAAGCCAAACATTTTTGTGAGTGCTAAGTACTTTTTCCTTTGGACATTTCAAGTTTATTATCATATACGGGAGGAATATTTTCATGTTTTCCTCTTGAATTCTGCAGGGAGCCATCTGTTTCTCCTGAAAGACCCAGCTGGGACATTTCTGCATGAAATCTCTTCCCCCATGGGAGGCTGCCGGCCGTCAGCCCTTTCTGCTCCCAGCAGCAGCCCTGACTAGTCAGCCAACCTGGAACACCATCCCAAGTAGACGACAGTGCCCACAGGAGCTGGGAGGTGCCTGCAGCAAACCTTCCTCTCTGCTCAAGAGAGCAAAGCAATTCCCCAAAGCTGCAAGTGACAGGGAAGGTTGCTGCAGCACAAAACCTCTCTGGAAAGGGGCTGTGACCAGAAGGGGCTGCTCACATGGGGAGTGCGGATCCCCCCTCCACTGATTACAGTGGGCAGCACAAAACCTGATTCCAGCCTCTCTTCCCTCATCCTAAATAGGTCCTGGAGATTCCTCACCCTGCCATTCATTTTTGTCTCTTTCTTATGCATTTGATTTCAGATGCTTGAGAACAGCCCTCTGAACACTAATTTTCCCTCTGGACTTTCCTTGCCATGCCTTATTGTATTTCATTTTCAAACCAGATCACTATTTCCTTTTCAGCCTTTGTTTTAACACCCAGGCCCTGGACAACCAGACATGGGACTGGCTCTATGCAACTTCTGTCTTATCTCAGGCCAAATTTCACAGCATCTGTGGCACCACATGGCACAGACAGAGACATTCTGATAGACACCTTCCTTTCCGTCACTTCCTTGGCAAATAGCTGCCTCTTGGAAACACCCAGTTAGTCAGTGGATCCCATTAGCCCCAGTGATTCAAAGCTGTGTAATCTGCAGCTGCAGACAGGCGCTGCCTTTTTCCTTTCCACTCTGTGCAACTCTCCAAATGGCATGAAGGCATTTAGCATCTTTGACCTGATTTCTTAGCAGCCAGCAATGTGGAGCCTGAGACTACAAGGCTGCAGCATCTCCTTCGAAAAAAAGCTGTTCTTGATACCTTAACACCTCCTGCATGAGCTATAGAATGCTTTGAACTGTGTTTTAGAGGAGCCTCCAGATACCTAGGCATTTCCTCACTGTGGGATCAAGCCCCACCACTGAAACCAGGGCCCTATGAAAGGACTCTCTTCTCAGCTACTCACCAAACAGCCCCCCAAAAAATAAAAATTAATTCTTTCATTCAGCCTCAGTTCTACATTCAGTAGGAGGTAAAATCTCATAAATATTTGTATTTTATGAAATAGTTCCTGATCTTCCAATTTTACTTCTTAATGTACCACCTGAGGATTCCCACAAGGGAGTCCCAGAGTACAAAGTTTACATATCCTGCTATATAAGCCAATTTTGAAAGCTCAGCTATGAAAGAAAGCTGCTCTAAAGACCTAAGAAAAATATGATTTTACTGCCATCAGAAATCTATACTCTTCACAACCAGTTTGAAAACCAGCACTTTCTTTTGCTAGCCCCCCACTGGAGAGCAGCTAATATTTTTGGAGGTTCTCCTTGCCTGTTATTTAGCATGGTGGAAATACATCATGAATAAGCTTCAGCATGAACTGCATGCTTCAAAAAGTGAAACTCTGTCCAAAGTCCATCTATTCATCTGCAATTATTCAAACTTGTATACAAGTAAAAAATTTTTAAAAGTTGGGAATTTTTTTTAACTGTCTGACCAGCTGTTCCTGGACCTGAATGCGAGTCATTTGTCCCAGTGTAGCTCCTGATGGATAGATTCACATGATCAAAACCACTTCCAAAAGCAAAGCATAGTCAGGCTGCTGGCAAGCTTAGAGGACAGAAGGAAAGAGAGACAGAAGGACTTTTCAGTTGCTTTTCCTGGTGGTCAGTTCAGCTGAGTGTCAAAGCACAGCAATAGTCTAAAGCAGAGATGCTGTCACAGGCGCATGCCAGCCGTGCATGTAAATAAATAAAAGGCATCATTTTCCTTTGCTATGAACCTGGCACCTTTCACCAACACTAAATTGATTTAAAACCTTCCAGAGGAAAAGCCTCAATGTTTAATTTCTCTGGCTAGACTTAGATTCTTGGCCCTACTTTTATTTTTCATAACATCCAGTTTATTTCTTTTGACATTTGTTATCCTTCAAAAATGCTATTGTAATTAGATCATGACACTCTACAACTATCTCCAAACTTAAATATTCCCTTTCATTTAAGAGACTTCATGTGTAAATTTCATGAGGTTTTGAACAATGTTATCTTGAAAGTACACTGTGTTCAGAGCCAGGGTGAAAGGAAAATAAACCCATAGAAAATAAAAAGCAATTCAAACTTCTACCCCAAAACTTAAATTAAACTCTTTTGATCCTCCAGAATAACTTACTTGATTTTATTTATTTTCCCATTCTTTGCTTCCTCTGTTCAGACTGGGAGGGAAACACTGAAATACTGCTTGAAAAAAACCTCCTTTTTACTGTATTTTCAGCTCAGCAAGGACTGGAAAAATAAAGAGAAAGCAGTGTGTCCTGAAAGTAATCTCTGTTCATTCACCTCAGGAAAGTTGTCTGACTGAGGGCTATTATGTAATAAATTATGTGAAATATGGATCTGTCTATTTCAAACTGGTGTGATTCCACAGACTCAGCCTAAGGTCACTGGTACTGCCAAACTCGTTGCCCCCCAAATTACTTTGAGTCCAGTCTCACATAGTTCACCATCAAGTAGTTCTCTCTTCTCTTTTTTCCAGAGTGGTTGTGGCCTAAACCAGAAGACTGTTTTCTTTTCCCAGTGAAACTCATCTGCTGAGGAAACCTCTCCAAAAAGCAAGCAAACTAAATAGCAGTTGGCTTTTAAACATGAAAGGTCCGTGCTCAGCCCTTGCTTGTCCCCAGGTGCATGTGACTGCTTCAGAGTTTGGTTGGAACCTCTCTCTAACTGCTGGCTACAGCCTTGAGGGCCCCTTTCTACACAAGCATTCAGGGATTCATCCATACACTTCCCCCCAAGATTATGCATGGGCCAGAAGCAGGTGCAGGCCCTGACTTAGCAAAGGTTCATGACCAATCACATAAACACACCTTCAAACTACTGAATACAAGAGCAAATGAATGCCAGGGGAGAAATCTCTGAACTGCTCTCAAGCAAAGAAAGAAGTGGGAAAAAAAAAACATACAAGAAAAAATATTAGAACCAGATCACATAATGTTCACACTGCCTTTGTACACTAATGGCATGAAATTCCTGCAAACCAGTGATCCCACCAAAACAGGGTAGTATGATACAGAGATTCCAAACAGCAAGACAAGCAACTGAGTCCCACAGGTGGTTCCTTTTACCATAGTCACATTATGGGGTCCAACCACAATCACCTACAGACTATCTGACCTATCCAACCCTGCTGCTACACAATAGCCCACTGTGCTGGGTATGACTCAGATTTTGTGTTCATGCTATGGGAATATAATCTCCACCTAACCTGCTCAAAGTGGCATCTAAATCACACTTGCCTTGTTGGCTTGATTTTCCTGAAGTTTCAGACTACGCTCAGGCTGCCAACTCTCTCATCCCCATCTCAACCACTCCATCCAATAACAAAGCATTAAAAGTCAGCATTTCTAAATGCTAAAAGGATACAAAGCATGTTTCTTAACATGCTGAGGAGAGAAGGGACCTTTTTTTCCATTGATGTACTCAACATTTAGGAGCCCAAACCAAGCTCCTGGGACTTTTAAAACCACAGAGGGTTTAAGGTACTTGGCTTTGGATCAATTGCCAGACATCTATTAATTTGGTGATATTTTTCATGTGACTGGTAGATTTCAAAGCAGATGGAAGTAGCACACCTTTTTGGCACATTTTGTAGGTGAAAAGCAGGTTTCTTGGACCTGCCTGTTAATTGCCCTTCCCATTTCAAAGCCAACTGCCTTTAACATCCAGTCACTGGGGCTCCTTGCCCAAACCATCGGCTGTTCCTCTGAAGTTACTTCTTCTGCCTGGTGTTTGCATTCCCCCAGTCGAGCTGGCATGTTCTGGAGAGTAGCTCTGCAATGAAGAGTTAATGACAGCCCTGGAGGGCTCACAGTATCCACGAGTGCACCCAATCTCCCCACAGTGAAACACCTACAGAGTCCCAGTGCTCCATACAGTGATCTTCAGCAGCTCTCATGCAACAGCCTTGTTTTCCAACACACCACCTAGTGCTGATGCTCCTGTTTCTTAAACATGTGGGAAACATTGATTCAGTCTGTACTTAATGTAAAACTTCTTGGAGTATTAAAAAAAAAAACCCTCAGGCATGTCATCTAACTATTAAGAAAACTATTTCAGGCAATTTTTGGGTCCTTTCCTTTGAGATTCAGGTAACCCCCCAGGGCCAGTTGGCTTCAGAAATGAAGGATTGATTCAGGATCTTTAGGATAAAGCTGTAATTGAAATCCACAGGCATTTTTTCTGAAGGGTCAAAAGGAGTGACCATTATAAGGCTCTTCTGAAGGTCTCCCCTTTAAAACCTCGTTTTCTTAATCCAGTCTAGTCTCTAGAAGCAAACACATGGAAATATCATTAATACTCTTTTCTGCCAAACAGGTTTGTTTCCTTCCTCTGCTGATATCCAGTACAACTCACAGCATCAATTCACCACTAGAAGGAAAGGCTGTGAATGAGCAGGAGTTCCAGAGGTTTCAGCTCCTCTCACGTTTTAGGGCACTAAAAATACATGGTTGCACACCTGTCAGTTTGAGTGCCCATTAGAGGGAATCTGACCTCCTCTTGTACTTTTCCTCTTCTGAAAAAAAAACAGTTCATACTGGGAGGAAATTCATCCAGGCTTAATTCCCTCAGTATAAAACCTGATGACATTTTAGGTGTTCCATGAACAGATATGAGGGACTCTGACTGTGTGTGTTGTACAATTCAACTTAAGTGCAATTCAGGTTTAAAAAAATGTGTGAAAACAATAGAAGTTCAAAGTTCCTGGGAATGAAACTGACCTCTTTCTTCTACTGTTGAGGGAATTAAAGGGGGTGCTCTTTCCAATTAACAACGGTAGTACAGTCAGTATGTCCCAGGGTCAAAATGCTCCTCCAGTTTCCGCAAGTACAAGATGGAAAGAATTTCATGAGACATTATCAGAAAGAATTCACAGTGAGATAAACACTTACTTCTTCCATTTGTTTTCATTCAGGCTTGACTTGTCACTAGTAATTATGACAGAGGATGTGATAAATGTCCGTCCAACATTTGTAAGAACAATATACTTTACCTAAATATGAGAACACACAGGAAAAAAAGACTAATCATAAGCTAATTACTTCTTTCACTAATTGTTACTGCTCTGAGTCACTGTTTCTACACATTGCCTCACCTTTTTTTTTCCTTCAGGAGTGAAGCAAAGGGACATTTCAACCTTGTCATGTTTTCTACCTTGAATCTTTTTCTTTAAATGTTATTAATTTTATTTCTCCTTGATAAGAGTTTGTTATGTTCCCAAACCTACACTTGAATTTTCCAGCCTTTATAAACCTATTTCATGGCTAAGAAGAGGTAAAATACCAAAATGCTATGTTTTCTTTCACCAAAAATGTGCCTTCTGGGCAGCTTCACTTCTTTCATGGAGCTGGAAGGAGTTTGAATGACAATTTAGACCTTTAGTTTAGATTCTTTACTCCTTTTTCACCTGCTACTTTTCCAGGGTGTGGAAGAGCTCTTCTGACACAGAGATAAGACCTGTGGAGCTTGCTTTCATAGTTTAGCAATGGGTAAAGCATCTTGAGCAAATCACCTTCTTACCATTCCTGAAGAAAAAATAAATATGATAGTTTCAAAGTCTTGACACTTCCTGCTGCCAGAAGAATAAAAATCACACCAACAGCCCTGAAGAGCAGGTGCCATAGGTAGGTGGTGAGGAAAACGATACAAGCTCTGTTGGAAGAGTACAATTGATGAACCAGATGCATTTAGAAAAGTTGATATTTCACTGAGTTGAACATTTTCATCATGAGTTGTTGTAGCTCTTTCATCAAAATTTCTGTGTAAAATAGCAAAAATGAACAAACATTTTGGTAATTACACTCTTGTAATTACCAAGGGAGTTTTACAGATACAGACACTTGTGCTGCTTCTAGGTACATTCTGCAGAGCCACATGGGCTCTCAAACCCACCATTGCACTCTCCAGAAATGGATCCATGTATCATCCTGGACATCTTCAGGGGTTTCTGCTGCTAAATAGGATTTCTACTTATCTTATTATTTCATCTTAAATGACAAAGTCTAGAGTCTGCAAGTAACTGTGTAACTCCTGTGGTACTGAGTGCTCTCCCATTCTCTCTGCTTCCTAAAAAGTGCAGGATTCTCAGTGCTTTACAGCAGATTCGCAGCAACATGCTGGATTTACCCCTTGATAAAAATGCTCTTTTTCTTAAGGAGGAAACTCAGGTCTGTTATTTACTTAACATTTGAGAAATGTGAGAAGTTCTGTATATTCCACAACCTCTGGGGGAAAGAATTAAAAAACCCACCAACTACCAACAAATGAGCAGGGGCAAAATAAACAAATTGTTCTTTAAAAGCTGCACAGTCTAACAGTTACACAGCAATTTGGAGTTATTGTCAACAACCCTATCGCCTTGGAGACTGGCTGACGCTGCAGAGAAATATTAGATGGGAAATTGAGGTTAACAAAGGGTTTCCTACTGTTGTTCCTAGTAATATAAGCACTTTACACATCAGTTCTAATTCTGTTGAAATGGGAAAAAGGAAATGGGAGAAGAAAATTTAAACAGGGACCTCCCATTAAAATTAGAGGTACCCTGATCTCAACAAACTCACTTTCCCACCAGAAAATCACTGCTGCAGCCTTACTTCACCCTGGCTGGCTTATTTGGAGGCCATGCTTTGATTGCAGTTGCTTTAAGGTTCTGTGATTTTGCCATTTACCCAAGTTCAGTTGCTGTTTTTCAGCAAGCTCTTGCTTCTGTTCAGGTAGAAACATGACGTGGCAATGGCCTCAAAAACAGGACAAACTGTTTATCCAAAAGCTGCCTGAGGCCTGATGCCGAGAGGGAACGTGCAAGCCCGACAAGCAGTGCCATTGATGCAGTGCTGTCTCAGCACTGCTTACCCCCGTGCACACCAAATGTTCCAACTGAATATGAACTCGAGACTCTTGATAACAGCTGTGTTGTGCTTTGCTTTCCAGCAAGACTCTGACGTGAATCAAGTGAAAGACAAAAATTCCCAATTCTCTTACACAGATGCATCAGCAGTAATGAATATATTTCAAGAGGTCTAGAAATTCATTTCCAGTCAAAGACTGCCTTTTCTGCTCTTTTCCCTAAGTACTGTAATGCTGCCATCTTGCACTGAGAAACCCTCAGGTGTTCAAGACATCGAACTGCCAAATCCACATTTATATGAGTGGTTGTGGTCCTCCATGTTTCCACATGCTTGGGAAAAAGAAGTTGGTTACATTGAAGTAGAAGCAACACAGTATGCCTGCTTAGGGCATCTTTCATCAGGGACCTGAGAAGGAGCAAACTGATCCCAGGTCAGGGTCCTGTCTGAAGAGAAAAGCCTCTCACTCTTCTCATTCACGTGGAAAAGAACATACCCAGCCTTGGATGCTGGACTTCACTAATTACAGTTTTCACAGTTCAGTCAATCCCAGCCTCTCCTCTTCAGCCACAGAGCTGACTCCAGCTGTCTTCCCATGCACCTTCCTCTTTGCTAAATCCTTTGTCCACTTAAACTGAATTTCTCAGCCACCATGCCACTGTTGCTCTCCCCTTTTGCCACCTTAACCTATTGAGCTCCATATAACCTCCCCATATTCGATAAGACAGCTTTCTCCTCCACACTACTGTGGCATCAGGAAAAGATCATGCCCAGGAGAGCTGTTCTTCATTCTGTTCTCACTTCCAGCAGCTGTCCAGAGCAGTTCAAGTCGCTGTCACAGGACACGCTTTTCAGCCCACCACAAACACAGGTGCTCTACAGGGATGGAGTCTGCACATGAGGACACTGCCAGGGCTGGAAGTTGGCCAGTCAGGAAGATATGTTCAGGAGATTTGAATTCTAAAAAGACCTGCAAGTTTCTACCATGCAAATTTGTGCAAAATGCATATTTTCACGTGACTTGTCACTTGAATTATCTTGGGAGAGATTTTCAGAGGGATGGAAAAGAGCCATTTTTAATAGAAAAGCAACAATATCCTACAGTATTTTGAATCTCTCCTACAAAGCAGTGGGAAGAATGGAAATGAGAGCATCAAAAAAATCACTAGAGTAAAAATAATTTCTAATTTATTTTTGATTCTACCTTGAACTCTTCTTGGGGGGGAAAAAAAAGTCTTTCTGGCCTCATTTGCCTGTTACACTTATCTTATGGCAACACACTGCATTGAAAATTTCAGCCTGCCTGGTTGAGCCTTGAGAACGTGAGCAATAATTAAAAACAGAATATTGAGCTGCCAGGTATCACATGACTTTAATGATAACCAAAGCTACCAGCTCCACCTATAATCCCATCTTTAAAAGAACAGAAAAAAACCAGCCATTTCCAACCTCTTTATGTTCATTATTACTTCGACTTTATTTTTTTCCCACCTGCCACTCATCTCCAGCTCCTCCCATCCCAGTCTGAGTACAATGTGAAAAGACCAGTCACAGCCTGAGGGTTGTGATTGTTTACTAGGACACGTACAAGGAAATTTCACTAAGTCTGGGCATTTAATGCTACAGCACATTGTGCAGTAACATCGTAATATTTTCAAGCAGCTGTGTAATGCTCCATTCTTTCTGAATCACTCAAGAGTTTTATTATCTAAATCCATGTGAGAACACAGGAAGCTGTGTTTCCCTAACTCCTGAAATATCTGCCTCAGGAAGGAAGGTATATTGTCTTTTTGATGCCCCTGTTTTGCTTGTGAGGTGGTTCTGTGTGCCTGTTTTGCAACAGCACTATGAAAGCAAACTAATTCAAATCTTCTATGGAAATGTCATGTTTGCTAGACACAGTTTGCATCCTTTTAACTCAAGGGTGACTAGATCTTGAGCATATCTCTAACGTTATCAAAATCTTTATGATCTGAGGAGCTCCAAAGTATGATTGTTGCAGTGTGAGCTGCAGTAGGAAATTAAAAATATGAAAATGATACCCTGCATTTCAATTATCTCATGTTTTTGTTTTAAGAAAGGGAAATACACTTCCTGAAAATCTGAAAATCTTTGGCTAAGTCCAGGGAAAAAACCAAACCAAACCATACCAAACCAAACCAAACAACCAAACAAAAAAAAAAAACTAAAAAAAAACCCCCAAGCACAAAAAAAAACACCCCACACCCAAAAAAAAAACCAAACCTAACCAAACAAAAGAAAAAAAAAGAAAAAAGAAAAGAAAAAAAGAAAACAAGACAAGAAAAACCCTCAAACCCCACACTAGTTTCATCCTTCCTTTTAGTGTGTGAAAAATAATATCTGTGGCAAGGGGATGATTTTTATGACCTCTAAAGGCATGAAAGTAGAGCATGAAATAATAATGATTATCCAGACTTCAATCTTCCTTACTCTTTGGCTACACAAATCCTACTCCAGGCACCAGGATTTTGATCTAACTAATAAAACCTAAAGACACAGAGATTCAGCACAGTTAGGAAAGCAATATTAAGCAAGTGCAAGTTGCTGACATGATAAATCTCAATTCGCAAGTGTAAATCATCATATTTCTGTGAATTTAATTTCTTGGATTTTAAAGGAGGTTAGCTTTATAAGGCTTCAAAATAGTTTTTTTTTTTAAATTATGCTCTTTTTTCTGCTCTCTGCTCTTCTTTCCCTACCAACAATGGAAACAGTTCAGAGAAGCACTTACATGTACACGTACAACGAGACACCATCAGTTCCCACTATCAAGTCCCACTAGTGTCAGCTGGGAATTGCATTTGAATTTACACTACCCCAAACTACCCCTTCGACTGGGTTTAGACCTGGGAAAAGCATGGCCAGCAGGGCAAGGGAGGGGATTGTCCCACTCTGCTCTGCACTGGGGCAGCCTCACCTCGAGTGCTGGGTGCAGTTTGGGTGACACAGTGTAAGACAGATATTAAACTATTGGAGAGAGTCCAAAGGAAGGCTACAAGGATGGTTAAGGTCCTTTGGAGGAAGCCATATGAGGAGTGGCTGAGGGCACTTGGTCTGTTCAGGCTAGAGAAGAGGAGACTGAGGGGAGATCACATTTTAGTTACAGCTTCCTTGTGAGGGGAAGAGGAGGGGCAAGCACTGATCTCTTTACTCTCACAACCAGTGACAAGACCAGAGGCCTGAAGTTGTGTCAGTGGAGGTTTAGGTTGGAGATCAGAGAAATGTTCTTCAGCCAGAGGGTGGCCTGGGCACTGGAAGAGCTCCCCAGGGACGTGGTCACAGCACCAGCCTAACAGAGTTCAGGAAGCATTTGGACAATGCTCTCAGGCACATGGTGTGACCCTTGGGGATGGTTCTGTGCAGGGTCAGGAGCTGCACTTCATGATCCTTGTGGGTCCATTCCAACTCAGCATTCTCTGTGATACTATTAATTACCATGAGTGCAGGCAGAAACAAGCAAGCTTTGGGAGAGTTGTCAGTGACTCCCCTTCTGAGCATTGTTTTGGTCACTAGGGAGTAGCAAGGAGGACAGAAAAGTGACCAAGCAGCCATGCAAAGCAGGTAACTGAGCCCACCAAGGAGACATCTCCCATGACGATGAGGGATGTGGTCAGAAAAAGTCAATAGTCAGGAAGAATCTTTATACAAGGAAAAGGAGCACTGGGGATCCAAAGCCCTGCTGCAGCCTGCAATGCAGATTGGTACTTATTCCTGTGGTGAGAACACAAGACAGCTGCAAGCAACAGCTTAGCCTAGTGCTCACCAGTAATTCAGGAAATTTTATACTCACCACATCTACTGTTCTCATATTTACTGGTATGGGAGAGCTGGCATGTTCTAACAAAGCTAGAGGAAAGGGATAATGCTTGAAAAGGAGGGTTTTCTTCTTGGGCTCATCAGTAAATGTTTTTAGAAAAGCAAGATTTTACTTAAGTTTACAGGATAACTTTCCCCCCTACTACTCATTAGACTGGATAAACATTTTGCAGCAACAAAATAAAGTCTAGAAATTGCCCCAGTGGGCTCTGGTAGTCCATATAACTTCTTACTATTTCTCTCTCACCTTAAAAAGACAACGTGATTGTTTTTAAAATTTCACAAATCCATCTTTATACACAGTCAGTACTGGTCTACTAGTATAAAATAGGGAATAAAAGCCCTGAAATGTTAAATATAGTGCTTTTGGTCCATGTACATGATCAACTCAGAAATCCCCAGAAACAATCTATGGTAAGAAATGAAGAACAAAAACACACAATGCTGAAAAAGATAGAACAGTTGTTCAGGACTCCTGAAAGGTATTCTCCCATGGATATATTTGTACTTTATAATTCAGTTTCTGTACTGTCTAATTATCTACAGACAATTTAGTCTTGGGTGGATTATAATAGGTTCTGCTTCAGTTCAGCCAAGACAGAATCATAGATGGTTGGTACAAAGCCAGCAGCAAAGGAGTAGAAGATTGCTGAACTATTTTCAGGGTCACTTCTTATTCTAACCTTCCTACAGTGTGTCCAAGAATAAAGTAATCTTACCTTGTTATGTTCAGCACATGTCCAGGTCTGAGGTAGAAGTTTTTACGTTCCTGCGTAATTAAAACATCTTTGAGATGTGAATAATTACCACCTCACCACTTGTGCAGGGTCCAGATATAGGCTTCCTTCCCACTCTCTGTCCTTCTATAATCACTGGTTCAGTCCTTTTTTCAAGATGAGATGCTACAGACAATGCTTTATACTGACCAACTTATCTGATGTACAATTAAGCATAAGAGCTTGTTTTTCACTACTTTGCTTCAGCCTCTTTACTTAGGAGGACTGGAACTTAGGGAAAAATTCTCGTTAAATGCTTTTGAAAATTACAAGCCTACACTCCAAAGTTCAACAAGTGTGATACTGCTTGTACCTGAAATATACTGAAAGAGTTATAAACTGAATGCTGCGAGAGCTGCGAGACCTCCATTATTACTGTGCATTAATACCACAGATTTTAACTTCTCTTTAATTCTTACATGCAGCTTCCTGTAATGTTATAATGTCCCTATTGTCTTGAACAGAACAGAGTCTGGTACTTTCCTCCTTTTTATAACATACTTGACATTTATAATACCATCAAAAGCTTTGAGGTTTTCTGACAGAAGCTCTCAAAGCTTTGCTTCCTGTTCTGATCTACAGGCAGATGTAAAATTCACAGCAGTGCAATATGTGCACCAGCAAGCTCTCAGTTTTGAAAGTGTTCCTGCACTCTGAGGTTGTATTTCTTTCATTTTGCCTCTCCCAACATCACACTATTGGCTGATACTCTATTTGAAAATCAGCATCAAGGTGGTCTTAGGCTCCTCTTTGGGCGAAGGTAAACTTTCAAAGTAAGCTTTTCAAAGTGTTCTCCACCAGACACCAACACACACTTCAAAGAAGATTCTTGGAGGCCCTGCATGACCTTTCCTTCGCCTGGTTTGCTTTTTCCATCACCTCTTCACTAGCGCTAAAATCTGCTTTAGTGTGTTGATGTGGTAATCAACATTCTACGTTGTGAGCTGGAAGAGACCCAGGTGGTCTCACTCTAAACACAAAGGCTCTTCCTGATTCCTCAATCTTTCTGCCAAACCATGGGAACAGTCTACCTGATTCACGTACACAACACAAGTCCAACTTCAGTGGCTTCACTCCAGACTTGGAGTCCCTGGCTGGCAAGAACATCCTGCTGCGTAGGTGTTCAGGGTGACATGAGCTTTAGATCCTGCCAGCAGAGACACGCCTGGATCCTCCCACAGAGAGCACCCAAGCTGCTCACAAACAACTATCCTGGAGAGCAAATGTTCCATTCCCTCTACAGGTTTATCGACATTTTTGAATTTCCTATTGTCCCCAGAGAAGTAACTCCTGGATTATAGCCCTGCTTGGTGGAGCACCTTTCCCTAGAGCTAGGAATATGTTGATTGTGTGAATAATAGAAAGACCTTGGCAGTAGCTTCCACCGGATAATATCCTTTTCCTCCCACCAAACAACTCAATTTCCATCAAAAAATATCCTTAGAAGGATATTTTTCATTTAGATAGTTATGCTGTCTCTAAGATCAAGCAGTCAGACAGGTTTATAGGTATATTCCTTTCTCTAAATTTTGTTTTTACCTGGATACATCCTCATAACCCAAAGGCACAACTAAAAAGCCAATATCCTCAACATCATTAAACCCTTTGCAAAGGATTTAAATTCAAGACAATGAACTAATATAGTCAGTGGGCTAACATAAGCTAGGTTGGTTTTCACTATCTAGCTTCTGGCAGAGACTCTGCTAAATTTATTTGGACTGTTTACATTGTAGATGGCCCCTTAATTACCTCAACAAAAATCTAGAAGCACATCTTGGTCCACACCCTTTTTTTACAGCAAACAGCAATGCCTTTCAATGCCTCTGAGTGAGTGTTCTGCAATAATTAAGCCTGTTTTGCAGGAGTCTCTGCACTACAAACAGCTAAGGACACTCAACTCATTCCACTTCATCCATAGGTCCTAAGGCAACTACCAAGCAAACCTGGGTCCCTAGAAGTCTTTTCTCCATGGAACATTTCAGAGTCATGAGAAGTGTTGCAGCAGAGTCCATTATATCTGGTGGTCTCAGAAATATTTCAGAGAACCAATTAGTATTCTGTGGTCCTGTACACAAGGGGGAATTGTGGTCAGAGGTTGAAGAAAGTGAACTACTCCCAGTTCACAGAAGTGAAGAGCTCACATTGCAAGTGGCAAACCTGATGTGCCAGTGAAATACAAAGGGTACTTACCATGGACTCAGAGATCATTAAGATCCACAAACTGCAATTTAAGAATCACCAGCTTAGGCTTTAATAATACAGACAGTCCATATATGGCTTAAAAGTTTGTTTCTGAATTTTTCATTTTTATGGATCTGCAGACAAACAACTTTTCACACAATCACTGCTCACATTTTAAAGCCAGGTTTTCAAGCTTCCCAACCAGCATTTTCACGGTTACCAAAGGAAGAAAACCTCTAACACTACAACTCTTGAGCGATAAAAATGTTTGCCAAGTACCATAATCAAGACAGTCCATAATGCAAATGCTTATATTCCTTATTCATTTGTAGTATACCTTCTGAGGGACTCCATTCAGAATATTATTGCTGTACTAGGCAAGGTACTCGGCAAGTAAAATACAGACACCCATCAGGATTTCAAAAACCCTAAGCACTCAAGGGTGAAAGAAAAGTGGAAAAGATGAAGAGCATGGACAAATTGTAATGTCAAATTAGTAACCCAGGCTAATAGATAAATAAATAAGTCAACCCCATTCTATCAGTCTGATGCTGAACCTAGTAAAATATCAACACGATTGACAAAAGGATTGAGAACTATGTAGAATTATATATAGATAATGATAATCAACATATATTTACGGAAAATAATTCCTATCAAATAAACTGATGTCCTATCACGACAGATTTTTATAGCAGTAATAAGAGTGGTAGAACAGCTGAAATACATATAAAGGATTTTGATGGGCACCAACATTTGTGCCAGAAAGACAGAAGATGAAGAAATCAATAGTGTGTGATAATTTTAATCAAAACCATATTGTCAAAATGGCAATGGCCATCAAGCAACAGTCTTAAGGGATGTTCCATATGCAGGGAATCCCCTCAGGCATCCATGGCTCTGAGCAGTAATGGGTCATGATTTGATCACAAACTTGCAGTGCTGCACTTTGGCCAAAACACAAATGCAAACTTTGGATCTTTGAACAGATCTGTACTAAATCCATAGTGGGAATCATAGGACTACTGCTGCTTCAGTGCACCTACTTCTGATGTCAAGGGGAACACTGGAAATCAGACAGGTTCCCAAAGAATGGCCAAGGGGTTTTAAAGATGTCCCTTATGAAGTTTACAACAGATCACTCCATTTTTTTCCTCAAAAAGATAAAGAAAGAGAACTTTACCAAGGAGCAGAGATTCATCCACTCTATCAGAAAATACAAGGACAAGATTCACTGGCTGAAGGCAAAGGCAACTGATGCAGCACCTTCAGCAGGGTTGGTTACTTTGGACTCCCTTGATAGCTCAGAGACAAAAACAGGTTCTTGCAGGATACAGTTCATCCACACTCATTTTATATATCTAACTTTGGATGAGATTCATCATAGCCCAAAACTGCCCGTGGCTCTTTGCTTACCAGAGAGAGAATCTGGGGTGGAAGGAAACAAGCTTGAATACCCTTTATGCAGAGATCTGAAGCTGGGAGGGAGCTAACTCACCCAGCCTAACTGGAGGTCAGATTCACTTTAGACAGCACTGGGACAATGTATCAAGAGTCAGAGTAGATTTCCTTCAGCAAAGGCATCTAAATCAAGGGCAGAAGGTGCTGTTGTGATAAGTCCTATGGTCTGCATCATGCAGGCAGTCAGGCAGTGCTGCTGCAGTGCTTCCATCTGGATTTCTGTCAATCTACGCTCGCCTAAATTTCTTGCAAGGTGGCTTGAATTTTTCACATAAGCAGTCCCATTTATTTAAACCATCAGTCTTGTTTTACTGACTTCTGTCATGTAACAATGCCTATACTATGCAGGCTCAAATAAAAATTGTGTGTGTGCCTGTGTACACATATATAACCCATGTATATATACATAGGTTTTACATTTATGACTGAATCTTGATCCAGAAATGAGCAAGCAGTTCACTGTTCAGGTGAAATTGGATGTAGGCTGTTGGTGACTTTCTGATGCTTTCTTTGGTGACCAGAGGATCAAGGGTCGTGATTCCACCCCACTGCACTGCTATAGTGAGATCCTACCTGGAGTGCTACATCCAGCTCTGGGGCCATCAACAAAAGAAGACCATGGGCCTGCTGGAGCAAGTCCAGAGGAGGGCCATGAAGATGATCAATCAGAGGAATGGAGGGAAAAACTCCAAATATGGCCTAATTAGCTTGAGAAGTGAGGGATATAACTACAAATAGGGGAGGTGAGTAGTAATTATTTTTAAAAGTTATGTAATCTGTAACCAAGGAATGCTGATGCATTTGTTAAAATGTATAAATACCGTAAATTTTTGATGACTGGGGAGCCAACCCTGTGTGTGTTTCCACCCAGCTCCCTAGTTTGCACAAACTAGGATAGAAAGGAGAAATAGCTTGCCTTGGTGTGTAATGCCATGTGCCATTAATGTGCCATGCACCAGGTAACAGACACCCATGTTTGGGACACTTTGGGCTGTTCAGCCTGGAAAAAATCAAGGGAGACCTTGTAAAGGGGCTAGAAGAAGGCTGGAGTGGGATTTTTGACAAAGGCATGTAGTGAGAGAACAAGATAGAATGGCTTTAAACTGAAAGAGGGTAGATTTGGATTAGATATAAGGAAGAAATTCTTGTGAGGGTGGTAAGACACTGGTGGAGGTTTCCCAGGGAAGCTGTGGATGCCCCATCCCTGAAAGTGTTCACAGCCAGATTGGATGGGGCTCTGAGAAATCTGGTCTAGTGGAAGGTGTCCCTCCCCATGTCAGAGGGGTTGGAGCCTGATGGTCTTTAAGATCCTTTCCAACCCAAACCACTCCATAATTTGGTGATTCTATGATTCACCAAGCAGGCCCTTGCTTTAGCACAGCAGCAGTTTACATCTAGACACCTAGAGTGGTGAAGAGTCACCAGTTTGTTGACATAGCATGAAAAGAATTGGCCAAGCTAGTTGATACTGTTTATTGATCCCCTGTGAAACAGCAACAATCTTCCTCAACACAGAAGGATGGGAACAACTGCAGAAAAATATAAAAAAAGACCATTTAAGTTGTTTTGCTCAGTAACTAGACATAAGGTCTTGCCAGCAGTTCTTCTTGGTTTGTCCATTCTCTGGGCAAAAATGGAGATTTTTTTTAAGAAGATACCTACAAATGCTGGCCTTGCATCTCTAATAAAACATTCACACCTGATGCTTGTTTTTGTGCTCTTCAGGTTCCTCCTTGGTGAGAAGCAGAGGCTGAATGTAAGGCAGGAGTTACCTGGGCCAGTTCACATCTTGTGTTGCAACTTTGTGGGAGGAATGCTTGCTCTCGCTATTGTAAATTAGGGGGAATAATTCCCTCATCTCTGTCTGGGGTGGAGCTGCCTCTGAATTGCACATCTTTGGCTTCTGAAATCCAGCCAAGGGCTATTACATTCCCATATGTGACCAAGAAGCAGACAGTCAACTTAACCTGTCCATGCTGGTTTGGTTCTGGTACTCATGCTGTCCTGGCCACCCCAGGAACAAAGATAATAGAGCAATGGGTAAAGAAATAGAAAGCAACATGGCTATTTTCAGATTATCAAGTGAAATCTGTTCTTCAGTCCAGCAGAAAACTCAGATTTTTTTGGGTCACCATTAAACCAAATAAGAACAGCTGCCTAACAAGAATCCAACCCACTGACAAATGGTCGAGCTGACACATGGAAAGAGGATAATGTTACTAAGAAAAGTTGCTCAGAGTAGAAGACGTCTGGTCACTTTCTCTAGGGCCAGGTGACAAAACAAAACCAAAAAAAAAAAAAAATTGTAAGATGAGGAGTTTTTTAGGCACTTTTTAAACTCTATGCTCTGAGTCCAAAGCTCCGAATTAGCTTAAGCACCTGTTGTGTTTACCAGCCTGGTTCCTCAAAATTATCAGGAGATGGCCAAAAAGTCCTCTCCAGTTTTCCTGCATATAGCTTTTGTACATACAGACCTCCATTTGAGGGTGTGCACAAAGGTGGGTGGGAAGCTCTAGCCTATGTAAACAGCCTCTGTAGGAACAACATTTAGAAAATTCCTATGTATTTTCATCTGAAGAACTCAAAATATTTATAAACTGTCATTAACTAACTTCACAACATTTCCTATGAAATACACAGGTTGCCTCAAAGGTTTGGGGACACGGTATAGAAACTCTGGAGTAATTTTTTCTTCTATTTTTGTTTAAATTTTACCAGCCCATTCCAGTTAAAAGTGAGATGGCTGGAAGCTAAACAAATGCTGAAGCTGAGCCCTTAAAACTGGAACACATTTCTGGATTTAGCAGCTTAACTTTTCCAACAAATGCAGTTTTATAGCATGAAGTCTCCAAAGCTGAACATCTCAGACTTAAGGACATCAGGCTTAACCCATGCTTAAAGGTCCCTCAGCACCTGATAGTCTTCGCAGCTGCTGAGTTTTATTGCCAGAACCAGACAGTTCAAACTGGGGACATCAGCCAGTTTAATAAAAGCACAGCAAAATATCTCAACTGTGACCTATTTCAAGTATCATGTGCTAGGGGCATGCTCATACCTTATCACAAAGCCATGAAAGCCAAAGTTTGGACAGGATGACGGACTGGAAACAGCAGCTTGCTACACCTGGTGGTGGACCACTTGTCCATTACAGGGAGAAGCCCAACTCTCTGACAGTGAAATTCACAGTTACACCAGCTACAGGCTCAAAAAATTCTAATGACACTGCACAGACCAAAACCAAAGGAAAGTAATGGGAGAAGGAAAAAGTCTCAACCTTCTACTCCAAACAGACTTTTTTCTTCAAAATTATTATGAGAAGCTAAGAGTAAATTTGAGCATCAGACCATGATACAGATGTCTTACTTTGTACAGATCCATCCATGTCTAAAAGTAAAGGGCCTCCTAGAAATCATTCTATAATGCAAATAAGGCATATGTTGGTATCTGCTAGTGTCTGTAGGGGCCCAAACTGCAGAGCAGAGCTGCCAGAGGGTGGGAAAGTGGGTAGAGAGGATATGTCAATCGTCATGAACTCTCTCAAATAAATGGGAATATGGTGGCTAGCATCATAAATGGGGCTAGACCTCTCAGACCAGAATTGAAAAAAGAAGCACTGGGAAATTTTCGTGCCAGGAATAAGTTTAGACCCCAAGTCAGACATGTGTTACTGCATTTGTTGTAAAACTTAAGGTGCTAAATCCACAGCCATGTTCCAGTTTTAAGGTTTTGTCTTCAGCATCTGCCTAGCTACAGCCAGGTCACTCTCAACTGAAATAGGGTGGCAACCAGATAAAAAGGTGGAATTATTCCAAAGTTTCTAGACCAGAAGCACTGTTTGTAGTTCTGTAATTCAAATGGACCTGGCTTTGCAGAGAACAAAAAATTGAACTGACATGGAAGAAATTATATTTAAAGCATGATCCTTCTGTGCTTTCACAAAAGTGAAAGCTTTCTTGTTTGGCCAGTGCTCACTATCACTTGGGTTCACAGGCACAGTCAGTGGTGTAGGTCTCTACACCTGCCTTTTAGGCTGGATAGTAATGCCTGGGTTTCCCTGTGCCTTTCCTTGGAGGGAGTGCTGACCTTGCATCTCTTAGCCACAGCTGCTAACTCCGTAATTTCCAAGACCTCTTTCCTGGCATGTTTTGTTTTGGCTGAATCAGCTCCCTGAGCCAGTTCCTGAGCAGCTCCCCTGCGTGGTCAGCAAAAAGGTCAGGACAAGTGGCCAGAGTCTCTGAGGCTCTGCAGTCACCAGCATGTGGAGCCATGGATGATGTTGGGCTTGGCTGGAGCTGGAAGGCGTGTCCCAGCTGTTTATTTTTACAGGTGACTGCTGGTTAGCAGACAACTAACAGCCTCATCCCAAAACTCAGCACTTGGCTAGATGAATCCCATTTCCAGTTTCCCTAAAGAAAACCAGCCTTGAAAACAGGACTTTGAGGTGCACATGCACCCACCATTTTCTTGGTACTGTCTACCTACACACCACAAATGAATCTGCTTCACCCCAACTCTGTGAGTGAATAGGTAATAGATAAAGAAGATGAATAGGAAACAAAGACCCATTTAGCAAAAAAAACTGAGAACAGATTTGATGTCTTGGAAACAAAGCCCAGGGAGCTCCTTGCAGCCCTAGGGATTCGGGAAACATTTTGTCTTTTGAAGACTGCTTTCAGTTCTGAAAAACTTCCATTTCCATTGCCATCTGCTTCGTTCAATTCCACTGGTTCCAAGTTTGCACCGACAACATCTCTACCTGACTACCAGTGACTAAAAATATGCTCACATTTATGGTTCACATCTTATCAGCGACACAAATTCCATTAATGACTTCTCAAGAGCTATTTCCCAGCAGCCTGGTGGCCAAATACTCTCCCATATGTAGTCCAGACAATTCATTTTATACAATACTCTCCATAGTATGACACAGTTATTCATTTAGCTATGAATACCTCCCCCAGGCTCATTGCTTTGGCTTACTTTATCAGCTTTGGCAGAAAGACCACACACTGTCACATTGCACAAACGGGACGAGAAGCTGCCTTGCTGGACGTGTGACTGAGAAGATGCTCTCCCAGCAATTTTGGCTGGCTCCCTGCATTGTAGCAACTCTCAGACCAGGTACATCTTCCCCAGCTACTGGTTCAAATGACTGGTAACTTTCACGGTCTCTGTTCTGCACTGACTAGCAACTGAGTCTGTCCTTTGCCATTTCTCACCTTCACCTCTCCTCCCCCAATCTCCTTCCTTTTACTTCCCTTCCTTTCTGCAACTCATGTCCTTTTGTTTTTCCTTCCCCTTAGCTTCTTCCTTTCTAAACCCATCAAAATCAAATAGGAAAGGCTTGGATCATAACACTGATTGTTAGCATGCTATTCCATCCATTTATGTGTTTCTCCTTTTCCCAGCCTGTTTCCCTTTTCACAACAAAGACCAGAGAGACTGCAAAGCAGATATTTATTCCTGGAGGTTTTTCCAACACTTAGGCAGGTGGGACCCCATTCTGCCACATACAATGCTGATAAGCAGCAGTATAAAACTCTTCAAAGAGTGGAAGACCATAGGAATAATATAATATAATATAATAAAAGCAGGTACCCAGAAACCCAGTCCTCCTTGATTTCCATCATCTTTCAAAGAATATGCTTATATATATGCTCCACAACATTGGATTTCTTTAGGGCTGTGTCATATTAAAAGTAAGTCAATTATTTCTCCGCGTAAACCTAGGAACTAAGATGTGTCTTGTTCAAATGTATAGATAAAATGTGTTTCAGAATTTTCTATAAGCTAGAAGAGGATGAAGGAATAGAGATTTTTTAATTTAAATTAACTGATCAGAGCCATGTTTTTGTCTTGCCTTGGAAAAAAAGTCAAAATAAGTTATTAAATATGTTTGTATTGGTATATCAGAATCCTTTCTCAAGTGAGAAATAAGCAAGTGATTTTCAAATATGGTTAAGTATTTCTTGACCTTAAAAGAAATCACACTAACGCTTTTTAATGCTACTGCTGTGAAAAACACAACAGTCCTCTAGAGAACTGGATCCTCTTTTCAACAGATAAAGAACACCCCTAGTTAACACAGATGTTATTTAACTATGGTTTTCAGTGCCACTGAAGTTAGAGGTTGCTCTTGCAGCTGCTGAGTACAATTTACTATGTCTGCACCACTAAAGCCCCCATGAACCTGAACATGCAGCATCAGAGATCACCCTTGCTACATCCTCCCTTTTACGAGTATTTTCCAACTGGGTAAAACAAACCCTTTAAAAAAACTCCCATAAAACCAGCGCCACTGTGAGCCCCACATGCAGCCATTAGCAGGGAGGGCTCAGGGCTCTCCGTGGGCAGTTCACAGGTGAAGCAGCAGCGACTTACCTAAAGCACAGCAGCCTTTGGAGCTGGGGGAAGCCATGGGTTTGGCAAAGGGATAGGCAAGCCTTGGCTGGCCAGGGTTCATGCTCTCCCCTTGCACTGTGGGCAGCAGTCACATTCCAGCAATTAGCACAGCAGCCCCAGGAACGCAGAGCGTGCAGGGCTGGCTGACTGAGACCCTGTGCCAGCAGATCTGCCAGCTGGATTTCATCCCCTTGGCTGCCAGAAACAGCTTTGTATCATCACTCCGTTAACTAATGCACAAAAGGCAACTGTGACGTTGGCATGCAATTGCCTCTTAAATTATGGAATTATGAGGCCTTCCTCAGTCAAATTATGAGGATGCACAGAAAGAGTGAATAAGGGACCTGTCACACTCAGCTTTGTTCTGGGTTCCCTTTACCCTGCCAAAGGTGCAAGAAGTCATAACTTCTCCACAAAGCTGCAGTATCTGAGTAAATACCAGCAGATCATTGCACATGAGGAGAAAAAAAAAGCAAACAAAAATAAATTTTTAAAAAGTTAATACACATCACCTCCAAATTAACTTTATTTGGAGGGAGTAGGCTCACATGTTTCACTTTGCATTTGCAATAGCCTCAGAGTATCTGCACAGCTTCTGGAGTGGGTGGCAGAGAACTTCCTGAAGTTCTCATAATGACCTCAACACATTTTAACATTGCTAATGGCTGATGCAGTCAAAATAGGGTTCAGGACAAACTAGGAAAATTTTAGGAGAGACACAGAAGCTTTCAGAACCAGTCATACAAAACTGTTGCTTACTACAAATTGTCAGTTGCAAGCTTCTTCAGAAATAGGAATATTTTCATCCAATTTGGAAAGTGCTCACACCTTGTGAACACTACTAATCTAAGCACACAAAAGAAGAGCTGCTAAATAACATCTGATGCCAATACAAACAGGAAGGAACTCTGGATGCCCAGATATTGACATTGCACCCATGACTTGGATGTCCCTAAACCATTGCCAAACCTATAACCAAGGAGAAGGTGGGGGAGAAAAGACAGGGAAGAGAGAATGGATCCGTTTGATAATGAAGTTTAACAGTGCTTTATAAAATGCATGGTTCTCTGTTATTTAATTTGAAATACATTAAAAAGTCCAGATTTCAGTCAGTTGAAGTACCGAACATTAAGTTAAACACCTTACAGTTTGCATTAATGGAAGTTTAAGGTATTTCTCTTTTCTTTTAAAAGTGGAAGTTCAGAGAAAATAACCACTTAGTCTTCAATAAGAACATACAGAGGTGACAGCTTTCTTAAAAATTCTTTTTGAATGTTTTGAGAACAGTCAGCATTGATTAGACTTCACATTTCAAAGCTTCACAGAGGAAGCAACTTTGGACACAGATCTAAGGAAAGAAAGCTATGTTTGCAATGCATGGTAGTCCATTAGCATTATATTTTCAACACTTGAGTGAAGTCTGTGATTTCCTGCATGTTGACTGGTGAGCTACAGCATAAATTCACTCTCACACAGTATTTATAGCTGCTGGCATTCAAGGCTCAGTTGCAATGTCTACTCAGCGTCTCTTCACATGAAGTCTATAATGGGCTGGTTTAGCTTCGGGCAGGGGAACACTTACCTTTCCTTCATCTTTAGGTCAGCATTTCTTAATCACTTCCCATGAGTTAACAAGCCTGGTGTCATTTTGCTAACATCCAAAGGAAAGACTAACATCCAAACTATGGATCTGGCAAGAAAACGCTATTCTGTCCTCCACTGGATCTCCATTCTACATCATTAAGACCTTTAAAAGGCAGTAAAACTGCATATTTCACACACATTTCTCTTCTGGCTGACCTCGGCTGTCAGCACTGGAGAAGCTCCTGCTACTTACACACCACTACTTCTAGACTAGTACTGCTGGGCTCACTGTCCAGCATCACTGCTGAGTATCTTTGAAAGGCTTTCAAATGCCCACATGAATGACTTTAACTCCTTACTGGCCAACAAAGTGGAAAGAGTAGTGCTTTAGTCATGGGTGTGGGAGGGAGGATGGATTTGTAACACTGTCTTATCCCTGCCCCTAGCACAGCCTCCATAGAGCTGCTTGGGAAGAGAGCTGACTGGGATGAACGTAGGTTTTATTTCTCCCTGGTCTGTCTTCCTCTTGACAAATATCTGTGCGGTTTTTTCTGCCCTAAAAGTTTAAAATCTAACTAGGTATTTTGCATTTGTTACATCACAACTTATTATGTTGAGAGCGTAATCTCAGTCGATGCCTCCCAGTGAGAGGTATCAAGCAAGACACCCAACACAACATCCACAACCATTGACAGAGAACTGGAAAGGGACTCGTGGAGGTCTGAAACCTCCTCACAGAAGGGTGTCAGGCATCTGTTTTGGGCTGTACTTATTCCCAGCATAACTAAATCTCTGAAGACAACCCTTGTAAGGTCAGATCAAAAGGTCCACTTACAACAATGTCCAGTCAGTGACAGTGGCCAGTGGCAGATGCAGAGGAGAAAACAGCATAAGGGACGGGCAACAGACTGAGTAACCCCTTCCCTGGCACATGCTCCAAGCTTCCAGCACTGGCCATTTAGAGACTTCCTGAGCTAAAGGCCGCATCCGGACCATTGTATTTAGTAGCCACTGATGGACACATCTATTAATTTGTATAATTTTTTTTTAATCCATTTATACTTTTGGCCTCCACCACATCCCATGGCAATGAGTTCCAAATTTTAATAATACAGTGTGTAAAGAAGTACTTCCTCTTGTTTTAAACCTGCTGCCTGATCATTTCATTGAGTGCTTCCAATTGTGTCACAAGAAATACTGATTAATCACTTCCTATTCATCTTCCTCACAGCACCCAGTTTTACAAACCCCTATCACCTCACTCAGCTATATCCACCCTCATGCTTTCTCCTATTTAATTTCTGCTATGAACTATGCCAGTCCTACTATGATTTCTCCTGTGGGTTTTTTTGTCCACAGCTAATTGTGAGCTGAGGCTTGCAAGAAATCCTTTAAACAACTTTAAGACACTTCTCATGGTGGAAACACCTCATCCACAGTTCATTTTGTATCCATATGTGCTAGACTCACTTTCCCCCTTCTCCTGTGCATTATTCTACATTTATCAACAATCCTATCTGCTGGTTTATCAGCTAGTCACAAAATATGCTGAAAACTCTTGCAAAGACCAGCAACATCATTTTTTTAACTTAATATACCTGGACCTATTTAAGCAACAGGAGCCCACCAGCTGGAAGCCAGCATATTCAATACAATTAGTCACTACTAGCCACATTACCCCAGCATTCTTCTCAGTCACCAGCAGGCTCTTGCCTTTCTGTACCTATCATACCAGGACCATGGAAACGGAGACAGTCAGCTGCTCAAGGAGTCTGTAGGAAAGAGTGCTGCGTCTCTTATTTTACGCCGAAAATAAACTTCCAGATGTGCTTACACCAGAAGAGTTGGTCCCCTTGACATGGAAAGCCTACTCAGAAAGCTCTCTTGCCTTGCAGACCAACAAGGGTCAGTTGAGAGGCTTACAGAATGCTGCGGCTGGGTGAGACAGGGCCAGCAGTGAAACAGATGAATGGCTCCAAGACAAGCCCCCTTCCTAGGGACTCCCCTGTCATTTCCAGGCTATTTTCAATTTAGAAGCCTCAGGAGAGCCACAAGCAGACAAAACTTGCCATCTGAAAGGGCTTCTGGAGTCAGCCAGGAATGAATGCTCCTGGAAATGAACTTTGGCTTCGGGACTCAATTGGGTGTAAAATGGAGAGACCTGTTTTATGGACTGAGAAAGGAAGAAGAAAAGAACTTCCTTAGCAAAGCTCAGCCATCACTGTGGGGAATGAAAGGACACAAAGTCTTGCCTAGTCCAGCTTCTCTGAGCAGGATGAATAAGAAATACTCAACCAAACCAAAGGCTGCAAATCGGGGGGGGGGGGAAGGAGGAAGAAAGGGAGGAGCAGGAAGTGGTAACTTACTTGGACTCCTGAAATGAAACTCCAGTACTCACAGGGTTTCACAGCTCACCACTTGCTTTCACCTGATCAAAAAAACTGAAGCAACAATTCAGACCAGGATTTTGTGCTGCCTGCGGCTGCTCCTGGACACAACTTCAAAATTCAACAAAAAGCAAGCTCTTTTACTTGCAACATTACCCCTTTCCCCAGAGAAAATCCAGTCTTGGTCCTTTAAAGCAACCGCTTAACATGCTTCCTCATTCCAGAATCTCTCATCTCTCCCCCCTCTTTCTAATGCATTTACACTTTTATAATGGGCTTTTCCACAGACTCTGATGACTTGACTAAAGTTAACTGAGTATTTCAGAAACAATTTAGATGTTCCTGCCAAACATAGTTCCCTGGAAACCCAGCAAGGCTCTTGTGGAAAGTCTGGGCTGTTGCCTGCTCAGGTAGTGTCACTCTAGGGTACTGAGAAAGAAACATTACCATAGAATCACAGGATCATTTAGGTTGGAGAAGAGCTTTAAGATCATCAAGCCCAACCACTAACTCAGCAATGCCAAGTCCACCACTAAACCATGTCCCTAAGTGACTCATCTACACGGTTTTTTAAATACCTCCAGGGATGGTGACTCAACCACTTCCCTGGACAGCCTGTTCCAATGCATCACAACTTTATGGTGAAGAATTTTTTCCTAATATCCAAACTAAATCTCCCCTGGGGCAACTTGAGGCCATTTCCTCTTTTTTCTTGTTACTTAGGAGAAGAGACCAACACTCAACTCATCTTCCTTGGAAAAGCCCCTTCATTTAAGGATGGCATGAGCAACTGTGGATGAGCAGACAGGAAGGATGGAAAACATTGAGGTTCCAAGTTATGAAGGAGCTCTTTGTCTGATTCTTCCCTCCACAGCTCTATTATACCCATCAGAAGCTTCCTGCAATGCTCTTCCAGTACTGCATGAAGCCATCATCCCTTTTCCCATCATCTCAGTGATTAACACCCCCGCAAGAAGTTTGCTTGCAAAAAATAACATGCAAAATTTCTGCATGCCCCAGGGTCCAACAACAAGGAGAAGAACATAAAGTAAGATGGGGCGCTGTCCCTGCCTCATTTTAGCTATCATTTTGGCACATGCCAGAACATTACCCCAAGCAAAACATAACCAGGTAATGAACAGGAATTTGCATGCAATTCCAGCAGTGGGCATGACCACAGGCACTGATTACTGCAAGTTATTCCATCCAAGGATCTTCACAAATGCCATCTTTTGCACACCAGCTGCACAATAATTGGCTGCAGGACCCAATGTCATTTGTAGTTTTAACTGGATTATCAACTGAGGTGACATAGTAGTTGACTTTTCTCCACAAAAACATGTTTATTACAATGATGTAGAACTGACTCAGAGCACAAAGATGCTTTGAGGTTTTCCTGCTTGATCAGCAGATTCAAATCCCTCGTTGCCAGATTGGCATAAATTGCTAGCCAGTCCCTTCCCAAGAGACAAGCTTTGACTATCTCTCCTGACAACAGTAACTAGTCATGTACCAATTAGATGTGCATCCTTTCCAAAAGCAGCATCATGAACATCCAAACAGAGTATCTGTGGATCTTACCACCCTCTCATTCCAGAAGTCAGCCTTTTGAAAATGTCAGGAAAGATATCCTCAGCTTCCCCTAACATGCAAAAACCCTTCCAAAATGTACACTGAAGGAAAAAGGGTAAAGCTAAAATAAAGATGGAACTGCAAGGTACAAGCAGAAATTATTTTTTAGCTATTTTTAAATATTTCTATTTTTACATGCAATTAGTTCTTTAGGTCTACCTCTGCTCACTTCAAGATCAAACTGGCTTTTTTTTTTTTGCCAGTAATTCATTTAGAGCCTGCTCTCTGCCACCCCTTCCCTCCCCACCTGCAGGCAAGCAGGGATCTGGGCCTCACAAGACAACTGAGGCGTGGGTGTTATTGGCTGTCTGTTTTGGCAGCCTCTCATCCTTTCTTCCAGTTCTGTTTTGAAACACAATCTAAATTTAAGAAAAAAAAAAATTAAGAAAAAAAAAAAACATTCCTGCTCTCCCTACTCACTCACATCAGCAGCACTCCCATCCCCACAGCCTGAAGCATGGATGCAAAAGGAGCAGAACCAGGAAGGCTGGCAAATGTTCAGCAAGGAAAAAACTTACTCTGAGAAAAGGTAGACTTCAGGAGGGGTAGAGGCAAAAACCATGGGAAAGAGGACCAAGAGGGCTTGGGCCCACTCTCTTCCACATTTAATAGCATTAGCTTCTAACATGTAATTTGGACTAAAAGACTAATTCTTTCCTGTGGTTTGATGGATGTTAACATCCCCTTTTTTTATTATTCTTTAATAATGTATTACATAACATTCTGATACACTAATTACCATCTCATGTCATAGCAATTTTATTAAGAGCTTATACTTACAAATACCCATTCTGAAACGGTTTCAGGACTTTTTTGCCGTTTTCTCTGAACTACGCTTGTTGAAGCACTGGCAACATGGCCTGATGCCCCTTCATGCATCTTCCAGTAACAACACATCTCTACACAAAGATGTCTCGTGAGCCCTGGGAGTCAGGCATGGATTCTTCTTGCGTTTAGTCTCAAAGACTTGTAAACAAGTTACTTTTAGCACACTAGGTTGTGATTAAACACTGGTAGCACAGCCCTATTAGGTTCCTGTACCTGCTACAGTTCCAAATCCACAAGCAATGCCAAGAGAGAAAAATTCCTTTATACCAAGTAATGGAAAATTTGTTAACTATTCTGCAATTAGTGTTTGCTCATTAATATGCTATCATCTCACCAGGCAAGACTTGGTACCATGAGGTATTTTTCTGTATAAAATTGCTAATGCCATCAGGATTGTCCAAATGGGATCATCATCATTAAAAAGATTACACGGTGAGGAAAGTGATTATGACAACATCTCAGTAGAAGGATTACTAATCACAAGTAGAATCCTGGTACAAATCTCATTCTCTGTATACAAGAAAGGACACAAAATCTTTTTAACATAATTTATATACATTTATGGCTTTATACAACAAACTGTCAGGGATTGTTCTCATGTGTCTGTAGAAGTACATCAGGCACTTTTTCTGAAAATATCCACGTATGAATTTTAATTTTGCAATGTGACTAAGTCAGAGCAGTGAAGCATTGAAGAGCTGTCACACCACTCGCAAATAGAACAAGCAGTATGTACATGCCAATCTCTCAGATATTGCTGGTTTGTGGAACACCTTCAAAAAAGAGGCCAGTTTTCATGTTGAATAATTTGCTTTTTGCTTGCATAAACCATGCTGCAATCTTACATTACGATTACCAAAATAATAATAACAATAATAACAATAATTAATAATGAGAATACCTTATTTAAAATCAGTCATAAATTAAGAATCCTAGCAATTTCATAATGAAAATAGGAATTTCAAATCAGTAAAAAAAATAAAAAAGTACTAACATACATCCAGTGGTTTAACAAGTGCAAATTTTATACTGTTTAAAATTGGTCCAATTTTAACTTCTCAGGGATGCTCTGTTGACTTAAGCCAATAATAAGCAATATGATTTTTGCTTATAAGTGTAGGCAAACTGTCAGTTTATCAAAGCAGAGCTTTCCAATGAATGCATCTACTACCTAAACATATATCATATAGCTATATTATGGAAACAATACATCTTTATATTTAAAATATCTGAACAGATCTATAATACAATAAACTTTTAATAACAGTACAAACCAGAGAAAAGTCAAAAACAAGGCTGCATAGGTAAGATCATCTGCACAATTCACAAACCAATCATTTACAACAATTCGAACAAACTAAGTTACTCCAGAAACTTGTTACTTTTACTGAAAAAAGATTTATAACTAGAGGTCACATAATGTTTGTTTTCAAGGCAGACAACATGCTCCTTCACCAGCTTCACAGTATTCCAGAATTATAACTGCAAAATGTTAGAATGGCACCACAAAAAAATTCCAAAAAACAACAAAAAAACACAAACAAACAAATGAACAACAAACCCGCTCAAAATTAAAAACCCCAACCCCACAAAAATGCCAAATTGACCATGCATCTCAGATCTCTGATTACCTACAACCGTTTTCTCACAATAATTAAGAGGGCTTTCTACATACTGTTGCAATTAAGGAAAGGCTACATTTACGTTATTCATAGGTATAAAAGGAAATGAATAAAATATTTTTTACAGGAAGTTATACAGTAGCAGTAAATAATAAACAGGAGGTATATCGTTAAATGTAGCATGTTCAGCTGCATCCCCATGGAGTATAGCATTGATTACTGCTTTCTTTGCATGCAGAGGTGGATTTTATGACTACTTTGGCCTATGTGTATCAGTGCCTATTTGGGAGCAAACATTTTTGCAGCAGACAGAATGATCTTCAGAAACCCCTGTATGAGCCCTCCACTTGCTCCACTGCCAGGATTTACCATCATGCTTCAGAGACTAAGCATTTGATGGTGAAGATGCTTCTGGAGATATCTGCCTGTAAAAGCGGGTGGCTTCATTGAGGCTCTGGCACTAAGAACACTTGATCTTGCTCAGAACAAGTTCAAAGACCAATTCCATGCTGGGGAAAATCCTGTATCACATCAGTCTCTGGAACTGACAACTGAAATAGCATATCTGAAAAAGTAGGACCAGCTGTAATTAGTAGTGATTTAAGCCCAACAGGGAGCTAAATGCTTGCAAATCAATAAATGCATTGCAGAGCCTTAGGAAAGTCGTAACAGGATCATTAAATATATGGCTTGTTACTAAACTTCATTTACTTGGCACATCCTGTTTCCTTCTCTACCGTACACGATCACTACAGGGAAGATGAGTTTCAATTAGGATATTTTCTGGTTGTGAGCTATTTAGACAAAAGAAAATCAGCATAAAAATATTTGTTTCTCCCCTTCTTCATAACAGCCAGCCCTAGCAAAAAAAGCTGTTAATTCTGTCAGTGCATAAAGAAAGCTCCAAGTATTTCTGTAACAAAAATATTGTAGGAACCAGTGAAAAGACAGGTGAGGCCTGTTACTCACACATTCATGAAAACTGCATCTTGCAATTACAAAAAATCAGAAATCATTTATTCCAAGACCCACACCTGAAAATATTCAGGTAGCTGTCAGTGTGCTTACTCCAGTAAGACCAAGTTTTCCCACAGAAATCAGATCTCTGTTATTAATGCTCTCCCCTACCCTAAACCTCATGCATTTGTATAACTTTGCCACTTACTTTATCTTTCTTTTTGAAAAAAAAAAAAAAAGTAATGTTTTGTCCTGCAGTAACATCAAATTTTCCCATTCAGAAGTAGCATTTTGCATCTTCAAATCTACTGCTTTACAACAGAAACACTGATAAACTCTGAAACTAGTGCTCATTAAGACAAATGACAATTTTGTCATTAATTTTACTACAATTACAAATTTTCCGCAAAAGGTCCTGCTCTCTTGAGTGCACAAACATTATGAGACCTCCATGAAATAAATATAAATGTGAAGCATTGTACAAGCATCTTAACAATGAATACTTAACACTTTGTGGTAGTTAAAATGATAATAGAAGCAGATGACATTTCTAAAAATGCATATATAAAACTGATTAAATATTTCTAAACATAAAGTTGTCTATATTTATACATCACACAACAAAAAAAGGGACAGAAATGTTTTGTATTCAAGATCCTTATTAAGCTTTTCCTTTATTAGCACTCCCAAGTGCTAGGGAAATTTATAAAAACATGTACTTAATCCAGTTAAAATACTGTACAAAATGAAGAGGTTATGAATGCTGCCAGATCTCAGATTTATTTTTTTAAAGTTGCCTATGTAACAAAAGTAGATTTTAATTATAAGAAAAATAGCTTGGAAGGTATTCCAAAAATTATCTTAAGCCTAACAATAAAGTAATTAATCTGACAATGAAATCCAGATATATTCTTGCATAAATTTACACAAATACAGGTAACTTATCAAATGGCATTTAACCTACTGTTTGCTTTGAATAGTCAGTGAGTTTAGTAGGATCATATTTAACAGGCTATTCTATTCCCATATGAAATGTGTGGCAATTTTGAGTAAAACAATGCAGTTCATACTGCTGCAAGGCAAGTCCACAGTTATCTCAATTCATCAAAACACAGGTAACATCAACGAAGGTTAAACTTACTTAGGGTATGAGATCATCACAGTATTCTTACAAAAGTTTATAAACTTTTCTTGGACCAAAACAGATAGTCTTAAAAAACAATTCTTCTTCTACAGAGCATACTGTACAAAACCGAAAGCACAACATGATGTAAGTAAGAGTCTTTGCTGTGATTATATGGTGTAGTGAATTTGGCACTTCAGAGTAATGAAATTTCCAATGGCACAGTTCTTATCTACAGCAGCACATAACCTGCAAACCTTGGGCAAACATCCTGTACAGGAAAATACTCTCTCTGCTGCCAACTCTGACGAAAGGAAGAAAAATGGAAAAAAAAAAAAAAAAAAAGAAAAAAAAAAAAGACCCCCCAAAAAGTTAGTGCATGCGCACAGCTTTGTCAAGAAAATTAAAAAGAAAAGTGAAGGACATCTTTGTACTGCTTTTCTCAGTTCCTGCTGTCAGACAAGTCTGGAGAATTTAACCATAGCCTAGGAAGAAAGAAAAAACAACAAAAAGAATAAATTAACATTCACAACAGATGAATAAATCTATTAAAGTATCTTCAAGCAAACTTTAAGATATTTTAAATGGGGAATAAAAATTTCTTCATTACTGGCTAGTAACCAGCAAGTTTTTTTTGTTTAAAACATCAATGACAAAACATTAGCGCTCCACATGAAGTAAGAGAAGTCACTACTTGACAGTACTAATGCACCAGTGCAAACCTGATTCTCAAACTAACAAAGGACTGGAAAGTGACTGACTGTTACTGAGGGAGTTCACATGCCAACACAGAAGAACTCCCAGATTTTAAGCATCTTGACATTTCTTTCTTTTCCCTTTAGCTGTTTTGCAGATTTATTTTAAAAAGCACAGCTTACCTCCTACTACATCCTAGCCTGACACCCAACTGTGTGTGGTTGTCTTTACGCTGTGCTGAAAACTTTGGTTAGGCAATACACTGTCAAAGTTAAAATCTAACGTTTCTCCATCCATAAGGTCATTACGGATAATCGACTCCATGTCACAGTCCAACCGTTCAATTAACATGTCATCTAAGTCACTGGGAAGCTTCTCCTGGTGGAGGGAAACAATTCCCACCCTCCCATAGCCATTGCAACTGTTAACAGGGGCATACGGATTCATGGCATTCATCTGCATTGGGTGACTCATAGGCACTTGTAGCGAAGTCTTCACTGTGGACAGGCGGTTTAGCCCTGATGTGTGTGACATGGCATTCACTGTGTGTGACAAGGCACGGCCATTGACTGCAGGCGCTGGCTGGTTATGTCCCTGGTGAGGGCGGGCGTTAGGGTTCATCATTTTGTTGTGGGGTGGCTGGCCGCCGTAGTTTGGCACCACCGAGTTGGTGACCATCAGCACGCTTTGGCCCAGCGCCCTGCCACCAGCCTGGGAAACACCAGTGTCCACTGATGCCAAGATATCGTTGTGCGGCGGAGAATCAGAGGTCAGTAACTCCTTCAGAAGTCCCGCAGGACAGTTGTATTGGCTCATCGATCCGTAGCTTGATTTACTGTCTTGGAGAGTCTGCATAGGAATCTGGGACAAAGAGTTCATGCTAGCTTGAGCGTAAGTGAATTTCCTGTAGTCAGGATTTGGTGAACCTATACTTGTGGTCGAGGATGCGAATGAGTAACCTGGTGTTTGCTGCATCAGGGTGGCAGATGAAGACTGGGTTGACACAGTCATTGATGTATTAGGTGACAAGAGATTGAGATTATCCAAAAGATTTTCCATGTTCTCAGAGTTACTCATCTCTGAAAGGCTCGGTAGAGTAGAAGTCATTTTGGTGGTTGACGATGGGTATACCATGGAGTGCACATCCCCATCTCCAAGGTCATCTTGCTCTGGCAAAATAGGAGAAAGTCTTCCACTAATTGTGCTGGCATTAGAGCTCGTTCTAGGTCGAAATGTACTCCAGTTATCAAAGTCATCATTACTGTGAGAGCTGGGACTTGCAGGCCACTTTGAGAACTGTGATCCGGGACTGTCACCATTTCCCTCTTGACCAGACTGAAGGGCTGCTTTTTTCTTGGCAGCTCTGCCTCTGCTTTTGGCAAACTTGCTGTTGTTATCCATGGATGCTGCTCGCCTCCTAGGAGATTTGCCACTCTTCCCTCCTTCAGGATTAAGCATCCACCAGGAACTCTTCCCTGTTCCTTCATTCTGAACTCTGATGAACTTGCTGTGCAGAGACAGGTTGTGACGGATTGAATTCTGAAAAACAGAATAGCGTGTAAGAAATGGAGAAGACATGCATCTTTTATGGCATACTAACACCTGCTTTTGTAAGTATACTCTCATTTTGTTAGAAAACACAGGGGTAATCATTAAATAAGAAAACATGCCAGCCTAGAAACTTCTTTTATCTGCTCACGACTCTAAACTGGCTGAAACAAACTTAGAGTCGCCATGTCAATTTGTCTGTCATCTGCCTCCATGACATCTGACATTATAAAATGTACAATAAAACTGCAGGAACTGTTTTGAAATAAAAATTCCACATAAAAGAGACAAAATAAGACAGAAGATCAAGAAGGTAACTGAAGTGAGTCATCTAATGAGTGAACCTGACTGTATTTATGGATTTTTTTTAATTATTATTTTACGCAAAGTTCAGGGATGCTAGATCCTGTTCTATGGTCCTTATAATTGATTCTCATCCTGCACATCCCAAAACCCTACAAACACGTGACACGCTAACTGTCACTATTGCCACTGAGCATTAATGATGTTTATATCACTTGTGTTATATGTGAAAATACATATAGAAAACCAGTTGAGGATTAAGTTCTAATTTTTATAAGTAAACATCATAAATTGCTGAAGAAACCATAGAAGATAAAGTAATGTAAAGAGCATAGATAAGCTTGTAATGAAACCCTCAGTCTTAAAATCATCTTTCTCTTCCCAAATCAACATTTTAGTATGCAAAATTGACTCTTCAAATACCTGAGGGCACCAGATATCTTGTGCCAAGAATGACCAGAGGTACTGGAGCTTTTTTTTTTTTTTACCTCCTCAGCCATGAGTAATGTTCCATGTTCTGCTCTTAAATGCAGACAAAGAATAAAAAAAAAAAAAAAAAAAAAAATCCAAAATGAAAGGCCACAGGCTGACCTGTTAACAAGAGACTAATCTTTGCATTACTGAGCTCTAAATAAACCTATTTTTGCTCATATAATTTTCTGCTGAGCACACGTAAAAAACTCTGTATCAACAGCGAAGTTTCCCTGTATCTTGACACAATTGCTACCAAAAGGCCACAAGTTCAAAGAGCGCTGAAACAGGCAGCCATAGATGTTAATAGAAGGGTGAGACAGTACCATGGTCTATGCTAGGACTGCAATTCATGCAGAATGAGGAGGAGGGAACCACAAAATAACACATGAAATAAATGCGTAAAACCAGAAATTAGACCTCAGTGGCAGAGAAATCAGTAATTCACTACCTGCCTTCCATTCACAGTATTTTTTAGCAACTTGTCTAAAGATCTTAAGTAGGCATGCTAGACACAGTCATCTCATGGCTCAAGCCAGAGACAACAGGCTCAAATTCTCTGCAAGAGCCATGATGTTTTGGACCATTTTGATGGATGGAAAACCAAACAGACAAAGCAGGACTGGCCATCTGCAGAGGTCAAGAGAAGTGGTTACTCTGGGATCAAAGGTCCAAGAGGAGACCTTCAGCAGATGAGGGCAGCAAAGAGGTGAAGAGCAAGAGCCCTGCAACACCTTACAGGTGCTACTGACTCGAAACTCTGCCCCCAGAAGTGCAGCTTCACCCCAAACAGGGCACAAGACACTCCCTAACACAAGAAGACGGCAGAGCATGGCCTCAAGGCACTGACTGTTCAACCAGCACAGCACTGAGTCAAACCATGTGCCTAAACTCAGAAGCCTTTCCAACCTCTCCTCCAAAGAACCATCTTTACAAGTTATCCCAGTTAAACAGACACCATCAAAAAATCCCCATCCCTGGCAGTATTAAAGGCCAGGCTGGATGGGGCTTGGAGCCACCTGGTCTAGTGGAAGGTATCCCTGCCCACATTCCAATGCCCAGGAGGGATTGGAACTAGATGATTTTTAATGTCTCTTTCAACCTAAAGCATTCCATGACTCTATGATGATTTTATGATTTCTTTCCTTACTTTACTTTCGAAAGGAAGCCATTCTCCTAGAGACAGTAAAGCAGGACTGCATCTCTTCACTTCAGGTAACCTTACAATCAAAATACCACCTCTGATCCAGCAACAGGGTGCTAGCTAGGGAAGGCCTTGGAATCTTATGTGCACCAGGTGCAGCTAACACATAGGGAGGGTACAGCCTGGAAATCCATCTTCGGACCTGCCTGCACAGCCCCAGGGGCTGGCCAAGAAGTCTTGTGAGGCCGGCCTGGCACAGCCCATTGTTTTCTCTCAAGGGCCACAGACCAATCTGTGGCTGACACAAATCCAGCTCCACAAATGTCGCAAGAAAGTTGCTCTGTGCGGCTGTTGATTAAAAAACCTCCTGCGCCAGTTCATTTTTTTTACTGTATTTTGTAAACATACCCAGTTGGCTCAGGATCACTGTTTACTATCAAAATAGCCATATCAAACACACAAAACATCGGTCAGGGAAAACACTGGACTGAGGCTCAGCTCCCTCTTCTCTGCTACACAAGCGTTAAATATTTAAGAAATCGCTGCTATTCCTTAGTCATCAAAAATGTTATAATCTGGTATTATTGTACCGAGGACATTTGAGGTCGCTCTTTGAGTAACAGAGCTGTCTCCTAACTCTGCCAGCAATGAAAAAAAAAAAATTTTCCTAACAGGAAAAGGTTTGCGGCCCAGAGCTTGTTACATAAATTCCTGTTTTTCACGCAGCCAGCAGGACATTAAAGAAGCTATGATTTACTAACTTGGAAAAAGTGTTGAAGAGGTAAATCTTGTGAAAATATGCACTGCTGTTAATGATGTTGTGTCTACAAATCCTTGCCAGATGCAAACATGACCTGATAAAAAAGTATAGTTTCAGCAGTGGATCTTGGCAGCCAGAGGAATGGCGCAGCTGTTAATGGCTCAGGCGTGCAGTGGCACCTCCAGCCCCAGCACGCTGTGGAGATGCCTTCAGCTACGGGTTTCACCTCGGCTTTGAAGCAAAGGCTCCCAAAACCTGGCCTGAAATACTCCAAAAGCAACCATCTGCATTTTAAAGCAGGTCTTCGCACAGCAGTTCATGCCAGATCGCACTGAGTGTAACTGCATTGGAATTTTATCAAAATCTGGGTCAGGATGGCAGCAAGGCTGCTGCCACCTGTGGAGTGCTTCCTGGGATTGAGTTTTTGCCTCTGAGAGAAGTAAACTTAATTCAGCCTTCAGACCAGGAACTGTGGATATGCTTACTGCTAGTCTCTGATTTAAGAATCACAATACGCAAAACCGGTATCAGCTACGTGCAATGTGAAGAGCACATCCCAGCTAACAAAACTCGTGAAGCCAAGATAATTATTCCTTTGAATCTACATGGTTATATCACTCAGCTGTACTTCAGACATTTCCAACAGCTCTAGCGATATCCAATAGTGAGTGCATTTGATCCCAAGATATAAATATCAGAACATGCAACTTAAGTTAAACTTGACTAATTGCTGAGAAAATTATATCCCTATCTCAACTGAAGTTGAGGTATTTAATTTTGGGGTTTTTTTAGTAAATTGAATTGGTGTTTTACTAAACACCTGAAAACTCAGTTGCTCTGTTAAACTTGACAACATTGTAGTTACCGAAGTGAGACCCTACAGAGACATTTGGCTGTCTTTCTTCCACCCCAGACCTTGGAGCAACAAAACCACAGGGAAGCAGAGCTCCTCTTTAACCTGACTGCAAACCTCTCCAAGCAGGACCTAACTGTGGATTTGTGATTATCCAGGGAGCTGCAAGACCTCAAATTTGTAAGAGCACCTACAAGTGGTCATGGTCTCTCACACCCTCATACTCTTGTCCACAGGCCCAGACAGCACTCATCCCACCAGAGTTCCATGATAGCCACCTAAGGGGAGAGTGAGGAATGGATGTGACAGACAATACACTTTACAAAAATAAGCGTATTTGCTATCAAGGTGCATATGCTGACAGCATTGCAATGAAGCATGCGTCTCAGGGAGATTCACAAATAGCTAGTAACAAAGGTAGGAAGGAGTTGGCCTCTGGAAGCAGATGCAGTCATGACAAACTGGGAAGCCATAGGAGCGACACTGCTTCCATAACACACATGTGAAGGACTTCCATTAAAATTAACAGTCTAACGACTGCCCACTAAGTTTTCGTTCAGACAACATCCCAGGAGTCCACTGCGTTCTACACCTCTCCCAAGGGGATGGCTTACACAAGTTGCCAGCTCGTTCTGCCATCAGCTGTGGTAGCACATCCTGTAACTGACAGCTTACAGCGGGTTTCTGAGCCAGCACTATCTCCTTGTGATGACAACACCAAAGCAAAAGTTTTGCAGCAGAAAAGTGAACACCCCATTCCCCCAGGATTTCCATACGCTCTTACAGAAGATATTCAACCTTTCTCTTGTAGGTATAGCAGGTACAGATGTTCACATCATCCTCCTCTTGGAGCCTCTGTGGCAAGTGCCACTTTAAAAAGAAGTCATTAACACTCCTAGGAAAGTGTGCAGAGGCCAGGAAGTTCTCCAGCACACTTGCTCACAGCTCATTCAGCATTAACAGCCGGACAGCAGCAGCGGGGGCTATCCATGGCAAGTGGCACCATGTGGCATCTATCCAAGGCTAAGTTAGATCATGCCTGGCAGAACAGACAGGTTTGCCTGCAACAGCTACACCGCCTGCACCCACTTTGCTGTGGTTTCCAACGGCACTGCCAAGTTTACGGGGCTTGGATGAAGAGGCCAAGGAGGAAAGAAAACATTGGTAACTCCAGACCTACCAGAATTTCCTTTGGTACAACAGTCTGGTGTAAGGCAATCCTGTTTGTCTTACTTAATAACTATGAAATATAAAAAAATTCAGATGCCGATGCTGCACACAGAGCTTGGATTTGCCACAGAGCTAGTTCTGGACAGTCATAAGCACTTGGTCTACAGACAGCACACATTTCTCTCTCAAGAAGTTTCCTGACACTTCAATGTTCACCAACACAACCACACTGGAGTGTCAGAGGCCTCAAATGCTAATGAAACAGCTAATTTTGCCACCCAGTTGTGGTATTTTTTTATTACAGCTCAGAAGCCTTTTTTGTTGTCCACTAAGAGTATGGACAGAAAGTATGTCACTTCACCTCAGGTCAAAGAGTCATATTTAGAAGATGCTGGAAACTTGCCACCTGCAGCTGCATGAAGGTGGAAGGGCAGGATTTCCTCCCAAACAGGTCATGCTTTTTTGGGTCCTTTGTTCTTGGGGAGGTGCTTTTGTTTAACTTCATTTTTCTCCTGCACTGTTAAATAGTTAAGAAGTTCTCAGCTGGAAGAAGTGAAGAAATACTTCTCTCTTCCTAGGGGGAAGACCTTGCACTGTTTCTCTGTGCTTTCCATTACTTGCTCTGTGGTGGCATAGTGACAATCTTTCCCAGACCACCACCCATGAAACATCACTTCCAAACATGGAGACACTTCCATAAACTGTTCTATGTGGTAAGATTTCAGCAATGCATCCCTTTTTCCATGCATGAATGTACAAGAGAAAGATGGAGTGTGTGTTATTGCTATATGGTTGCTATACATGTTTCGTGAACACAGAGGGGCTTCCTGTGGCCATACATCACTAACATGAATCCAAGACTTTTACATTCTGCATTCAAGCTCACAGATTTATACTATCCTGTGATTCCTTCTCAAAGCTGCCAAAGACTCAAAAACTTTTAATACTGAAGGTGTTTGGCCATCCTCCAGGTTGCATCTTGCTGCCACCAGGGACTGGAGGGGATTTCTCAGCCACTGGAGTTTTCTTCTCTGGACCATGATAATATGTAGGAACAGAAAATGCATACCCAGCTTCAGTCATTGGTGGTTAAGACTTGGCTGTCCATGCCCACTTGTCAGAGCGGGCAACTGTTGACATGTATTTGAGTATTTCCCAGTTGTTGTACCCTTTATATATCCTCTTCCTCATCCTAGGTAGATTCCTTGAAAGCACTTTTCCATAATGGCAGTTTGGACATTTCTGATGAGATGGTAACACTGCCTACACTCCCTACACAGACATTTAGGGAGAATGAAAGTAAAAACCATAAACAAGGTTGACAGTATGTCAAGTGTGCACACAGGGCAAGCACACATACGGATACTGTTCCACATATGATAACCCCAATGAAAACCTTTAATCACTCTTACGTTTTCTGTACTTCCAAGAGAGAGGCAGGGCCACAGCCAGGTTAACCATCACCTACATCAGTGTCAATACTGTGTTTTATAACTACATTTATTTCTGTGAGCACAATACAGGCATGATGTATCATCAACCCAGTGCACACTAAAATACAGACATTTCCTAGGATTTCAAAGCCAAGGAAACTACATGACACTGGCTAGGAAAAACAAGGGACAAAAATGCACATGAAAAACATGAGATTTTTAAAATTTGTTGAATGGACCTTCATCCCTCTGGTAAAACCATCTGGGGAACCAAGACAGCCAACAGGTTTGTCTAAAATCTATCCATTTTCAAAGGTGAAAGAAAGGCAACAATAAGAGGACACTACAGTGCCATTAAGACAAAAAAAAGCACAGTCATCAGGATAAATGGCTTCATTTATCAACTTCATTTATCACATTAAAGGTTGTGAAGTGTAGAAAAAAAGGAAGAAACAAACATCAGATAAAAATATTCAAAGATAGCCAGGATAACTATTTTTGGTGATCCAGACAAATTCTAATACTGCCTTTATAAACCTGATGCCACAAGCTTTCTATTCCAGCAGATGGAAAACAAGTGTTTGACTAATGTAAGGGTTCCATATTTGTAAAATAACATTTGTTTTCCACAAATATGAAACATATATATGTATATGCACATATACAGCTTACAATGAAGCAAATTCGCCAGTGACACAGGAGGACTTCAACAGGGGGACCTCACTGAAGAGAAATATTTCTAAGTCAGGATGCCATTCAAACTATAGGGCTTCTTCTGTGCTCTCCTTAAGCACTCTCAGACCTCTGGCCTTCACAAACAGCCTGTGCAATTACATCAGTAACACAAAACCAGCAAAGCAGGAGGACTCATGAATAACCTGAGTGATCAGGGGCTATCACAGAAAAGCTAGTAAAGGATTCAATTAATAAAACATCAGCAGACAGGGAAATCATCAGTCTTTCAAACCAGTCCCACAAAACATTGCCACTGCACACACAAAAGCCTGCATCTTTTTTGTCCAGGAAAGGTGGGGGAACACTTGCATTATGCCAACACCTCACTGAATGAATGACAGTGCAGCCGAGGTGAGCACCGTGCACCACTGCTAAGGTGTGCCCATCAAAGGGGTTAAAAGCATTGGAATTGTCTGTAGCCCATCAAGCCCTGAGGAAGGCTGCTGTGATTCATGGTGGGCAGAAAGCCCTTTTACAATTACTCACTGTGGGTTCTAATGCAGTGACCAGGAATGTGACTCTGCACAGATGCAGGCACCACACAGCCGTAACGGTCTGAGGAAAAGCTGTCCTCAAATGCAGAGCAAAAGCAGGTTATTGCAAGGAAAACATGAATCACAATCATAGGCAAAGTTCATTAAACTGAAAAAAAAAAAATAAGTAATAAAGTAGCAATTCATCCATACAATGCCAGAATGACTAATAGTTCAAAATTTTATTCTGCAGCTATAGTAAAGAGAGACTAAGCAGTGTTTTGGGTTTTTTTTTCAGCCAGTGGGAACAATTATGATCAGTAGGACAAAAAATGTTAATCACTCGTTTCCTGTTTAACAGACAGCCTGCTTCACCTCTGCCACTCTCCACTACTACACCAAATTCATCACAAAGACTACAGCACTGTTTATAGAAATCTCTCCCCCCAGCTCTTTTTCTTTCTAAAACTAAGCTGCCTTTTATTGACATCCACAAGCTCCAATGAAGAGGTACAAAAGTGTATACACGCTAAATACATCAATGCTAATTAGACGAGCAGATCATCTTAAAAGGAACAATGGAAATATGTTCTTACCAATTAGTAGCAATAAGGTCAGAAGTAGGCCAAGGTCTTAAGTGCAAATTACAGAGGTGAAAACACATTGTAGTAGTAAATAGGATTGATTTTTGGCACTGGCCTTTGAGTGCTCACAGAGAACTTCCAAGAAAAAAAAAGCACAAACAAAAACCCCAGATACGATTACTCAAAAAGCTTTAACTGGTTAAGTGAAACAACTGTACAGATCCCTGCCTGAGTAGTCATGTAAGTTACAGACTACTATCCCTGCATAATGACCAAAGCAGACCTCTGCCACTTGTCTAGGTAAAGGCACAAGCAAACCTAGACTTGTATGTTTGGTTTTGGCTGGATACTTTGCTAGGGAGCCACAGATCTTCATTTTCATGAATTAAGACTAATTGCTTCCACAAAACCACTGGTAACCTAAAGGGATGGAATGACTGTCTGGACCTGATGCATTTCAAGCAATGTGCTGCCCACAACAGTTGAAAAAGAGTTAAAACTGAGGCAGGTAAATCAAAGCAGGATGTACTGGAGACACAGGCTAAGTTCATGACACTTGTCTCATCTACTGAGCTGGCCATGCCTGGAGAAGCTCGAGGGCAGTCCGTATTTCTTACCTTGAGAAGCAACATACCGAAGGGGATGTAAAGATCCAACAGTATAAATGTTCTGTTGACTGAGCTTTTGCGTAGAATATATAAAAAAAAGTAAATACATCTCCTTATTATACTTGTATTAGCAAAGCAGAGGCAGCCTTTTCATTTAGCAAGCAAAGGACTACAGGACTCACATTCTGTGGTGATGGATGTCACTGAATAGCAGTTTTTCAGAAACAAAGAGTCAATGAAAGCAGCAAGCTTCCTCTGCAGCAGGGTTAGCTGTGCCCCACAGGAAATCCCTGGCTTGAGGAAGCTGCAAGGCTTGTGAAAAGAAGAGCAAAGCCTTTTATTTAAAACAATATATTAGGCTGCATCTCACTATGCATTTGATCATTATTTTGACTACCTCAAGTGCAAGGGTATACCAGGAAAATTTTAGTATAGTCCTCAAAACTACAAAAAGAAAACTAAACCAAAGTTAAGTGGAATTTTTTTGTTCGGTTTAGGCCATCTTTAGAAACCATTTAGTGCATCTAATGGTTAAGATGCTGAAAGGTTTCATATTTGTAACAGGACAGCATCAGCTTAAATGTAACAACCATCCCATTAATTTCACAGAGTGTTGTAAATGTCTGATGTTGATGTAGTAAACAAGAGAAACTGAGAAAAGAAGAAAGCGACATTTCTCTTTCCCTTAGTTTCTTTTGCATCTGAATATAGTCCAGTACATAGTCACTGTTTCACTATTTATGGTTCCTCTAGCCAATTTACCCTTTTTCTGCCTCATACATGAAAAGAAAATAAAACATAATTTTCATGTTAACAAAGTAGTAGCAGAAAAGAATTGATTTCTTACATTTTTATTAGAATACCTTAAATAGGATCACATGTAAGTTCTCTTTAAACTCCTGTGTATCTGCAAATATGTAAAGGATATTACTTTATATAGTCAATATTTGTTCATTTCTCTTTGTTTTTACACCCCAAATTCACAAGACACAATTATATATTTTCAATTACTTCTCTTTGTACATCCTGAAGAGGCACGACATAAACTAGGTATTCTTAGTATTCTTAAACTCTTAGAACAGAGTTTGCCTTGGTACTTATTTTCCCCCTCCACAGAGGCAGGTCAGACCACTAGCACACTCTCTTCAGGAGAGCTCTTTCCAATTCTAGTTTGCTCCCACAGCCCAGCAGATTTTATGTAACACAGTTTACTACACCAAAGCCAGCACAAAACCGTCATCCAAATTTCAGTACAGCCTTTGGCTATATTTCAGCATGCACTGCCCCTCTTCACTGTCTGGCCACTTATACCTTTCTAAAGGTGAGGTTAGTACTTAAAAGGGATTTTAGTTAATTTTTTGGGGACTCAGAGGGCTCCTGATGGGTGGGTGCATTGTTCATGCCAGCGTTGTCCTCTCAGAGGCTGCTTTCTGTGATGTTCTTCAGGCCATCATTCAAGAATTGCTGGCACTCATCACTGGGTTTTATGACATCTGCTCACTATTATGAAGCCAGAGTCATCCAATCTTGCAAAACAAGTAGCACCAACTCTGAACAGTTACCCCCAGACACGCTCACAATTTTCAGTAGGGTATGGGAAGCAGAGAGGTATTTTTCAGAGCAAGACGGGCACCCAGAGGAGGGAAATCGCAAGGCCAATTTCTTCCCTCACACCCATTTTGGAAGCATTCCTAGTCCCTCACTACTGTAGGCTGTGCTTTGCACTTAAAAGACCCTTATTAAATCAAAGAACTATTTACAATCTACATACTGGCAAGTCCACATTCCCATAGAATGTCATCTGGCAACAGTGGCTTAAATCATCAGCTCTGTATTTATTTGCTTTCCTCCTTCACAAACAAGAAAAGTAGAAAGGACAAGAAAAAGCCATGTTTTTAATGACAAGAATGGAATTAACAGAGTAAAGCCCAAGAGCTCTGATGCACCAGCACTCATCACAATACCCAAACGTCCTTTTTTTTTTTTTAAGCAGTAAAATATTACAGCGAGGACAATGAAAAGGAAGATTAGCAGCACCACTGTGGCTTGAGATCTTTTACATACACACCTGCTGCTAGACGTGCAGGAACCCACTGGACACAAAATGAGACAGCTTCCAGAGTGCGACACTTGCATAACAAAGCTCATTTTTGCACATTTTGGGTGCTAGATTTCTCCTGCCAACTAGGTCTAATCAATTACCCTTCATTACTATTTCTTTCCATTTGATATACACAAGGAAACTGGCCCTACCATGGCTGCTCAGAGATCAGCCCTCATTCAGTCTCCCATTCTCCTGGACAGAGCCTGACACAGGGAAGCTCTGGGCACAAGGTGCCTTTTACCAAGGTGGAATAGGAGGTGTCCCAGGGAGGACATTGTATCACTCTTATCAGTTCAGAAAAGAAAACATTGTTCTTGAAAAGGCTTCCCTCCTCTATGCTAATCCCTCAAACCCAAAAAGCTCTTATCAACTTCCAGATTAGGCTTCCTCCTCCTAAAGGTCACAGTCCTCAAGTGGTGCAAGCTTCACCATCATCATCCCAATTCCCCTCAAAGAGAAGCCCACGTGGAACTTGGCAGCCCCAGCCTGGCAGCCTTGATATTCAGATTTAAGGGCCTCCCATCCTTTTTGCCCAAAGATGAAGAAGGCAGTGGAGCTTCCTGTCAGCTTTCCCCACGTATGCATTAAAGCATATCAAGGCAAAAGTGCAGCTGACACTGGGAGCTAAAACACCCTAAATCTATTCTATCTAGTGCAACAAGGAACACTACAGGGACTTGCTCAGTATTTGCCTCCAGACAGCTTTTGCTTCTTTCAAGCACTGCAGTTTAGCTCTTCCTCTTGCAGGTAGTCAGAGAGAGAAGAAATGCAGCCCCCCTGTGCAGCTCCAAAGATGTGTGAACTCTTTAACAGAGCTGGTCAAAATGGGGCACTCATTTAAAAAAAAATATAAAAAAATAAAATTTACAGTACATTAACTTACATCCAATTAAAAATAGCAGGAATGTCAGCAGTAGGAGCTGTCATTTGCAACAGCTACCAAGACACAGGAAGTTATTTATTCACATAAAGCCTTCTTTAAAAACAAGGATGAAGCAAAAAGAAAGCATGTTTACTGAAGCCTGTTTTCCAATATTATCTAGCCAATTTTGTTTATGAAATTTTATAATAATTTGTCACTGACATATATTTGGGTTTATGTCCACAGATCTGTTAAACTGCTGGCCACTGCAGGAAACACTGAAGCCCTTGATGCTGGTGCTTGATTTTTTTTTATTCTTTTCAGTTTTGAAGATATTTCAGGCAATTTTTTCACATTTTCATTTGGTTTTAAAAAGAAATTAAAGACTTCCCCCAGAAAGTTAGGTGTTTTCAAGTATTTTGTTTGTTGATTATTCATGTGATCATAAATTACGCAGCGTATTTGGCAGGCCATGCCTTTCTCTTTTAAAACATTTGTTTTTACTTTTTCAGTTATTGTTTAGATTCTGGTCATAACATACTCCAGGTTGTTTTGAACAGCAAAGAGGAAATAAGCAATATTTTAACTTATATCGCACTGTAACAACATTAAATGCCTACATGCTGCCTATTCAGTATTTTCCACTTTCTTACTGCCCGCTGCTGGCTTACAACAGCAAGATAATTCACAACTTTACAGTTTTGCAACCTGTAAAACAGAGGTTCATAAACATGCTCAGAACAAAACACAAAAAGGAGCAAGAAATAGGACAAAAAAAAAAAAAAAAAAAAAAGAGGGGCAGAATATAAAGTAAACATATTTGCTGAAGGCTGGTTTTGAAATCATAGGAAAGCCAACAAAGTTCTTCTGAAGTCAGCTCACATGCACCCAGGCATTGCAGGTGACACAGCTGGACGAGGCAGAGCCCCAGCAAGGCACTGTTTGCCTATGTTCACCCTGACACCACGGCAGAGAGTTGGGAAAGAGACTTTGAACTACGTGCCATTGCTGCCGCTCAGCAGGATCACGGTCTGCAGTGGATGTGATTACCAAACCCATCGTGACCCTAGAAAATGCCCTATGGATTAGAAAAAAAGAGAGGTGTCATTCCAAACACCACGCAATTCACACAAAACAGTCTCTGTGACAAAGCAGAAATTACAAAATTACATTTCAAAAATTTCTCAAGGATTTTTCTCTAGAAGTTTAAGTTGAACACTGTATTTCAAACATTCAGTTATCACGGAGAAGGATTTCTATCTCTCCTCTGTTAGTGAAGTCTTAAGAATTTGTCGTTTACTTAAGAATGAGAGGGAGATGAAGAAAAGAAGAACATTTCTTCCAAGACTGGCTTTGTAAAAAATACTTCTGAAACTCAGTTTTGGAGCAATGAGTTAAGGATCTGGACCTAGTACCTTGAAGATATCTACATACCAATTGCAATTTTAAGAAATTTTAGTAGCTCTTAGACACTCTTTTTAAATTCTCAAGGCATCAGAGAAGTTTAGAACTTTAAAACACATTACTCAAATAATGGAAACTGGCAAAGCAGCCATGGGCTTACTCCTCGTTTTTCCTCCTTTGTCAATTATTTAAGAACCCCACATTCACTCATCCACTGATGTCTACTTCCTCCAATGCCAAGCATTTCTGGGGCATCTGATAAGGCACTGCAGTGTTATCTTGCTCAAAGTTTTCGTAACAACTGCAGCCGTCCCACACACACACACGTGTATATATTCAACACATATGACTGATTTTCCAAGGAGTACAGCAGCTAATTCTGACAAGAAAAAAATACAAATCTCTGTGTTCCACAGCTCTTTTAAAAAATGAAGTAATATTTTAAACTTGAAACATTGGGGTTTTTCTGATTCTCATCTATTTCTGTCTATTTTTGTGTTAAGTTTTTAAACATAAAAATATTCAAGACTCAGCATAACCAACCAAAATATTGATATATATTAACCTCTAAGGAAAATTGAAGAGAAGACTCTGATTTGTACAAATCCCCTGGCTGCAATGATTTCTATGCAGTGTAGTTGGCAGAAAACATTTTTTCTTTAAGCCCCTTTAGAGAAGATTTAAAGGCCTCTGTACCTTAAGAAAGAACTTGCCAGAGATCAGCAGTGACAAGGAACTTGCTTCCTGGCACATCTAAAGGCACACCGTAACTTTTGCATCAGCTTGCTTGACTCGTCTACACTGCCACAGAGGATGCCCACATCTCAAATAGCCCTAACCATGTGGATTTCTAATTTTTTTAATCAAGTGACAAACTCATATCCTTTCTAGTGCAGCCGTTCTCAGCTTGTAGCTCACATACTCCTTAGGGCTCCAAAATCCCTCAGAAGGCAGCCAGGGGAGGTAGTGGCAGTCAAATGTCCTCTGCCTGTTTGCACTGAGCTTTCCTGTAATCCTGGCTTAAACACACGTGCACCACAGGAAGAAAACAGACAATTTTAAGTTGCTGACTCTAGAAAAAGAGTAAGAACCATCTAAGATTAAACCTGGCCCCCCAGACTTTGTCAAAAGGCTGACTTAAAGGATAAGGCCAAAGAAGATTAACTCAAGTACGATGTCAAAGTACACTCAAACAGCAACAGCTTCTTGACAAACACGGAGGGGTTGTAAAAATCAGAACATTTAAGAGAAGGATTCATAACCCTGCAGTCTGTGCCTGAAGGAAAGCTCTCCCCAGCCAGGTTCTGGCACCTGGTAAATTCCAGCAAATGGTCCTCATTGTAATGATGCAGCACAACCCACTGAGTCCTTAACCAGAAACGCACACAACCCACATGGCTTCAGTGTAAAAAAAAAATCGTCACTGTCTGAAACACACACTGCGCAATGGAGAAGGTGACACTGCCATTCTTCCGTGCAGTACGGGACCAGCCTGTTTTCCTTTCATCTGACAGGAGTCAGGGAGAGATGCAGTAGTGAAGAAGTACACAGTTCATCCATCAGCAATGTTAGCAAGGTACAGGGAAAGAGACAGATGCTCTGACTACCTCCTCTTACTCCTGCAATGAGGGGCAAAAGTCTTTTGGAATTACTTCTATGAACAACCTATCAGCTCCTCACAGTGAGGGACCAAACAAGAACAGGTGACAAGGTCAAGAAGCTCTACCACTCTGGTTTTCTTTCCCAAAGAGTGAAAAGACATGATGAAAATAATCCCCATTAACACTGTCAAAAGAGAAAACCATGGTTTTAAAGACCGTGGCTGACATTGTACAGCAGCTTCATCACAGCTGCTTGACAAACCACAGCAGATACCAGTCACTCCTGTGGAAAGGAGTACTGACTGCCAAACCAGGAAACGCTTCCCTGAGCACTCTGGGTCATCCAGCTCCTCTGATGCAGTCATAGATTTACAGGGTGGTAGGAGCACCTGCCTCTGGTCGGGGGTCTGCCACTCAAGTAAAGCTGTTTCTGCTTCAATTGAAATGACAGACTTGCAACCTCAGCAGCAGCTTGAAAATAGGAAAACTGCAGCTTCAAACATGACCAGAGAGTACCCCATGAGAGCTTCAGCTGAACACAATCCCGATTCCCAAGCACCACCCACTAAGAAACTCAGCCAATGCAAGGACAGTTTCTCCATACAGAAGATACTGCTCCACAACTCAGGGGCCATTCCCTGAATCTGCATGTTACTGGACTCAAACCCATCTCTCACCAAAATTTTCCTTCACTTTCTCCTCCTGCCCACACCAAATTTAGCTTTTTTTCTACGGGAATGACAACATCTCCAACATGAAGACTGAACATTGGCACTTTCTTCAGTGAAAGAACGAATTTCCCCACACCAAAAAGCTACCAGTAAACAGGTTTAAGTGACTCAATATACAGACAAAACTTACCCGACTCAAGTGAAGAAAACCTTAACATTTCTCTATGTTCAACACACATTTTTCTATTGATGGCATTAAAATACTAAAATTAACACTGCTAGTTAGAAAAGGCTCCAGGGAGGCCTCATTACAGCCTTTCAGTACTTAAAGGGAGCTTTTAAAAAAAGTGGAGAGTGACATTTTACACAAGCAGATAGTGGTAAAACAAGGGGGAACAGTTTTAAACTAAGAGGAGAGATTCAGATTAGATGTTCTGAAGAAATTCCTTACCCAGAGGGTAGTAAGGATCTACAACAGGGTGCTCAGGAAAATTGTGGATGCCTGTCCCTGAAGTGTTCAAGGGCAGATTGGATGGTGCCCTGGGCATCCTTGCTGATGGCAGGGGTGGTCGGAACTAAAGAATCATTAAGGTCCCTGCCAACCTTTCTATGATCCTATGATAGCTCTTCCATATGAATATCTGTTCTACTTTGGGGCAATTTTTCCTTTGCCTACATTATGTTTAAATCTTGTTGTTTCCTTTTTTTTTCATCCCTGAAGATTAGTTTATTATACATTCTACAAGCCCCAAGGTAAGAGAAAAGGCAGTAAAAGCAATATAAAGAGTACTGTAAAGATTAAAGACCATAATGACGATGGGAAGTCACACACACAGAGGAGGCTTGACACTCTTACTGATGTTTCAGTTTACCTCCCAGATGCAGCTCTGCACAATGAGGTGAGACACAAAAACCTGTGAGCAGAGTAAGCTGCCCTCCCGTATCGACAGCACCATTAGAAACAGGCATTCCCACCAGCCTGCTGCCTGCCTGAGGGTGGAAAGCTGGAAGGAGAAGAGGAGGGAGACAAAGAGGTGCCTGGCACCTTTGTTCAAGGTTCGGAAAACACCATTTTCTCTGGGGCAGAGAAGGAAGCAAACAGCAAGCGCCATCCCTCAGCCATGGCAGCACGCACGCACATGCACACGCATTTCCTGCGGCTTCACGAAAACAATGAAGTGTGGGGAGCCTGGCCCTCATATGAAGCACACACCAGCTATATATAAAATAAGGAAAGCAGCTGCTTCAAAAGCTTGGTCACGCTTTTATCAACAGGGCTTTAATTAGTACCCATCTGCTTCCTGTTTTATACTACAGAACTGACTTTCACCTGTTTCAGCAAAACACCCCTTCCCCCAAATGGAAGTGTGCACACACACGAACACACATGAAAAGTTCACAAACGCCTTATGCTTAAGTAATTAACATCTGAAATCCTTGTTCTGAGTGTGTGGGCTATATAATTACTTGTTTTAAAAAAAATTAGGCTTTGCCAGAGCTATCAGGTTTCACAGCCAACACCTTTAAATCACACACCTTAGATGTTTCACCATTTATTTTAACTCATTTGCACTTGGGAACCCAAAGAACACTGGAGCCCTGTTGTACTGGCACTAAACTACACAGAGGCTGCCCAGAAGGCTCACAGTGGAAGTGTGGGCTTTTCCTGAGGTCCGTCACACACATGAAAGGATTTAAATAAACAATGGCAAGGCTGATAGTTTGAATCCACTCTTAACTCACCCCATTGTTTGAAGAGAAGAAACAACACGTAGAAGAAAAATATTACTGAGGGAGGAAATAGCTTCACCTTTGAATTTCCTGACATTTTTCCTCCCACGCTTTTCCCGTTCACTTGTCAATTATTTATTTATTTTTCAGGGAGAAGACAAGTGAAAGTTAAGTACACCAGCACAGCTACGTGCGGTCGGACCTGCCCACCTCTCCTGCACAAAGGAGCTACAAGCTCTTGAAAACTCGCCAGGAGCAAGGTATCCAGAGAGCAAAACAAGAGGAAGCAAAGCACTAGGACAATTAATTTCTTGCCAGTGACTGAGCAAGGAGCACCACTTGCCTGCTCTTAGGCACAGCTACAAGAATGGGAAGAGGGGCAAGTGCTAAAAGGAGCAGTATTCATAAGGTCTTCATGTGAAATTTTTTGGTTATGCAAAGCCTTCTCAAACTCGAAGTTGCTCATCACAGAAAAGAGCTTTTCTTAGCACACCTTTAGCATCAGCCACCACCTACAAGACTTATTTTGCCAAAATAAACCCGGCAACCACACGACTCATGCTCCAGTTTTGGAGTGGGAGGAGATCATTCTCTCTTTACAGTTAGAAACCTCATCTGCCACAGCCTTCCCAGATGCACAAAGCTGACCTAACTCAAGTTTTCTTCCATTGCATCTTGGGGCTGCTTCCTGACTTTTTGGATCTGTCTGCAGGGTTTATGAGATTCACCAAAGACTGAAAAGCAAGAAAAACAGTCACTCCAGTAAACAGAATTACAGCAGTTACCCCTTTGATGCAGTTACTCGTGCTGGTAGAAAGAGCACTCAGCCTGCAACAACCTCCTGTGCCGCCTATATCATCACCCAAGGGGAGATCACAGTGCTGGCAACACCAGCAGGGACAACACTAACACCAAACATTTGATTGTAAGACTCAGTACTCATGGGAGCCTACAAAAAAGGTGGGGAAAGATGATTTACAAGGCTGTATAGTGAAAGGACAAAGAGGAACAACTTCAAACTGACTGAAAGTAGGCTTAGATTAGATATTAGAAAGGAATTCTTTGTTGTGAGGGTGATGTGGAACTGCAACAGGTTGCTCAGAGAAGTTGTGGATGTCTCATCCCTGGCAGTGTTCAAGGCAAGGCTGCATGAGGCTCTGAGCAACCTGGTTTTGTGCAAAGTGTCCCTGGGTCATGCTGTCTCATGGCAGGAGCTTTGGAACTGGATCATCTTTATGGTCCCTTCCAAGCCAAACCATTTTATGATTCTGAATGGAATCAGAATGGAACCATCTATCTCTGTATACATGAAGAGATTTGTGCAGCATAAGAATTGCCATTCAAAAGTAAAGATCAAACTTTGTTTTTAAATCTCCAACTTCTAAAATTTCTCAGCAACTCTTCTGCTACCTCACTGTCCAGCAAAAGCAGGATTTTGTACACACTCTAAGGGAGGTATTAGTGAAGGGAATGAGCTCTGTTGCTAGAGGAAAAAAAAAAATCTAATGAAAACACACAGGCGTCCAAGCACAATGAATGCTCTGAGCATGTGAAATAGGTGAAAAGGGATGGAATGAGCACTAAATGTGAGAAGAACTCCAAATATTTCTCAGAAAAGTAAAGGTGGCTCACTTCTAACTCAATTGCTTCATGGAAAGAAAAAACAGATTCACTAATTTCTTGGGTTGTGTTTTGTTTTGTTGTTTAATTTATAGACTTTATTAATTGATAAACCAATAATCAATTTTTTCCTTAAGAAAAGGAAAAAAAAATGTTAACCTTGTGTTTTCACCTAGAAGATTACACCACCACTTAGATATTTTTCCATGATATCTCAAGCAACATATTACAAAACTTCATCCAGGACTGAAACAACAGATTGTCTCAAGAGCAAATGACAAAATATTTGTACCAGAAATCCTGGCAACATTGCATGCAGATGGGTTTCTGAAAAATGGGGTTCCAAGAATAAGTCACCCATGGTTCCAAAAATAAGAGTTAAATTCAAACAAAAACTGGATGTTCATTTTGCAGGGTACTGCAGGCCCTCTTCAGGGTCCCACCCATGCCCCACACAAGAAGATACTTGCTAACCACAAGCCTCTGAAGTCTGAGTTTCATCTAAACACACAAGGCTGGGGAAATGCAACCAAGGTCAACGTCCTGGATGCATAACCCAGAAATCACACGCTATGGGGTGGTGGTCAGCCACCCCACTGCCAATGGACTTTGACCTGAGCATAGGCCAGCCCTGAGATGCACGGCCACCACCTGCAGGGGTCTGAGCTGCGGCACCAGAGGGATCATCCTGCCATGCAGGGCCAGGAACATCTCTGCCTGCAGCTGGAATGTGGGCACGCCGGCTGGGTCTCTCAGCCTGCCAAGGCACAGCTCAGAAGGTCTCAGAAACGCTGACCCTCCCTGAAGCACCGGGGGAGCCCATGTGTGCAGAGGCACAGGGATGTGTCATGCTTCAGCGGGAGGCACCAGAGCATGAGGGCACCACAGCAGAACAGATGTCTGAGACTACTCTCATAAACAGGGATGGGGAAACTTAAAACCTGCACCTTACTGCTCCACCTTGCCTTTTATAAGGGGAATCAAAAGCAAAGTTCATTGGACGGTAGTGACCTTTTTAAAGCGATTTAAAGTGAATCCTGGGCTTTGGGACACACTGCTTCCACGCTGCTTTTTTTTGGTTTTAATAACCTTACTCAGACAGACAACCACATTTAGTGTATTTTTTGGTTTTTTTTTTTATGGTCAATACATACTGACCTGATAGAGAAACCCACAATATTCTGCATTAAGAGAAAGAACACATATCCTTAATTTAAAAGACATATTTAGTCAATATATTTCCAATCCTGTAATCTAGGGCCTTCAACAAACTTTCCTCCATAGCTTGTCTTTCTTAGCAATGGCCAACTTCATACAAACAAATACCGTTCATAAAGGCTATGCAAAATTCGTGGTGTTTGGCAGGAGACCGGCACACATTAACAGTTCTAGCCTGAGATGAGAAAGCCAATATAATTTTTTTTAAAATTCAGCACCCATGTGAGACCGAACTTTTCCGTTAAGATGACTAAACAACTGGTTTAAAGTGATTTGCATAAAAGACTTACAAAATGTAATATGGATGTGGCGGAAGGAGAAGTGAAACAAGAATGGGATAATGACATTTCATGATAACAGAGAGCTGGTACACATAAGAAAACAGTGTCCTTCCTTTCCTTTCTTCCCCTCCACATTTCTGTCTATATATGAAATTACCAAAACTTTTTCTTTAAGCATAAAAATCAGGGCTTAAACTTTAAGCTCAGTTGTACACAACAGTCCAAAGGAATATGCTAAGGGAAATAGAAAACAAGCTCAGAACCTCATAACATCAGCAGATACAGTACACATATGTATTTTTGGCTATAATAATTGCAAAGCCACACACGGAAGTTTGTTCATTCTTTGACATAGCATAAACGTCCAAATTATAATCTTGAGTTTTCCAGAAAAATCAAAGCTGTTGGTGTTACCAGAGCAGCCATGTAGAGTATACACAACTCTCAACATATAATTAGTTCAAATGGCAATTGCACCAAAACCTGTTTGCTTTTTGGTATTAAGAATGTAAGTAATCAAGCTGATGAGTTTAGAAATTCAACCACTTTCCAGCATTTAATGGGCTCTCCATCATTTTCATCTTACTTCAACCAAATACGTTTACTTGTGTTGGATAGTCATGCACCATTTTTTTTGCTTCAACACATTTAAGACTTTTTTAAGCCATGGTGCAAATGTATCTTAAACAAAGACATGCACAATAAGGTTTGAATTAATGCTCATCCAATATATATTTGTTTAGAGCAGGTCAAATCATGGGGCATCTGGGCACTGCAATAAGAATAAAAAAGAACAAGAACAAATACAGTTCTTAGAAACTCCAGCTTTTTAAAAATATTAAGTACATTAAAACTAGACTTTCAGAGCCATCAGTGTAACAGTAACCTCAGTGATGAAACACTACCAATCATCAGTTCTGTTATTCCATTACATAGAGCACTCCTTAAAAAAGGGCTCAGATATTCAAAGCCAGTATTTAACTGTTGCTGTGTCCCTACAACCACTAATGTATCCCAAAGCTTGATCTACTGCTAGTAAAACTCAGTAACATCTGTGATGAGACAACTTTCTGCATCCAATTATAAAGACAATTTTATTTTTAAACAGATTCATTTAACTTCAATGTCATTTACTTCTGTACTATCTCAATCGTGGCAAGAACATGCCTCTGCTTTAGGCCACAGACAGATGTCACATTATAAGAATGAAGAATGAAAAAAAATTTTCTGTATTAATGCATCAAGACCTCTCACTTTTTTCTATACAGCGATGTTACCTACATAACACCTCTCAAAAGGGGGAAAAGGCATGTTCTAGAAACTTTACAACAGCAGTAACTGGGCTCATAGCTACCACTAATCTTGCCAACTGGTGGCTGCTTTGTTACAAACTCAACCACAAACAGAACAGGGTAACACCAGTGATGCCCAGATTAGGCTGGCCATGTCACCAAAGCCAACGGGACCACACCAACCCACCAGCAACTACATAATTTCTCCCTGCCTCCAACCGTACCACCTGCAGCTTCTTGACACCACAAGCACAAGGATTTGGGCAGTGCATTGCCCAAAAACCAGGGATGGAGTAGACTGGAGTAGAGACAACAGGAGTTAAAAATTCTCAGTAACCAAACTTGTTCCAGTTTATTTTCTGTCGGCTTAATCTAGCTGATCTTTCTCAATAACCCTGCCTAAACTGAATATCTTCAAAGGTGGAGGCTCCACAGCCTCTCTGAGGAACTTTTGTCACTGCTCAGTCATCATCACAGTAAAGGTGTTTCTTTTCTTAAAACATAGAAATGGTGCAAAAATCTAAATCACCCTACAACTGTTACCCACTCCCGCAAACCAAGCCCAGACTATTTAAGAGTTCAGACTTCGTCATCTAGTAAAGGTCAGCTTACAAGACTATTTAAGATTTTTGTATTGTCTCCTTTTATATGTTTTCACTTTAGTACTTAAACCTGACTGCACCCTTTGGACCATGGGGCTCCCTGAACAAGGGAGCTGTTCATCCAAGTTCACCTATGTAACAAATCAGATCTCAACATCACAGATCCACCATAATTTTCTTGTGTTGTGGATTATCCTGTCAACACAGGGACTGCAGCCCATTCTAGAAGGCATTCTGCAGAGGAGGGAAACCAGCAGCCTATCAGTCAAGATGACATAGCAGAACACAGGAACAGACAACCGGTGATACGGGAGCAGTATAGCATTGAACCAATGAGGAAACATCCATCTGCAAGGGAGTAGCCTGAGCACACAAGCAACCCCAGCCTGTTACCGGTCTTTAAAACACTACAAAGAGCTGAAATAGACTTTTGAATGAGGATAATGAAGCAGTTTTGTAGAACATTTCTCTCCAACAGGAGACCAGTGAAATAGGTTTTTTACAGGTGCATCAAGTAGGCAATGGAAATAAGATACTGCAGGTGCACTAGAGGCTGGTGTGAACATCACAGGAGTGAGTAAAAGTGGAAGGGAAAACAACAGTAGGTTTAATGAAGCCCTGAAAGTGAATATGAGCCATTCAGATGAGATGTGCCAGACAGGGGAAGGTGGAGGAGGTGGTTAGGAAGGATGCGGCATGGCCCAGTTAGGGATATGGGGTGTTAACTCTGCAACCACACTGTGAATGGATACCAGCACAGTGCTTTTCTCATGGTTACAGGCAGACTTCAAAAATAAAGCAACTTCTTACTTCTTAACAGTGATCTCCAATTTGTTTGAAATGTGTTTCACACCCTCTAGCAAAATAGAAAGCAGTCCTCTGCTCTCATAACAGCACCTCACCAGGTCTCCAGCACTATCTCCACTTCTCCCTAGAAGATCACCATTTCTATGTTTTAAGAAAAGAAACGCCTTTACTGTGATGGTGACTGAGCAGTGACAAAAATTCCTCAGAGAGGCTGTGGAGCCTCCACCTTTGAAGATATTCAGAACCCAGCTGGATCTGGTCCTGAGCACAGCCTTAGCAGATCCAGCTGCGGGCAAGGGCCTGAACTAGAAAATTTCCCAGCGGTACCTTCCTGCCTCCATTACCCTTTAATTCTGTGGTGTCTCTCTTCACCTGTCTCCACTGCTGGTCATCTTACACTGCCTGGAGGCCCTACACTGCCATGGGAAGGATGGCTATTTACCCTGTCTTAAACATCACTTTGATCCACACTGCCTTTCTGCTCTTTTGAGAACTTGACCCACAACAATTCCACAGGAATTGCACTCTCTGTATTTTATGAAAAGCGTAAAATATTTTCAAACGTTAAATGGGAGATTACAAGAGGCATCATGTTCCCAAACCACTTTGGACACTGACTCATCACTGTTGGAGCTTTCCAAAATCAAAAATGTCACTGCTGCTCCAATCTACTCTATGCACCCCATGAAACAGAGCTGGCACGGCACAACTTTGGTTTACACTGCTCTGAAGCAGGTTTTGGGGCGACAGTGGAATTCCGCTGTAAAATATAGAATAGAAATAATGACTTCTCTCTAGAGAACAGGATGGTTTGAAGAACAGGTGGGTTAAAGAGATATTACTGTTTCTCTGCTTTGGAAAACAAAGCTCAGACACAGTTGCTGCATTTCAGCTACTCTATGTTTAAATCACCCTTAACAGGCCTAGAGCATGCATCATCTGAGGAGCTTGCTCAAAACAGCAACAGGCCTCTCCTTGCTCCCTCTGTGCCCCCAGGGACATCCATCAGCCATAAGGCTACTCTGAAAGGATCTGTGGTGTCCAGCTCTTCCAGCTTCAACCTGCAAGAATGGTGTTGGGAGGCATCTAGAGGCGGGTGACAATGTTCAGGGTACCCTGGAGCTTCAGGACATCTTTATGGTCAGAGGCTCTCATTCTGAGAAAAAAGAAAAAAAAGACCGCAGAGAAGGGAATACACAGGTCAAAAAGATAATGAAGTCACTGGCAAAGCAACTAGTGCTTTGAATAAGGGATGGTCACCTAAAACTGTATCAAAGACTGCAAGTATTAGTGTCCTTGGTATCTATACTTTTAAACTTCTTGGCCTGTGAAATTCTCCCTCCTGAAGAAATTACACAGGCAGAACAAACACAGTTAATACAAAGTAATATCCATCAATAAAGACAGCTAAGTAGTTTCCTTGAAATTAATTTGCATTAAGCATTCCAAAAGCATTTCTTTTTCTGAAGAAAATGTTCAGTATAAATTCTAATTCGTTTTCAGTTCATTACCTCCTGAAGTATTCAAATGCCATCGACAAATAGAGACATGAGAGAAGAAATATAATCTCTCTCTTCTCTCATTTATCATTATGGAAGTTTGGTACAAAGTCTGTCCTTACAGAAAAAAAAAAAAAAAAAAAAAAAAAAGAAGGGGGGGGAAGAAAAAAAGTTAGGAGAATCAAACACCACAAGCTGTAGAAGTCCCCCAGAACATAATACAGTTCTTAATGAAAATAATGCAAATAGCTGTCCTAGTAGACAGCTTTCACAGTGGACTGATCAATTAATTTATTTCTTTTTAAAACAAGAGCATAGGAGAGGAAAAAAATTCAGCAGTGAAATTAATCTATATATCATTTTGATGAACCACAGCTAAGACTGTGAAGTATTGCTACAGATTTCTGAAAGAAAATTCCAAGCATGTACACAAAAATCAGACTATTTTGATTTTTTGCCAAACAGGCTACCTTCCAAGAATAAAAGTGTGGGAAAAATGCTAGTACAGTGACAGAACAACATCCTTACTTCTCACTCCTAAAAAAGAGACAATCTGAAGATAAAATGAAAAGGTTGACAACTACTTGGTGGATCTTAAAGCTCAAGTATAGCAAGAAGCAAGGTGTGATAATAAGTGATGTCATCTGGAAAAAGGGGATGAAAAGATGAAAAACGGTGCCTAAAAAAGGATTTTTCCACCAGGGTTTTCCTGAGTGTTTATCAGTGGAAAATACTAGAAGTAGTCAAATTTATTGATAAAGGCATTTTTCTGTTAATTACTCAGAGAGAAAAAGTACTGATTAAGTTTGAACCATTGTTTCATTGCTAACCTCTTTTCTTTTTCTTGTGGGGAGGGTCTGATAAATTTACTTCTCCCGCACTGCTTTTTTCGTACAGTCAATGCAGAGACGTCTTTAATATGCAAGCTATGTAGGTTCCACCAACCTACACTAAACGTTTTTAAGTGTAATCAAATTAACATGGTCTCAAGCATATCAAGTCCATAAATTTTGAATCTGCTATAAAGCAAGAGGCACTTAATGCAAGTTTCTGTTTGTAAGGAGCCGGGCAGTACTTGATGGTGTAAACACGGCCACCTGTCTCTCTCTAGAGCCTTCACGTACCGAGAGCCAGTGTGAACATTTGTTCGCCTAAAACGCTCGGCATATGGTTGAGCTGACAATTTAATAATATCTTGATAAGGATGCTGCCAGATTTTTGGCGGGAGATAAGCATGTTTTATCATTAAATATTTGTACTGCAGGAGCACCCAGAGACCTTGAGCAGAAAGAGCCTCACTGTGCCAGGAACAGAGGGTAACCGAGTCAGTGACCCACAGAGCTGACAACCCAGGACAACCAAGCTACAAAAAAAGACTGAGCAGAGTATGTATGACATATACTACACTGGAAGCAAGTCTTCCTCCCAACGCACCTACGCCTATCTGTTAAGGCTTCTCCTACAAGTCAGAATTGATCCTCCTCAAATTGGGAGGATCCACTCTGCAGCTACTGCTCACCATGCTGAGAAACCATAGTGACATTATTCATGGGGGAGAAGACTTGTTTATCTCTGAAAAAACAGGATTTTGAGGCAAAATCCAAGTGCTCACTAGTTTTCTGGACAAGCAGCTAAAGGCTTCATTAACAGCACTGCACATGGAACTCTAGCTCGCCAAGTAGTATCCTTTGAAGAGCTGCTTGTAAACATTGCTCTCCATTGCAGATCATTCCATCTGCAAAATTTATAGCTTACTCTAACCCGTGACCCAGCAAAAATCCCTCTTCCCACCTACAATTCCATGAATGCTTTTTTTGTTGTTTTCAGATTATCTTCTGTCCTTAACAACCAAGTGAAAAGTGAACAGAGGAAACAGATTATGCATGAAATCAGGTCTTGGGCTACCTTCACTCCATTCACACTGCTAAAGCTGAGAAAGTTACGTAGACATTACCAGAAGAAGTTTCTCCAGGGCACATATTTAACCTAGTGGCAACGCTGTAAAAACAGAAAACAATCTCCTGTATGCCACAGCTGTCTAAATCTTATCCTTCAACCAATATTTCCTACTCAGTTACTTTCTATAATAAATGGGCTTTATTATACCATGCACTGGGATAATCAAAATACCTACCACCCGTGGTACAAAGAAAAAGAGAAACAGAAGTTTCTATTTAAAAAGAAACTGTATATATAGAAACTTAGCAATAAGACTACAACAATGGAAGACCTCATTACAAACAGAGAAGTCTCACACCTGATTCACCTTAATCTTTGGACAATGGCACCACACATTTGCTTCAGCTTTAAATCCACCTCATGAAAATTACTGCTGCAGAAATAGCATTTGAGCACATAGGTTCATCTACCTTTGCAGCAGCACCATTATTTGTGTTTTGGCCTTGTGTTCTGTTTTTTAAACACAGACATGTCATACACAAATCAGCAATGGAAACACTACTTTTTAAACACTTAATTTTACAGGCAGGTATAATATATATATGTATTCCCTTATATATGTTTGTATATTTATAATTCTTACATGCTAAGATGAGGCAACCCTCCTGTTAATGTAATGTAAGATGAGGCAGTCTTAGGTTGCACAACAGCTGGTAACATGTCCTTTTCCACAGCTCCAGTCCCAAAGGAATAAGCAGAGGCAGGCTCACATAACTTAGTTTCATCCAAGGCTCATACCACCAGACAAATTCTTAAATATTTTTGCCTGGCATGTGTTTTCAATTGCTTTTTGTGTATCACATTTGCCCAGACTTCATATTTTACCCAAGGTTTAACTTAAATAACCCCTAGAATATTAATGTGCCTTTACAAGCCCCATTCACAGCTGACAGTGAACTTTGTCCCTACTGCTATTTGCAGACATGTCTGCACATGCAAGGCAGCCTCACTCTGCCTTCTTACTTCTAGGACTTGGGGTAGTATGCAAAAAACATCAGTTCCAGGAAGACTTGCAAAAATTTTAGTGCACCTTGTTCTATAAGACAGGGAGAGTCTTACTGCATTTTTTTTTGAATAGGCAACAGGATTCACATTTTTATTTAATAACTTTTTTGTTTCTGCCTCTTAGCAAGAAATGTGAGTAAAAACTTGAACAGCAGCAAGTACCTTGTTGATGACGATTCTCAGCTTGCACAATTTAGTAAGTATTTTACGCACACAAATAACAGTAATACTACATATTTCAGGAGCCCAGTGTGACAGCAGTAGCATTATTTCTTATTAATTTAATGACAAATTTAAAAAATGAAAATGTAGTATTTATGAAGATATATGCACAACTTGAAAATTCAGTGTTCCAGTTATCCATCTACTTTAAGTCATAGGTACATGCTTTCAACAAAATATATTCAAAACCCTTGCTTGAGCTGGATAGAATGCATTCCTTCATCTTGAACTTTAATTAGAACAGATCCCAGGCAAAGTAAAGACTGGAGCAGAAGAATCTTAGGCCTTATTCCCAAAAGGCCGCTTTTATATTCTGAAATTCACTTTTAAAACATCATTTGACTGAGATCAGGTAATGAAAAGAGCCTGTAGGCAGTGCTAATAAGCACATTCGTATTAATTGGTTTTAACCCTGACAGGTCGAATATCCCCTGTTCTTGCCACCTACATCTCATGGATCCCCTGCCATGGGGTACTGCCTGCATATCCTCCCAGCATATCCTCTTCCCCCAGAGGGTAAGAATGCACAGCTTTCCCTGGAGAGACAACAATACTAAGGGGAGAGAAATCCTTTTACAACTGGAGCTCCTCCCCACTCCTTCCTCCCTGCCTTCCCTATCATTGTGCCGTAAAACAAACTGGAAGGGAGATGTTGGGATAACAATCACAGGAAGAGAGTTTGTGACAGCCTGGCCGCAGAGTTATGGTGCCCCAAGCCGGGAGGGCAAAGGTTCATGCAGGAAATGATGCCGAGACCAGAACCCTGCCCCGGCTGGCAACAGGCCTCTCAGGGCTACAGGGTTTGGAAGGAGGAAACATATTTTGCTCTTTACCATTTTAAAGGGCCACTGTACAGTACAGACTGCAGGATGTTTGCATTTACAGAAGATCACAAGGATTTGCACTTAGGGAAGCTCACTGTGTGTGGCTGTGCACTGCAGCACAGTTTGCAGCACACTCCACAGCATTGGAGCCCGACGCAAGGAATTCAAGCATCTCTTTCACTCGAGGTGGGAAAAATTTCAGCACCTTCTCCAAGAGAAGGATCTCTGGGATATATATCAAGACAGACAGACAGACAGACAGACAGACAGACAGACAGAAAGACAGAAAGACAGAAAGACAGAAAGACAGAAAGAAATACTTCTCTGGATCCCAACACGCTTTGCAACAGTGGCAACAACTTAGTCCATTAAAGAAAAGCGTCTGCCAAACCAAAACACAGACTTGTGGCTTCCAAGGGACTCGGGTACATTTGAGAGCTGCTGCAGCTTCCAACACCATTAAACACTGACTACAATAGAAATCACGCACTAAGGAACTAAAAGGTGTCTTTGAAAAATGAATATGTTTATTTTAGATGATTCAAAGTACTGTGTGCTCTAAGTTAAAAAACTCCCTGTGAAAGGATTTCAGATTCACTAAACCAAGTTATGCTCCCTTCTTTCTAGTGACTCCCCTCTCACCTTCTGCTGGAGGAGAAACAACAACATCACATGCTGCACTGCAGGTCTGGGACAGGATAGATGTTCATAAACACTCCGTCATGTGTCTATCCTGTTTTGCATGCTTGTAACTTCATGCCATTTATTTATATGTTTTGAAATTCCAATATAAACATAAGTCTAAGATCTCCTAAAAGCTGTCCGTTCTGGCAATAGCAGATTTTCAAATTTGTTTAGCCAGATATATATACTGAATAAAATTCAACTTTCATTTGCGTTTCTCTACCCCATTTCAACCCCAGTTGAAATTCCCAGTTGGCCATTCACAGAAGAAACACTGGGCTTTGGCTGTGCATATCTAATACAGCTTCCCTTGTATTTTACAGCCCCACTAGTGTGTTACTGCAGCCAGTGACTCCAAGGCTGTTTTTTGAACTCAGCCTCCCCACATAAATGCCTCTTTTAGAAGCTCTAGCCTGGCACCTATTTCATGCTGATGCATGTGATAGAGGCCAAAGTCTCAAAGCTATAAAACCCGGCAAGTTCAATCACCCACGGGAGCATGAGGCGCAGCATTCTGCCCACACACTGCTGTGGAAAAAAGCATACCCAGACGTCCTGATCCGATTAGCAATTCTGGCACCAAATCCTCACCCAGACAAATACGTGTGACTGATACTTGCCTAGGACCAGCTCAAGGTTTCTCAACAGCGTAGGCAAAACTGCATCTGGTGGCATTACCAGGTTCATAAGTGGGAAGCTGAGAACAGCCCCAAAAAGGTGTTTCCCACCTCCTGTAGCATGACCTCCTCCATGCATCTACCTCATACACACTCCTACTGCAGCACACCCATCATCTATCTTCTCAAACCAAGACTCAACTAACCAGATCCATCCAAGCCTCATTCCATCTACAAAAGCTATTAATCCTCCACCTTGTTATGCTGCAATCTTTAGTCATGGTCAGGCAAATTTCAGGCTGCTGTAAAAGGGAAGAAAGCAGGCAAGGGTTTTCTTTGCATTGGGGAAAAGAGGCAGTGGAAATGGGGCAAAAGGACACCGACTGAGGGTTGGGTTTCCTTCCTACACAACAGTCCTACAAGGCTAGTGTAGGACTGATGCTGCTGAAGAGGGCTTCCCTCCCACGAAAATGTGGACTGCTCCTCCCAGTGCAGCAGAGAGCTGTGTGAAGGGGAAATAAAATAAGCCATCCGGGCACAACGTCAGTCCTCACAACCTCTGGTCCAAGCAGCACTGGCAGCCGTCACACTGCCAGCTTCACACACACCGTAACATTCCCTGACATCCTCACGTGACGTGCACAAGGGCTGGAGTTCAAGGATGCAGGGAGGTGTCTTCACCCCAGCTCTGGTTTCTAAAGAAACCATCTTTAGCAGGTACATTCCTCATAGGTGTAAAGAGAAAGCCACTAGATGCCATGCAGAACAGCTTTCTGGGACCAGCTATTTTGTAACAGAGGGAAGGTAAAAGGAGTACTTCTAAAAACAAGAATAAACCATTTTAAAAATTAAAAAACAAAGGGGATGGGACCCAGTTGTACAAAGCAATGAAAAACTGTGTGTGCAGGTAATGCACTTAAAAAAAAAAAAAGGACTGTTTCCATCTCTCAGAAAGGAAGAAGACTCAAAACCACACCTAAATACTTCCAACAATGCAACAGCTTAAAACTTCTTTGTTGCCTTCTCTGATTTTCCATAGTTATTACCTTGGGACACATGAGTTTCTTGGCCAGGTACTTAGTGGTAGGTTCACAAAGGAAACAATGGCTCAAAGAAATGAGACAAGCAGAAACCCAAAGGCAGTAAGGATCACACCTTAGTTTCTGACATGCCATGGAATGGGTTTTCTCTGCATTGTGAGCTTACTATCACCTTTTACATGAAATAACAACACTTCCTAGAAATTATTTATTAATTAATAATATATAATTAATAATATAATTAATATTAAGATATTAAATATCTGGGATAACTACCACAAATAGGCTCTAGCAGAATATTTCTCACATAAGTCTTTTAGTATCAATGTATGCAGAGCAAATTTAGAAGTTGTTTTATTATAAGTACTTGCTCTACAAGGAAAAGTTTTTACTAATGCATGTTCTCAAGTTTTTCTCAGAAATTTAGAAAAAAATATACACGTATATCCAGCTGGAGTTTTTCAATAAAAATTCTTATTATAAAGCAAATGACAAGGTAGGCACACATACTTGAGCTTAACACAAATCCAGCTCGATAAATTGACTGAAATATGGGGTTAGTAGGATTTAATTCATTCATAGCCTTAAACCAGTCTTTGATAATAAGTGTGAAGCTAATAATACTAAATAACTAGTAGAGATATGCTTGGCATGTGTAGAGTTAATCACCTGTACATTCCTGGTTTATGATTACAAAGATGCTCATTATCCAGCATTGTGCATCTAGGGAGACATGTAACCACTGTATGTTTCTTTATTAACCTGGATGTAAGTACCTAGAATTTAGTCCTGCCAACTCTCATTTTTATTTCATCACTTTTTACTCCCATGTGCAGTTACATCTTTTCCATTTTCTATTTCTCTTTCATTTATTTGCCTGAGTCTTTTTAAGTTTAAAGGAAAGTATGAAGCAGAAAACTCTCTCAGCTGGAGACCTGGCTTGCCTAGAAAAAGCCTTGTGTTAACTAACACCTAATGCAGTGCTACCACCAGACCAAGCAACAACAGGAGAGAAAATACACAGTACTTTGACAACATAAAAATCTCACTTTAAAAAGCCACCTTGTAACTTGCAAGGAAGGGCTACTCATACCTTCTCTGTTCATAGACATACAAAGGTAACTTCTGCTTCAAATTACCAGACAGCTCTTCCTACTTACACAGTCACATGGCCCCAGTGAAAGAACTGATCAGCTACAATCCTATCTCCAAACCTGCTACCCATCTCTCCATAGGAGCCCCACGGGCATTCACATGTTCAGCCTGTTCTGGGAGAAGCTCTCTGGTTCTGCAAACAACATAGCCAAAGTCTGTTCAAAACCTGTGCCATCCAGTTTTCCTTTGAACACAAGTTCAAGCCAGATTGAAAATAAAAACAAAAACAAACCAAAAACAAGTCATTAAAGGAACATGGTCGATACGATAAATAAGGGGTTCATAACATAAATTTACCCTTGGACTTATGTTGTCTTTCAACTTCTGTATTTTGCACAACATCTTTACCTACTGTTACTTTTCAGATTAGGTATGTCTGTACTCTAGCCTAGAATCTTGTATTTCCTCTGCATCTTGGAAGACCTACGCAGACCCATAAGAACTGAGAAGCCTACAGAAAACCTGGTACAATTTTGAATCCTTGGTTGATTCCTGGGTGAACAGTTTTTTCTAAATGCAAATATACAAAGATTTATGAAGGTGTAGCTTAACGTACAGACAGCAAGTTATGAAGCCTGGCATTAACATTTAATTATTAAGAAAACTGCACGTTCACCATCAGATTTTTTTCCCAGAAGGTCTATGCCTTCAGCCATCAAACATTCTTTACACATCCTGGAGCTTCAGCACAGCTAGTGAAACTCCAGGTCTCCTACAGTGAACTGCTATTGCCATTTCCAAGGAGCCTGAAGCCATGTGACTCTCTCTACAAAGTTTTAAACTGTGTGCTTTCTTACATCCTGATTATGACAACACAGGAAGTAACACACACTCCCTTAAAGGTGATGTAAAAACAAAACATGGAGCAAATTTTGCTATGCAAACAGCTTTTAGAAGCAGTTTTTGTGATCCCTTGCTAAAATTGCTCTGCACAGCTAAGTGGGCAACCTGCACTGGTAAAGAAACCAATTATTCTGACTCTCATCAAGTACCAGATTTTGAATAGATGCAATATTGCAAGACAAAAATGCCACAACACTGGTGTACTTTCTGAGCAACCAGACAGAGAACAGACAAAACGATAAAATACATGCTGAATAGAGGAGCAGGCTTAAAGAAGACAATCATGAGTAGTCCCCTTAGCAAGAAGAGGTGGGTATATGAATCTAAAGGGCAGTTTAAGAGGGGATCATGCAAAGACTAACTTCCTCGGGAGAATAAATGGCAAAAAGTTAGTACTTATATGTATGGGAAGAGTCATGAAATCTTGATTTAATACTTGTAGTTAAACGTGTACTTGGTATCTGGCAACAGATATACAAAAGATTAACTCAACAGCAAACCTCAGCATAAGCTTAACTCTGATATTAACTTCTCCATCTTCCTCATAAAAAAGCAATCAACTCTTACGCACCCCACAGAAAATCAAGAGGCCATGATCTTCAGCCACTCAGCCTGCAGTTTGTCTCTTGCAAGTAACTTTTGCACACGTTAAATGTGGAAGGGCACATCTCTGAATCACACCCCATTTGTCACCCTCTGACAGAAATCAAGTCAACACGAGGGTCCATCAGCTATGCAGCTCAGGGAACTGAGCTATTTTCAGACTAAACCAAATCACCAGTAGAAACCAACCTAGAAAATCACCAGTGACCTCTGCTCTCAGGAGCAAAGACCTCAAGTCTCTGCTGTTGGAGGAAAGAGCAATGAAATATTGGCAGAGCTCCTGTGTGTGGAAGGAGCTGCAATACCCACCTGCAAGCAGGGCTGGTCCCTCTCACTGAGTAAGCCAGCCTTTCTCCCAGAATGGGGAGATGAGGCTGTCTTAACACCAATGCCCAGAAAGCAGGGCACTGGCTATGCTCTTATTTTTGAAGACTGTCAAAGCAGACATGATTTTCTGTCCTAGCTTCCTACTTCTCTGTTTCACTCTGTATATCTGTGGGTTTGAGCAAACTAGAGACATCCAACCATGACTTGCCTCCTGTGTTTCTTACCAAAGAGCAAGAGACCATTGTGCTTAAATAGCTACATGGGAGGAGTCTTAGCTCACCCGCTAAAGATGATCTCAATATTTCCTTCCCAGTATTCTTTCAACATCTAGCTATCTCACATGGCTTTGAACTTCACAGATGCCCTCATTTATCAGTAAATGCAATAAATAGGCTCTTTCTGAAAAAGTAGAGTATAAGATTACCTCACACGTCATAGTAAAAGAAACACTTTAGCAGCTGACTTGGCCAATCAAACACCCAAATTCTGGTTATTTTTATTCCCAGGACATACATAAGCATCAAAGATGATGGGATAAATGCTTTTACAAATGCAGAGAATGAAACTTACCATCCAAAAATGCACCCAAGCATTTCTCAGGCTACGCACAAGTGCAAGGTTAAAGCCACTCACCCAATGGCAAAATAGAGTTACCTCTAAGGTGCAATGAAGCGGTGACTTCACTTCAACACCACAGGATTGCTTACAAGAAGAGAAATGAAGCTCAACTTCTTCAGCTGAAGCTGTAGAATTCAAGGCAGCCAGAAAATAATTATTCAGCTGGAGTTTGGCCAGGACACTGGAGTTAGCACTGCTGTTCTCAAAGACTGCATCGGGGGACTACCCAGTGACCACCACCAGCACTGTCTACTGTCATCAACATTGCTTCCCACAGAACCCAGGTTCTCCTTGGAAAGCTCCCATTTCTGGATTGAGCAAGCCCAGCCCTAGTCAGTTTGGGAAAACGCAGGACAAGGAGGAAGGGTGAGAAGTATTAGTGTCACTTTCAAGAGCAGTAAATTTTACATGGATTAAAGGGATGAAATCTTTATATATAGCAAAAAGGGTAATTATAATGAAGGCATCTGTCTAGCTGGCACCACCTACAGCAAGGCCTGCAAGCAGTAATTGTACAATAACAACGTGATGTTTAGTGTGAGGTTTAGGACATTCTGCCAGAAAACCTGAAGTATCCAGGTTGTAAAACAGTGTAATAAGTAGGTAATCCCCAGCCTGGCGTCCAAGTTACTGCCCTAACCTGTTCCTTATGATTATAAAATGTCTTGGTGTCAGCAGGTTCACTGTGAGTCAGAGCTGAAATAATAAATGGCTTATTCTCCATCCTGATGGAGGAAATACATCACGGCTCATTGTGGCTCACTGAGGCTTTTTTTTTTTTCCCAACAGGAAAATGTAAAAATAACCAACTCATTCTGTCTTATTGCACTTATTTTTGATTAACAAGGCCCTTATTACAATCAAATTAGAAAAGAAAAAACAGCGTGTTTTCAATATGGCCTGAAAAAACAATACCTTAGGAAAAAATACCAAAGAAAAATACTGCACAAACAGCTGAAGAACACAAAATTTGTGACAAACAGTCCCTTTGCCAAAGTGATTCCAACACTTGGCTCCTGAGCTGAGGCAAAGGTCTAGGCTGTAACCTTGAGGCACTTCTACTCCCAAAAAGCTGTCTTTAGTCAGGTCCCCATGTTCACAACACGATGACAACTCAAGTGGTGTGTTTGCACACTCAGGACCTCTTGCTGTGAACTCCAGAAGAAAGGTGCCACCTCTTGCTTCGCACACTGCTGGCAAGCAAACAGTGGCCTACTTCTGTCAGGTCTGCCACAGCTCTACACGTAAACCACATAAAATGTCCCCACTGAAAGCTCTTAAGAGACTCGTGAAACACCAGCAATTCAAAAAAAATCATCCTTTTCTTAGCACAGAAATATGGAACAGCAGGAGGATTGTAAGCAAGGTGCAATCAATCCTTTATACTTTTTGCAAACTGAAAGAACAGTAACAAGTGGAAGAAAATAAGCATCATTACTTTATAGGCTTACACAAAAAGCACAGATACATTAAGATGAATATTTCAAGCACAAATTTGGAGCACATGTATTTTTATACATACAGAGAGTGGCTAATATACATGGAATTCTTAAAACAACAGAATAATATATAAAAACCAGAACAATATAGAAAAATCTATAAGCAAATGATTTAATTTTTAAGTAACACGGATTCTCAAAAAAGAAAGAAAAGTACCTAAAATAGTAGAAAATACAAACAGAAAGTGTTTTCAGAAATTATTAAGTAAAAAATGGAAGTGAATATCACAAAGACAGCCCTAACTGTTTTCAGAGAAATATCTCTCTAAAAGGATTCCAAGTTTTATGACTGCATATTTGAAATACACAATAATTGACATTAGATTTAGAGAGAATACAAAATTCTTTGAATTAAAATAACATGCACTAAGACAGTAAAATTTCTCCAATATTTTACTGGAGGGGAAAAAAATTCCTCTCTTTGTTCTGCATTATATGTAGAGTAACAAATTATAAATTAATAAGCTAGACTGGAGTAGGAAAAACAAATGTTAATTCCCAGAGTTCTACTCCTAATAAACTGGTAATCAATAATTAAGTTATTTATGACCAATATTATACCAAAAATGCAGATTAAAATATAAAATTAATGTTAAGAGTGGTGTCTCTTGACTGAAAGTTTTTTAAATGTAGTTTAAAGGTACAAATGGATTATTTCTATTTCTTGCATACCCTTTTCACAACTTCTTATGCATGCTTTGGTAACTCAATTTTATTATGACCTTTAACCATCAACATCCTGTGGGTAGCAGTGGCCAGGACTCAGAGCTACAACTGCAGCAGGGCAGGCATTTTCATCCTGCGCACGTTTTGCCACGCCAGAGTTTGCCTGTAAGAAACTGCAGTGCTGGTTTCCACCCCACGCTGCTTTCTAACTGAAAACCCCAAATAATTTGAGTTCTGTTCTGGTGCTATCCATCAGCCCTAATTCTTGGCAGCTACTTAAAAAGGCTAATGATCTTGCAATGGAGTCATGGGACTTTGAGTCATGGTCCCAGCTCCAGGTTCCACCACCAGCCCCCACGCTGCTCCAGGTTCGTGCTCCTCCTCAGCGGCCGGAACTCCTCTCTCTTTTCCTGGACCTGTCTCCAGGCGTCACACGATTTTGTGACAGCTTCTCATACATTCAAAGCTGTCCCACTTATACCATCTCCTCTCCACTGCCCCCAACAGAAACGCACGTCAAAGTCACTGAAAGTATTGGCATGTGAAAGCTGGACACGCTGAAGCTATGCAAGCACAACAAACCACCCTTTCCTGCAGATTAACCCACACCACCACCCCCCACACCACATATCCCACAGCTTCCCATGGGCATAACCTTAATCCCACAATCTGTATCCCCTCTCCAACTTCGTTACTTTCATTCCTTAATCTTTAGCAGCCCCCAAATACCGCAAGCCCCAAGTGAACGGCCTCCAAACTCCACAGCATCCTTCAGCTCCTCCTAAACAACATTCCTTGGAGCATCCACCAGGTCCATAGAAAAGATCAGACAGCCCAGCAAGCTGCTACCCACCCGGAAGAAACAGACAATCCCAATTACTTAACTCTCAAATTGAACCTATTTTTTAAAATGATTTTTTATGACATCCATAATAATAATATTCCAGCGATGAGCACAGAAGCTGGATTCATTACTGCCTTGTGACTCATTAAGGGTTTTTTCTAAACTGAGCAAAGTTTCCATATTTTTTGGGCCACATCTCACATCAGAGCTACACTTCAAGGAAGTGTTACAAATCAAAACAACTTCGATGACAACACTACAAAGAAGAACAAAACACTCAGCATTTGGAATGGCAAGAAATTGGGAATTATAAATATCCCCCAGATACATTTAAAATTTTTAATCCCTTTCACACTTTGGACTTCAACCATTAAAAATGCAGGAAGAATGGTTCATTTTAAGTTTCTGGACTTTTTTTTTTTTTTTAAAATTTCATTTCCTTTTTGGCTTGTGATGTGAACAGATCTGTTCAGTGACATTACACAGCACTACTTCTGAAAGCAAAAGTCTGTTCTTTTCTATCCTACACCAGTAAGAGAAAAAAATTTCCTCATTCTGACCCAAAGATCACAGAAAAGAATATATCCGTGTAAAGGCAAGATTTGCAGACAGTTGTCGTACCCTGTACAGAATGACAAAGATGGACAAAGCACACAAGCTCCAAATTACACAAGCTTTTCCTTTAACTCTTTTAATTAATTTTCTGAATGGGTATATTTATTTCCTAAAGTACAACTCATAGCATGCTATCTTCCTTATTAATTGCAGCTTCTTTTGACAATAATTTAATTCTGTATCCTCTTCTTTTATTCTCATCTGCTTTTTCAATGCTAATGAAGAGTTCGTGCTTCCAAGATTGCTTTTTTTGAACTGATGGGAAATCTTATAAGGTCTCATGGTTGCAGTTTTTCTCCATAACAAACCCTTCCATTACATTGCAGATTACATACCTTTAAGATATTTCTTTCCTTTGTGACACATATTGTCTGCTCTTTATAAAGTAAAATTTTCCTATCTAAGCCTCAATGACAGAAAGCGGGATTTTACAGAGAAAAAAAAACAAAACAGAAAAACACAACAACTCATGGAACTTGTGATTTAACTCACGTTTCAAAGTCTTTCTCATTTCCTCTCTTGCTTTTTCTTACAAACACCACAACCAAAACACAATTGTTTGCTTTGATTTTCAGAACTCTACTACTCCCAAAGACAAAAAAATTTCTCTGCAACCTGCTGAGGTTACCAGCATGTTACAGCTCTCGTTCCTATAAGGAGATCCAGCCTTTGCAGACTTTCTAGGAAGCACAGAACAACTCACTGTACAGATGTGCCCTACATCTGTCCTAGATGTCATGGCCATCTCTGGCTCAAAGAACGTATCTCATCATATGCAACTGATGCCTTAAGTTTTAGCTATTATATTTTTTAGACTCTGTGCTGTTTTGGTGAGTATTTTATGTTTCACATGAAGGGCTACTAAACTCTCTTCACGGAGTAGATAGACAAAACAATTCCTTCTGTAGTTTGATCCCAAGGACAACTTTCAGGCCTAAGAACAAAAACAACAGCGAAGTGAGAAGAAAAAGCAAGGAGGATGGAGCTTCATAACCTGAAGCTATGGTTGAACAATTGATTCTAATATGCAAATGGACCAGAATTTATAAAAATGTGAGACCTCGTGATGGCTCATCCATTTTGTGACCATTTTGGAGGCATCTTGGGTGTAATCTGGCTAAACTCTCATGCAGCCCAAGTGCACCCACTGAGGCCTTTTAATAAATACCTGCTTTATCCTTCTGCTCTGTCTAGTCTCCGTGCCAAGTCAGCCTCCAAAAGGCATCACAACATCACACTGCTGTGTACCCCCATCTTGCTTTCGAAAGGGAAAAGGGGTGACAACCCTCTTGGATGACATATGCATGGAAGTTATGTTGTTGATCTGAAAAAAAGACCACATCTGTTGTGTGTAAACTGTTGTGCTCAGTATTTAGGAGACCAGAGTTAAGACTTTCCAGGGCCAGCAAGCTGGGAGTGAGGTGTGGGTTAAATCCCATGTATGGCTGTCACCTTTCTACCTCCTTGGAGGAGCAGACTGTTGCTAACACAAGTGAAACCGGTGGTTTCTCCACAGACTAGAAGATACTTGTTTTTTTCACTCCTTTTTACAGAGCCTTTTTTCCAGTCCTTTAGTGGCCACTGATATGGGCAAGAAGATACTCAGATCTTGGTTTCTAAATCAGTTTGCCTGTACAGAAAAAAACCCAGAGGTTCCTAAACTCTGTGTCTGGACTACATGGCAAATCGTGCCAGTCCCTCGTGGAGTCAAAATGCAAAATCTTCACATGATGTGGAAACAACATGGTCCAAGATTACCCTCTCAGTTCCATGCACTTGGAGCTACAGTCCTGAATTTGAAGAGGTTATTTTGTCAAGACTTGAAGCTGTCTCTTGGCCTCTTCCCTAAACTAATGAGTTTTAAACATAATTTGAGTCTAAGACCTCCTTGGAAGGTAACAAGGGCTGCATCCTTTCTCAGGAATTACTGTGCCTGATCAAGTTCCTCCTTGTGAACATTTAGAACAGGAACCTACTCCCTGCCACCGACTACCAATCCCACACAGACCACCCCTCTAAACTAAAAGCAGACTACATAACCCTCTTCACATCTATCTTCTTTCCCTTCTACAGCTACCCAAGGGCTTTCCCTGCAATACCAACAGGTGTCCTGATTCACAAAAGTCAACAAATGGATAGGAACCACTAGGCTTGAATAAAGGTTCCTTTGAGGTAGGGAAGGAACCCACCAGAGATCTCACACATTGTCCAGAAGAGGACTGTGCTGTCCACACCACCTAATTGGCATGGGGAGCTTTGCTGCTGTAGAGGAACCTCAGAACCTTACTGGATTCTCCCACAACTGGTTTGCAACAGCAGTTACCCACATCACCTTTAGGTTACCAGTACAAGATGAAGCCAAACCTTAGACAGCAAGCAAGTTCTATTTTTCTTATTGGTGTTGCCTGTGTGAATGTTAACACATGATTTACATGTGGCAGAGGAAAACAGGTGTTAATGAGGAGAGGGAATATTTCCGTAGAGATATTATTTGCTACTGTATTTCTATTCCTCATGTAATAAAATTTAGTGTAAGTGGTACTCTAGCACATCAGCAGCATTACCAATAAACCTCGCAAGAAGTTTCTGACTGTAAAATCATTCCAGCCTCTGGGTCTTTTCCTTAAATTTGGAAGGAGGTTTAGTATTTCAGTATAATTCAGTTCATGTTAAAGACATTTCTAGGAAAAGGCACAGATCCTACAGCAAAGCTCATTTAACAGTCACTTACCAGCAACAAACTTAAAGCCTTTATTGGCAATTTCAAATCTGCTTTCTTCTGCTCTGCATGATTCATTTACCCCTGGGATAGGTCTGGCCAAGGGATTCCCCCCACAAAAGACACACTAATCAAATTACTTCAAGTCAGTCACGTATTCAGTTTATGCCACCCGGGCCCAATAGCAAAATCACTTGTAATAGCAGATGTCCCAACGTTAGAGGGAAATATATTTTCACAGGCTAAACACTGGCTTAATTAGAGCCAAGAGACAAAGCTCCTAGTCAGAAACACATAAATGTTACCACTGTCTCATTCTCACTCCTAACCTTTCACGCTGTGCTGGGAAGTGGCTTCTATACATACACAAAAAGGTCTTTTCCAGCCTGAACAACTCTGTGTTTCTATGACACGCACCCTTATTTAAGACACGCACTAGACAGAACATGAAATTACCCCCACACACAAGGCAGCACTGCTACATTGCATCCCAGTGGCTGGCATGGAGAGGACAGATTTTTGCAAGATGCTGAAAGATCCCAGTACTGAGCAACAAACGTGAAAAGGCTTGAGGCTCTCCACCTCTCCTTCTGGTGGAGCTGTATGCCATGCATCCATCACATGCTGGTACTTTCACACATCATGCCTAGCTAAAGACACCTAACCCGTAAGCGATTTTTGGTGTCAGTTATTTTACCTCTGTCTCACCCTGGATGATAACTTGGTAATTAAGAGATTTGGTGCACTTTCACTCCAGCCTGGTTACGGAAGGACAGGCTGCCACACCAGTTTATTTGCTGGGCACCTGTACAGCACAGCACGGCAGCTAGCTGGCAATGGAAAGTACAGGAAATACCAGCTCTTGTCCCAGGAGCAGGCAGGAAACATGGGTAAAAGATACACAATTGTACCAGTAACCATGCAGGTTTTTCTTTTCCTCTGCTTCTACCTCTCCAAACTCCCAACAGCTTTCATCCCTCTCACTTAGGAGAGCCATTCAGGCTTCCACCTTGCCTGGTGCCCCTTCTCTACACCTGCCAATTATGTTCTTGCTCTCATCATCTTTGAAAAATGGAAATATTTCTTCTCAACCATATAGTTTTTGATGTTGACAGCTTTTATTTCACACAGGAAGAACCTCCTGCACACCTGAAAGTATTCCAGCCTTTTTCCCATGGCACCCTTGGCTCTAAGAAAAGGCACTGCCTCCTTTAAGAGCATCATCATGCCGCTACCACCCCTGCTATTCCCTATGTTCTCAAATCCAATGCAGAGGGCAGTCACATGCGCCTGTTTATACATCCCATAATACAAGGCTGCTATTTATCAATAAATGCCTTGAGGTGCACAGCAAAGCCCAAGCTAATAAAAATCTGCTGGGATTATCTGTTGGTGTTTCACATCAGCAACAGCAGTGGCTAGAGAAAACTGAAGGGGAATTAAGGATGTGTCAGAGAGCATATAAAGAGTAAAGAGCAAAAGAAAGGGGATGCTGCAGGTACTTGAAGAATTGGGGATTAAAGATGGAAAAAAGGCAACAGAAGTAGGGGCCCAACATTTCTTCTTTTCCTTTTTCACTTTAAACTTGAATCCAAGGCACTAAAGAATGACTTAAAATATACATGGGCAAACAGACATTCACTATGTTTATTCAATAAGTAACTAACCATTGGAACCCATGCCTGCAGGATAACTGCTGGAAAAATGACTTGCAGTGATTAAAAAAGGATTAAATGGGTTTTATAAGCAACAGTATCTGTTGTTAAACATGCTAAAATAAAATTACAAGAGTTAATAATCTGTTTGCTTCAGGGCATAAACTAATCCTCATCTAAGGGTAGCAGAGATCTGCTTGCATGTCAGCTCGATATCTGGTGCAACAACTCCTCTCCACTGGCAAGCACTGCTTGCTTTGGATTCCTGGCATTTAAAAATTGTCTTTTTTGCCTGAAAAAGAGAGCACGCTATTGCTCAAGCCTTCAACTGACCTCACATAATTAAGAGCAGTTTACCAGACATATCATTCCCTTGAGGAGCGGGGGTGAAATGCTTGAAAAGGGAAGAAAACAGTTTAATTGCTCCACATTTCAATATTCTGCTCTCAGTTTCTTTAAATACAGTTTTCAGGGCACTAATACCAAGCACATGAGTTGAAACTGTTGGAAAAAGCTTAAAGACATGAACAAAGCACACAGTCTATTTGTACTTTTCAGTGCAAATGGTTGATCAGATAAATCATTTTATGAGAAAATAAGATTTTTGGGACAGCCAGCAAGGGAAGATTTTTGATACATTAGAACAGAAGAATTTACTCTGTCTGGTAATAGTTAAAGCATTATCTAATATCACAGCCTGGTTCTCACAGATGGTATAGGGTTGACATACAAACTCCTCAAGATTATGATCCCAGCCTTCTCCAAACCCAAACCCATGAACCTTACTAACAGATTAGCTAGTCTCCCAAATAATTGCTTCTGGACAAAACATAACACAGAATGTGACATATCCAATGTGGTTATGAACTTCTAGTTTCAAGCACTAGTTTGCACGTTCTCACAGGTAGGATGGCTGCATGCTGGGGACACTCCTCCCCTCATGACAGCTCCTAGAGGAACAAATCTTGAACATGAGCCACACAGAACTCATTCCACAAGTGAACTTTCCTTCCAAACTCCCAGTCTAAACCCCCCAGTTCTAGTGCTTTACAATTTTTTTATATTTTATTTTAGGGGGTGCATATTCTACCTGTTCCAGTTTGGCAACCCAAATGCTCAACATTTGAACTGTGTTTCCAGAAAAGGACTTTGCAATGGTCCACATTAACTCACTATCAATTCAGATCAAGAGTGCTTCTGCAACATTTGGCAGTGACCACCCAACAGATCAGTATCAGTGCTGGAGCCCCATGTTAAACTCACAGCCAAAGCAAGAAATATAAAATGCCTGGTAGGGAAAAAAATCACAAACAAAACACAAACAAAAAAATTCCTAACAAATACTAAAAAGAAAGAAAAAAAAAAAAAAAAAGAAAAATCTCTGAAACCTAAATTAGTTTTATAGAGAAATCAAACATACTGTTTCAAACCACTGTATGTATATACTCCCTCTCCTTCTCTACTGCTGAAACAGCGAAGCGTGCATGGCAGATGGCATGATTCATCTGAAAATTACTATAGCAGCACTCCATTAGGCTCTAAGGAGTAAAGTAGGATAAAAATATTCTGAATGTTAACTAAAAGTAGACAGTTGTCATGAGGAGTCGTCAGGTCAGTCTACTTGCTTAGTTTGCAGAATTTTCCTTTCCATCAGCAACAAGCACTACACGTGAAGATAACATCACTTACTTGTGCTACCTACCAGGAATTATTGCAGAAGGGAAGCAACTGGGGCCCAAAAAGGTTTATTTTCCCACACGTAAGGAAAAATGTACCAGCCACAGTCAGGCCAAGAGTGATAGGACATCACATTAACAATGGCCTCAGCCATTTATGGTGAGAAGGGTGAGATTCAGTTCCAGGGACTGCACATCTTAGCTAGGAGAACAACTTTCCACATGCCCAGCTGAACGCAAATCTGCTCAGTGGAAAACATGGAAGACGGGACCTCTGGAAGTCTGTCCTTGCCCCAAGGTATCAGTAATTACACCCATCAGCCCAAATGGCACACAGAGTAACTTGCCAGGGGAGTGACAAAATTAACACCTGCATCACATTCAGTGTTAGGGCAGCCTTACCAAGCAGCCTGACTCAAAAATGCAGTGAAAGCACCATGCCATGAGTCTCCCTGCTTCATTCAAAAGACAGGAGTCAGCAGTGCTGCATGTCTTCTTCCAGAGAAATTAGAAAGTATAGGAAACAGGGAATTGGGTTGCCAGATGCAAGGAATGCTGAGCACTCACTCAGTGACCTATCAGACTAGCACAGGATGCCTCCAACTGAAATGCCATCACTCACTTGAAAATAAGAAACAAAACACACTCTTACGATGGTTCAGATTATGCTGACAGTAAAAAACTCACTACAGTGCAGCCTACTGCCCCAGGACTGAGTAATCTCATTGCCTGAGCTCTAGGCCCTAAGCTAAAAAACTCCTTCCCAAATAAACAGTCCACAAGAACTGATTTATTTTTCTGCTCCATCAACAATAATCCTCAGTTAACAGAAGCTGAGTATTTGGTGTGCTTTAATATGTAGATTAACCAGGTGAAGCCAGTAACACAGTCACCCTCATCTTTGGGGAGAAGGTGTGAAACTGCGCTTAATGTCATCTCTTCAAAAAGGCGTTTTCTACATATGTATACGCTTCCACATCAGCCTCGTTGCATAACCGGGTTGTGCAATCATTGCAAATTCATTTACATCTTCTGTTTCAGAGCTCCAGAAGTGGGAAGGAGGGATCACTGTCAAGGGAAAATGTGGATTTTGCAGGAGTGGTCTTCTTGGCCACAGGAGGATGGTCTGAAGAGAGGTGGAAGGCAGGGGGAGGGCACCAGGACTCCATCCCTAAGGACTCTACTGCTCACCCAGAGCAGATATTCGAACAGAGTTTAAGTTAGAAACCTCAAAGCAAAGAATGACTTCATAGCATCAAGGGATGACTAGCGTTGGCTTGGGCTGGAAGCAGAGAAGATTATGGTTTCTCCTTTTAATGCTTATGACTATGTCATTGCCACAGAACTGTAAAGAAGAAATGGGCAAGAGTGCAGTATCAGGTTTTCATAGACTGTACAAACTGGATTATTCAAGAGTGACTCAAGTTCCTAACAAGCACAGAGAAGTCTGCATTAAGATAGCATCTCTTGATTTTTCCCAAAATCAATTGCAACAGGCTGCACATTAAAATACTGCTTTAAACTCCCATTCTCATTTGTATTTCAAGGCAGCATTTAGTGGATTTACTACACTTGTGCATAAGGAGGACACAAAACACAGATACAGTACCGGGGACCAGACCTTAGATCAGCATTAAAACCCCACCAGCCACTCACACAATGTCAGGAGAGACGCTTAGCTCTTGACACAAAGGTAAACCCTCAGCCATAAAAACCTGACACCACAGTTTTACTCAAAGGCTGCACATAATCATCAAGGAAAAAGGACAAATAGGCAGTAAAATTAATCTCCCAATTTAAGCCAAAAGAGAAAGCTCCTGGTTCAGCCCTCTCCATCCATCGCTGAGGTTTCCAAGCATTTAAAACACTGAACTGCCTTCCAGCTCTGCCTTAGTACCATCCCAATGATGGCAGGGCCAAGATACTACTAAAACTATGAAAAATTAAAGCTAGAATTAAAGGTAAACATGCAGCTGCACCCTGGATTTTCACATTAAAAAAAAAAGTGCGTTTTTTATATATATTTTTGTCCACTACAGATTTCTAGATATTAATCAAAATCTAAATCTAGATAGATAGATAGATAGAAGTGTGTAGAGCATTTTTATTTATGTTTAATTTATATAGTACAATTTGATCAGCTCACACATGAGGCTGCATCCTCATCCTGAATTTCAAATAGCTTCTGGTTTGATCACCAGACCTATCCGCTCATCTCAAAGAAGCACGGGTGAAGCAGGACAAGCATAGCAACAAATGCAAAAATCCAAGTCTGACCTTGCTCTGGCAACTTAACCTCCCTTAATACCACATCATTTCAAAAAATTATTAGTAGTAATAATCAATTAAAAAAATAGTAGTAATAATAAATAATCTAATCAATTAATATTATTTACCTTGAAACAACATTTCATAGATGTAGGAAGGGACCTTAAGAATAATCATGTTCCAACCCCACCACGACAGGCAGGGACACTTTCTACTAGACCAGGTTGCTCAAAGTCCCTGGCCTTGAACACTTCCAGGGATGGGGCATCCACAAAATGTGCCAGTGTCTCACCACCTTCACAGTAAAAAGATTTCTTCCCAATACCTGATCTAAATGTACTCTCTTTCAATTTAAATCTCCCAAGATAGCACAAGCATCGCCCTCCTCACCTGAACCTCCAGAGACATTAAAAGATCTTACAGAGGAGCAAAGATAGCAGCATGGTATCCTCTGGAGAAGCCAAGGGATGTACCTTAACTGATCTAACTAGTGAGAAATCTATGCAGTGAATCACTACAAACTTCTCTGGTAACTGTCAAGGGTAAATATCATTACTTTCCCCGATCTTCCCTCCACACCTGAGCACTAAGCAGCAGAGTACCCACAAAGGGGCCTGGCAGATGGAAGCATTTCGGCAGAACTCCGCTGGCGGGCTCTCCTCCTGCACCAGGCAGCTGCCAGGTCACGGCTCGAACACTCCCTGAAATCTGCACAGCAGCACCTGCCAGCACTGGGGCAGAAGGCAGGCTCCAGGCTTCCCCAGGCAGACTTGTGCTCACGCCTCCCCACACCTTCCAACACCGGCAGACCCACAGCGCTGGGATGCTGGAGCCTCACAGGGCAGTCCTGCAGGGGAACGGGCCAAAGGGGCCAGGAGAGAAGAGAGGGTCTAACCAAACTGATAGGAATTACACCTGCTTCCTGCACTTTCCCAGGTGGAGACAACAATGGCACGCATAATCTCTCTTGCCTCAGAGCATCACCAGCATGCCTTCAAAGAGCCAGGTTCTCTGGGAGAAGGGGTTGAGGGCTGGCAAATAATTACATTTAATTTGAAGGTTCAGATTTGAGGAGCATATTTTTGGAAAGAGAAATCAACACGTTTAACAGTGAGCAGGAGCACAGAGCACATAATCCTTTCACATCCTGACAGGGTAGAACTGCGGAGGCCTGCTATGAAGCATGTCTGAATAACAGCATCTTCATTTTTTGAATATCTAATTAGGAGTTTCTATATATTGCAAAGCATTGCTATAAGATATAATTTAGTTGGCAAACACCAAAGATCTCAGTCTGTAAGTATGCTTTTGGCAATCAAAATTCAAATCTGGATATATACCCAAGATATGCATGGCACTGGTACCTTTTTTTTTATTTCTAACAATTACAATCAAATTAGCAGATTAACTCACATCAGTTTTAAGCAAATGCAAGCTACAAGCAAATGAGTCTACGCCACCACCACCACAACAGTATATTTTTGGATTGTTAGTATCCTTACTTCCATTAGCAACTTCACATATATTTAACACATATTAAAGGGCAGTAAAAATCTAAGGCAGCTACGGATGCCAGAACTTAGCACCGACTTAAAACTCACATATACCAAAAAAACATTTGCAACTGCACTACATCCTACTGTGGGAACTGAAAGGCATACTCATATAACACAATGGGCAACAAATCCATTCCTTTAATTTCAGTCGCCAAATTTTAATTAATTTCCATCCAGGCAAACACCAAGCATTTCTGCTGATCCTGCAGGATGTAAGCTCATTTGCACAATAAATGCGGTTTAACAAGTCACCACATTTATAGCAAGTTGCTTCACTCTTATCTAACTGCACAGTTTGAAAAGTCAGTGATGGGTAAGTGAAACCCCACCCACGTCACAGTTTCTGGAGTTAAGCACAAGAAAACTGAAGAAGTTCCTACCTTGCCACTGCAAGTGAGACTGCCAACAGTAAATTGACAGTTAAGAGTCCACATTCTGAATTATGTGCATACCCCTTATTCAGGAAGGGAAAAACACTTGCACTTTGCACTTTTGAATTTTTCCTACAAAAATTAATGGCCACACTCCAATGCTCCATTGCTCCCCTTCCAAAAAAAAAGGCAGAGACCATCAGCAGCGGGGTCCTGCCAGCAGAATGGCCAAGTGGGGCTGCTCAGGAGCCGCTGCCCATCCACACAGGGCCAGCTCTGGCACAGAAATTTATGACCAGCTCCAAGTGACCAGGAGTGGTGTAGAGCTCTCTCAGACACAGCACTTTTGCTCACCTGTCACCCTCCTCTGCAGCACCAAGAGTGGAATGAGAGCACTGCCAATACTGCTTGGCTATGGACTTGCAGGTCAGTCTCACCAGCAAGTGGCTGCCTCTGCATCTCATGCAACTTTCAACTTTCCCCAGAACCACAGTTTCCTTGGACAGCACAAATGCTGCTCACATGTATCACTACCTACATGTATACACACCACTCATTTAATTTAAAAAAAAAAGGTTTCAATTTCCTGATTTCTGAGTGCGATGAAAATTTCATTCTGGTAGCAACTAAATTAAAGGAGGAGCATTTCTAACATTTTCTAAGAGAGACAACAACATGCAAGAAGCAGACCCCAACCCACTTCATTATTTCACATCCCAGTACAGAAACAGTGTGGAGACCTGGCCCTAAGTGGCCTCTGAGAAAGAGATAGCAAAAATAATTGAGATGCTAATAAAATAAAAATCCTTACATATTACAGAGCACAGCTAGAAGGTATAATTTAGTCCACAAATATTATGGTTAAGGGCACTTCTTTCTGCAAGCACTTTTCTGGCAATCATTCAAAATTTAAATCAGAATATGTACTATTTCAGAGACCATGTCCCCAGCACGTTCTCTCAAGTACACATGAGCCAGGCCCCAGAACCTACTCCCTGTGGACCTTCATAGCAATAGCCTTAACAAAGCTAAAAAGGAGTCCCACACGCTCACACCAACATGAGCCCACACTGCACACACCAGTAAAGCACTTGGAGAAAAATGGGCTACCTAGAAATGCAATCACAGCCATCCCTGCCATGCTGTCTTGAAGCAGCAGCAGGACTGAGTGCACTTCCAGCTGCATGGATTACTAGCATTCCCAAAAACTTGGTTTCTAAGACTAGAACAAAAGAAGACGTGTACCTCGAAGTCTAAATAACTCTGGAGTAAGATGTATTTTCAAACAGAAATACATCATTGATACTGCGCAGTGAGGCAAGATGCCTTTAACAACTCAGTAAGTCATCTGAGCAGACTGAGTGCTGCCCTCTACTCCTCCAGCAATTCCTAAATCTCTGTCTGATGCAGCAGCTCTCAGAGTCCCAGGAGGTTTTGAGTGACTACACTTCTAAAAGTAGAGCCACTTCTGGTCCCATCTACCACAAACCAAAGCATTGCTAAGCTTTTACCATTCCTTACAGAAGCAATTCAAAACTTCACACATGTGCCTGTTCAGGTATCATTTTCAGCAATCTAGTAAAGATCAGTGTCCGCTATCGAAATCTAGAACAAGCATGAGGCTTAATGAAGACCTTAGAAGATTATAAAAAACAATCCAGTAAAAGCATCTTAGGTTTTTTTCACTCTTTTCCATTAGGAATGGAGACCTACCAAGAAACCTCATGAGGCTGCACTGCTCACATAAGACCTCTGCATATTACAAACAACAGTGCAGGAATGATACACCTTTGTTTGAGGTGAACACACATGATTAATGTTTACTAAGTAGATTTAGAAATAATACTTAACTGTGAATAGCACTTATCCTCACAGATCAATTCAATTCATGCTGAAGCGCTCTATGGAGCAGCAGAGATGCCATTCTTCAAAATGTGACTCTTTGCAATGTACTTAATTTCTGAAGCACAACTATCATCACCAAGAGCAGTGTTTCCCCAATATTTAAAACCCATTTCAGCAACTAGACTGACAAACAAAATGCTACAAAATTCATTAAAATATTAGTATGCACTACCATATGCTTAACTATAACTATCTGCAGCCAGCATCGGTGAATTTGAAGTTCCTTTCTCACAAGACTTGACAATGAAGTAAATATATCCAGTTTTAACATATTTCTAAAAGAGGAAAATAATAAAGTATATTTCAGGTTATCTTCACTATGTCTTAGTTTAGTATTCATTACTCAAGGTTTTAAAATCACTTACATCAGAAACCCTTGTTTCATATATGAACTTCTTCCCAAAAGAGAAGGGGCTGAAGCTTGAATTTCTGTAGCCACAGCCCTACATATTTCACAAATCTGTGGCTGCAAAATATATCTTCATTTTTATTCCAGAAGCCAAGCACTTACTTTACAAAATGATTCACCAGTTGAGTAAACAGAGACACTCGCATTTAGGCAGCATCATGCTTTGGAAACCAAAAAGATATGAGCAGACATCTCAAGACTAGACGATTTCTGGTGCCTTACTGAAAAACCCAAAAGTATCGCCTCTTTTATATTAAAAATAAAGAAGGAAAAAGAGAAAAAGAAAACAACCTCACATGCCTCACCTAAACATCTTTATCTCCTTGCACCACACTGCTTCCCCTTTCCATCACAGGCAGCAAAGGCTCCAGTTCCCCAAACAACCAGCTTCACCGACTACTTTTAAAACCATGTAATACGAAAATAATGATAATAAGGAAGCAGCTGAGCATGTCATAAGAACTACGGTGGCAGAGAGCAGTTACGTAGTCTTTGCACTTGTTTAAAGTCAGGCACTTTGGGAAAATTTAGTTCATTATGTCAGTGTACAAAGCCACTCACACATTGAATTTTGGTGTTAGTCACCTATAATCATATGAACAGATACCACAGCAAATAGAAAATGAGCAAAGAAAATTAAAACATTATTCAAGGCCCTGATGGGAAGCTCAAAACCACTGATGCAGCTCAGCCGTGAGTTACTCAGACACAGGTGAGAAGAGCACCTTGCACCTGTAAAGATCTAGCTGAATTTTCACACCTGAAAGTAAGCAAAGTGCAAGCTGTTGACTCACAGACAACGTAGGCTGCTACAAGAGGCAATTTTGGTGGCAGTGAGCAGGTATGCAAGACACCAAACAGTTTTCTCAAAACAGGGTGGGCTAAGGCCAGGCGTCATGAGCAGACTCAACTGCAGCTGCCAGCTCTTGAAGCTATTTGCCACATATAAAAACGTACGACTGTACAGCATTGGCCTTGACAGAATCCACAAACAGAAAGCCAAACACACACACACCTCTACCTGCACATGCCTGTGTGTGCTGTATGAAGGTATAATACAACACATGATGCTGGTGGGGGCCACAAACCATCTGGGGAAGCATCTTAAGGGAGAGAGGTAAATGCCCACAGGTGTGTAACCTGTACTGACGGAATATACGGGCTGAGTTAAAGGGCAATCTTCAATTGCGATTTTTTCCACCAAAAAAAAAAAAATTCATAATAAAAACCTCAAAAAATGATCTTTAAGGTCCTTTCTAATCCAAACTATTCCATGACTCTTTGATTCTATGTACTCACTTCCATTTAAATAAATAATCTAAATTTACGCAATTTAAATGGTTTGCTGATCTAGATTCCAAAGATTTGAAAAAAAATCAGTGAAAATTATTCTTGATTTATCAGTCTTCCTAATGTTTTTTTACTACCTGTGATTTTCAAGCCAAATACAACAGTAGCAGAACAACCCAGAATTCATTCTGCATGGAGACCAATTCACTATGAAATAGTGCTGACCACAGAGAGATCCTATGATAAGGCCACCAAAAGCACCTGTTCCATGCCTGATTTGCCTTCAGGCTTACAACCATTTATCCCTCTGCAGCCAGATATCTATTCTCATTCCTACAACAGTGGCAGCAAATAAATTTAGGTGAACAAGCTTCCTTGGGACTAAAAGTCAAGGAGGTACACATGCCCACGGGACCATAACACTCGCCACTAAATAAAACCAAAAACACATCCACCTGCAGATGAGTAACACCAAAACTCCATGTTTACAGGGTTTTATTAGAACCCATTTTCAAAAGCAGACTGAAAGGATGAGACCATTCAAGGAAGCTTAACTGTGACAGCTCCTTTACAATAAATCTCTGCACTTCCCATAGAGCAAAGTCATCATGAAATATGCACATCACAGAGATGTGATATTTTATATGTGATGATTAGCCAAAAAGCTATCGGATTTGTGTCAAAAGATTGTTAACTACAGCTGCAGTGCAGTCCTTGCCTTTTCTGTTTTAAGCATTGTGTCTTCCATTATCACAGGTAAGGCAAAACGTTGCTTTTACTTGACTACTATACTACGAGAAAAGTCTCATTCTTCCATGAAACTTTCACAACAATTTGCTTGTTATCTCTGCAGCAGATCTTGTTCTTGCTTTGGCTTTCTCTGAGCAACACAGGTCACTATTATCAGCACTCATTCACAACCAACAATGCAGCAAGTCTGGCAGAGCACATCCCAAGTGCTTCATTCAAGGCAGCCACCCCATGGGGGGTCATGGGGACTTTGCTCCCTTAGAGTTCAACAGGGATATGTTCATAAAGCAGAGTTTGTGACAAAAAAATATGGGATGAACTAGTGTGTACGTATAACTGAGAACCATTTACCTACTTAAATAATTTTATGTTACTGATAATTTTATGTTAATACCTTTGGCTTAACCCTTATTTAAAAAGACATTTTTATTTTAATGTTTTTATTCAGAAGAGTCTGGATGCTGTTTTGAGTTCTTAACAGATATGTTGGCACCTCTGAACTTTCTTCAGTGAAAAATGAAAAAGAAGCTCGACATCACATATTAAATCAGGACAGTACATATTCACAAGCATTACAGCAGTTAGCCCTCAACTTCTGCCTGAGAAACACCACCTTGCCACTATGCAGAAAGCGCACATTCTTTCTCAGTTCTTGTGTGTTTCATACACTTTGCAAAGAATCTGAAAGGTGCCTTACTGCACCTGTAAACAGCCAAACCCGAACAAGACAAAGCGTCTCGAACTTTTACTTAAGGGGAAAGAAAACAAACCACCCCCCGTTTCCCAGCCTGCGTCAGCAGTGCACAATGTACTCCCAGCCCTAAGTCAGTGCCAGGCTCTGAGGCGAACCCGCGCTCCCTCTCTCTGTCAGCAGAAAAGTCAGTGGCTAATCTGTGCTCATCTCTGGAGCGATGTTCCTCCTCTGCGGGGCCCTCGGCTGACTCAGGCTTCGCTCCCAGCCCCACGCAGGCACCTACAGCAGGTCGCCACACCACGGGCAAACCAACGGCTCCCAAACTGGAAAAAAATCCAAGTAATCCTCGCTCAAGCTGAGCCGTGGAGAACTGGTGATAAACAAGGCAAACGGGCTGCACGCCTCAGCCAGGCCAGTTACAGCGTTGACACCCAGTGGTTGCTGGTAACTAAACTTGAAAGTGTGTTTAAAGAAACTCCGCACTTCCTCGGTTTAAGTGGTAAAACCTGCAAGCATGCAACTTTCGGAGCAGCCTGGCAGCTATGCGGCCAAAGGGATGGGGGCAACACGTGTCCGATGCATAACACAGTGACTGTTTAATTGTGGAAGGAGAATTCATGCGTATTTACCCACCAGCAGTGGCAGGGTATGTACTGCACTCTACCAGGTAGAGGGTACTGCAGCCAAAAAACATACCAGTAGCGGCTCTCCCTGTCACAGCAGAGGTATGTGGGCATAGGATGTGCTCAGTCTGTCAGAGGGAGGTGTGCGAGACTTCTCCCTTGCTGAAGCACCACCACGGGACGAGCAGCAATAAAATAGGAAGCACCGAGCAAGTTACACAGCTACCAGTGTTTCTTACTTGGTCGCCTGAATTTGGGAGAAGTTTGATTTTCTTTCGGTTTGTATGGCTTTTAGCTCTCTTCTACTCATGCTGAAAAGGCACTTAAGGAGACTAAAATACCAGTGGGAAAAAAAAAGCAGCATTTTCAAGTGACAAGTTACCTTATTTAAAAGCTGTCAGCTATCAATCACTCCTATTAAAGTTTTTCATGACAGATGTCTTCAGATAATTATCCTTTAAACTTTTTCAGTCAAACACATCAATAGAAACTAACAAGATACTTTCAAAAGCCCTAGAAGCTTTCAGCTAGAAATGAGTTACAGATTAATCTGCATTTCCTTAGCAGGATGTCGCTTACCTCTTAAAAAATAGAAATTTACAAAAAGCCGACGCAACAAACATTCCTGGCAGTACAATTAAAAATAGATAAATGCAGGATTTGAGTTGACACTTAAAAAAAAAAAATAGAAAGAAAAGAAAAAAAGACAGCTAATACGAATACTAGAAAGCGAAGCGAAGAGTTTGACTGGCCCTAACTGGAATTAAGTCCCGAACACCGTGCGCCGATGCCGTGCTAGGTGCGCGCACCTCACGCATTTATTGCCATCATTTAATCCCTCACAGGGTGGAGGAGGCTCTGCCTGTACGCAGACGGCACAAGCTCGTTCTGACAATGCTGCTCTCACGAAACAGTGTCACAAAACTCGGCGCTGCCACCGCCGCGGGTGGGTGACACTTTCTCGGCGGAGGATTCATTGGCAGCAGCGCTAAGCCTTTATCACCCACGGGGATGCAAAGCGTGAGGGTACCATGAGCCTGGCGCTGCCACCGGGGCCGCAGAGCCCCGAGCGCAGCTTCGTGTGCGCCGGGGATGCAGGCGGTGCCGCGGGTCCGCCGGGATGGGGTGAGCGGGTCCCCGGAGATCCCAGCGAGGCGCTCCGGGCAGCACTGCCCCCGGCTCCGGCCCGAGCACAAACCCCGGCCGCCAACAGGTTGTTCCCACCGCTGCGCTCAGACGGCAGGGACTGCGCTGCGGGAGAGAGGGAAGGAGAGAGCTCCTCCGTCCCACCACGTAACACAAGAAAGACGCACCCGCAACTCAAGTTTAACAAAGCCATCGGGTCAAACACTGCGGCTTACTCATTAAACACATGGTATTTCTGCAACCCTTGTTCTGCCTCCGCTCTTTCCCCATCCCTGTTTGCCTGTGTCCCCGCTCCGCCGCCCGACGGAAAAGCCCTGCAGCGCCGGGGCACGGACCGCCCCCGTTCCGGGGCCGGGCAGCTCCGGGGCCGTGGCGGAGCTCCCGCCGCACCCCAGCACACGGGTGCTAAACCCGGGCCCCGCCGGCCGCCCCCGGAGAGCAGGAGGCGGCGGCGCTCCGGCCGGCTTTGCCCAGGGACGGCGCCGTGACACCGCGTGAACTTTTGCTTTCTGCGGGGCAGGGCTAGGGGAGGCGGAGAGCGGGGGGGGGAGCACGGTCCCTCCAGCGCCCCAGCGGCGGGAGGGCTAGAACGCTTTTCTCCCTTAGGAGTTCTCCCTTTGGAAAGGTGAAAAGAAGAAGACACGTGAGGTTAAACCGAAAGGGCCGAGCCGGAGCACTGCAGGCAGCGCAGCGGGCATCATGCGGCCGGGGAGGGCAGCGTGCCCAGCCGCCTGCAGCGCCGCGGCTCCTGCCCGCGGGCGGCGGAGCCTGCCGGGACCCCCCTCCGACGGGGCGTCCCCCACCACCCGCCTCTTACCTTCCAGCCGGCCGAGCTGTTGCTGTCGCCCTTATCCTTGAAGTAGGGGACGCTCTTGACCATCCACTCGTAGATCTGGGAGAGGGTGAGCCGCTTCTCGGGGGAGCTCTCGATGGCCTTGGTGATGAGGTCTGCGTAGGACAGGTTGCCCCACGCGTTGCGCCGCGACGAGCTGCTCTTGCGGGGCTGCCCGGCCACGGGGCCCGGTGACAGACCGGCCACGGGCGGCGGCACCGGCGGCACCGGCGGCGGCCCCGGCGGGTGGAGGCGGCAGCCGGCCTCGGGCGCCGGGAAGTCCCCGCAGCGGCAGGCGGCAGCCTCCGGCGGGGCGGCGGCGGGGGGCAGCGGCGCGAAGTCCTCGCTCTCCTCTAGCAGGCTGAGGTTGCTGATGAAGTCGGCGCTCAGCGCTCCTGAGGCTGCGGCCCCGGCCCCGGCCGCGGCTCCGGCCGCCCCATCGGGCTGCCCGCCGCACGACGGCGCCGGGCTGGAAGTGGCCGAGCTGGGGGTGTTGAACTCCGGCCGCGGCAGAGGCCAGGTGCAGGAGCGGGGCCGCGGCAGCGGCTCGAAGTCGGGGTCGATGTCCACCAGCTGCGGTGCTTCGGCCATGGCGGGGCCGGGGCGGGAGCGCGGCGGGAGCGGGGCGGCTTGGGCTCAGCGCCGCCGCCCCATGCAGGCTCCGGGCGCGGATCGGCGCGGCCCCGACGGCGCGACCAACTCTCCTAGCCCTACCGCCCTAAACCTCCGTCCTGACCTCCCGGCCCCGCCGCCCTAAACCCTGCCCCTGCCCGGTTCCCGGATCCCTGCCCTCCGCGGCAACTGCAACAGCAGCGACCCGGCCGCCCGGCGCGCACCGACTGGAGCGACCGCCCCGCGCGGACCCGCCTCCAGCCTCCCCCCTCCTCCTCCTCCTCCTCCTCCTCCTCCTCCTCCCGGCGGGGAGGGACGGCCCGCGCCGCGCCAATGGCAGCGCCGCGCCGCCGCCCGCCTCCCGCCGCGGGGCTGGTTTGGCAGGAGGGTGCCGGTGCCCCCGTGCTGCTTCTGGGTGGTTTTTGTTTCCCGGCGGCGCAGCGGGGAGAGAAGCGGCGAGCGGGCGGGCGGCGGTGCCCCCCGCGGCCGGGGCTGCCCAAAGGCAATAAGCGCTCGCACGGCGAGCCGCGGGGGGATGGCCACGGAAAATGCCCCCGCCAGTGTTTCTGCCTCAGCCGCTGCCAGCGGGGTCCTGCCACCCGCATCGACCGGCCCGGGGATGAGCGGGGACCTGGGAGCATTCCCTCGGCTGCAGCGGGGCGGCTGGGGAGTGCGCGGGAGCGGGCGGCGTCCCCCCGGTCCCACCGGCGTGCCGGCAGCGCTGTCTCCGTGCGGAGCGCTGCTGCCGCCCGGCCGGCCGGCCCGCGGGAGCCCTGGCAGCCCCGCGTACCGGAGCGGGGGTGCGACAGCTGCCCTGCCTCGCTCCCCCCGCCTCCCTCCTTCCCTGGCCGGCTTCTCGCCAAGAAGTGTCTGCACCTCCCGAAGTGATAAATCTCCCCTTCGGCTGAGCATGTTTTCATGCCATGAGCTGGTGTTTTATTCCGTGAGCAGGCACGGAGCGCGGGACAGTTTCATCCTATGTCAACTACTGAACATACTTTATATTTTTCCCGGCAAACCTCAGGGCTACTCAACTCATTAATGTTTGTATTCTTCCCTTTCAATGGGGCAGCAGTCACAGGACACATTGCCTCTGCCTCCACTGCCCGTCAACATACAAAGATAGATATAGATATAGATATAGATGTAGATGTAGATGTAGATGTAGATGTAGATGTAGATGTAGATGTAGATGTAGATATAGATATGTTTGACTTATCACAGAAGTGCTATTCTGTTTAAACTTCAAAAGACATTTGTTTAAGCTAGGGAAATAATCCCAAGGATGAGACACGACTCAACACCTTGTTCAAACTGGCAAACCCTACATTTTAGAAAATCTGTTTTGTTTTCAGGAGGAGGAGTGCTTGTAAAAAACATACTTCAGACATGGCTTTGTAAATCACAAAATTCACAACCAGCCATGGCATTTGACGTCGCCTGTCAAAGAGCCACAGGAGCTGGGTAACTGTCAAAGCTGAGCCAGAAAACCTGTTACCCTTCCCTCCTCTCTGCATCAAGGCAGAAAGTGTTAATGTTATTTAAATGCAGTTCATTGTTCCTATAAAAATATTTTCTGAAAATGAGTAACAATAATGAAGGGGAGAGAATGCAAGACTGGATTTAGGCCACGGCATGTAATTTAGTGTCAGATCATACATCTAGATACTCATGCTGTCTATTATGAAAACACTTTTTAAGATACACGGTGACACCTAACTATGCAGTTTGTGCAAAATATGCATAAATGCATAGTAACTGATCACGTTTTAAATCACTGTTTTTGTCATGTTTATTTTACCAAATGCCAAAGGTGATTATATTATTATAGTTTGGCTGCTCATCAGAATTCAGAGTTGCTTTGCCTTTAAGTAATTTCTACGTTTTGTAAATCCTTTAAAGGATTCAACCCACGAATTTATATTGTTTATCCCACGGATTTTGGAAAACATATTTTTCTCTTTTTTTTATTTTTTCAGAAGTTTTTCTTCAGTGTAAGGAAAAAAAAAAAAAAAAAGAAAAGAAAGCAAAGTAGTCCCAGTTCAACCTAATAACTTGCATGCCACGTTTCAGCTTGGAACAGCTTTATGTGGCAGTGTTACACAACTCGGCTGCAGTAGTTGCCCTGCAATAAGGGAGAGCACCCTGCCTTGGAGAAGCAGAGGTTATATAATGGTGAGAAGCAGCCAGGGACGCGCAGCGAATGGACATGTTTAAATGGGAGCCAAAACAAAAGAAGTGCTTGAGAACACAGAAACATTTTCTTTTTCTTTCCTTGGTGTCTGGGAAAAAAAAAAAAAAAAAGGGTCTAAGAGCCAGACTGGCACCCATCCTGCTAAAGGAAGTGGATTTATTACCCAGGCTTTCTTCTAAGGAGTTTTTTCTTTAGCTCTTCTATTTTGTCCAAAGTAGAGATGCTATTCCCTGAACTCTATTGGTAAATGCAGATGTTGGGAAAAAAAAAAAAAAAGGCTTTCCTTTGTCAGATGCCAACTGTGAAAACTGGGAAGAAAGCTACTGTTGGGAGATTTTAGGAAGCCCTGGTGCATTTGTAGTTCAGCCCAGGTCATTCTGCAGGACAGAGGTTGTATTCCCCTTTCTTGGCCCTACATGACATTGCTGTCACTCCCCTCCTCTTCTTGACAGAGCTCTGCCACCTTTGTGCCCCATGTCACTGATGTTCTTGCAGCTCAAAAGTTTGCAGTGAACATAGAGAGGGCAGACAGCAGTTCACAGTGAGATGTGAGGGACATGGAGGTGGAGAAGACAAAACCAGAACCTTCCACATGCTGCATTAGCTCAGCAAGTGGGGCCCCGTGACTCACAATGCAACAGGCAGAGCTGAGCTGCAGAGATTTTGGCTATTGCATGCCAACAGCTGGGACCAGGTCTGCTGAGGGTTGGAGGAAGGATGAAGGCCAATGAGACAATGCTGTGCACTTTCCTGGATGAGTAATCCTGACAGTTTGCTCTGACTTTGGCAGAGCCACACAGGTGAGTGAGTTCTTCTGTACAACCCCAGTCCACACATATGTGATCTGCTACTTTTCTTCGTATGGTTTCTTCTCTCTGTCAAGAATTTGAGGATTGAATCAGATTTTAGAGTCAAAGCAACACATTCCATGCACAACAAAAGTGTCTAATCCTGTCTGCGCTGCTCTCCTAGTGTACTCCAACACTGCTGACCACCCTTAGGCAATGCCATGTGAACAAACCCACCCATTCAGCTGCTGACAGGAGCTTCCTGCTCTTAAAACAGCTCAGCACAGTGATGGCTCAGTACAAGAAATTTTACTGCATCTACAAATGACAGCATTAGGTTTATCTCATCTCCCACAATGCTGAAATGCTGATGGATGCACCACAATTCATTTTCTACTCCCACCCTCCTCCTCCTACACTCCACCTTTTCATTTCTCTACTCCTACTCTTGCTCCCATTTTCTACTCCTCTACAATACAGTATCTCCTATCAACTTTAGCATCAACTTGTATTTTTTTTCAAATCTAAGACCTGAAGATTGCCTTTTATCATCACTGAAATAAAGCAGAGCCTTCTATTCATATTCCGGGTTTGAAGCAGACAAAATAAAGGATCTGTGCTGTCTTTTTACTACTGTCTGTATAATTCACGTTCTGAGGTTTTGATCAAATTCAGCAGGAGATTACATGAAGTTGAAAGCACTCGTACTCTATGTACAGCTTTTTTTTCCCTACACGTATGTGCATAGTGAGAGAGTACAAATGTCTTTAACAGCATAAAAAGCAACAATGAAATACCGAGTTGTGTCTGGTATCATCAGACCTGGGATAAATCCTATTTTCTGGGAAGTAGGAGGAAGTTCAGCACCCCCAGTTTCCTCCTCTGAACCTCAGAGGGGACATGATTTGCATTGCATGTTTCTGAGCAGCCTAAGCTACCGGAAGGCTGGCATGGCACCTGAGACACATCCCCTTCCAGCCTAGGGTAACTGAGGGATCCCCCACAGCAGGGTTTGGACATGTCCTGGCTGAACAAGGAGTTTACACTGCCCTGCCAAGGGAGCTCAAAGGGTCTGGTGCTCTCCCAACCCATCTGAGGCTTCTTACAAAGCCACTGGAGAAAGGCAGTCCCTTGCACTCTTGCACTGCCTTTCAGAGCAGGAGCTTCACTGCTGTGGGTTACTTCCTGGGGCTGCGCATCTTTCCCCACCAACCACACAAACCGCAGATGGAATTTAAAGATCTACTGATCCCTCACCACGACTTAATGAGCCCACTCCCTTTCCACTTGCCTTTGCCTCCCACCTCAGACAGCAGCACCCACAGGGTCTCTCTGGCCTAGGGAGAGGTGGGTGTCCCATTTAGGGTCCCTCCATGGTCAGTGGAGAGAAATATGATCTTCCCGTGGTGATTCACCACCCCAGATGGTGGAGCTGATCAGACTTTGAGGTGTCAGGCTCTTAATCCAGGTGGTTCACAGTCACTTTCGACCAGTTGATTCTAAGCCAGCAAATCCCACTCATCCCGCTTTATAGAGCATGGAAAATACACAATTTCTGACCCCTCTGCCGTTGGATCAACGGTGAGAAAAAGGCTGTGCGCACAAAGGCTTAGGGGCTAATAGAGTGCTGCAGGGAGACAGCAAAACAAAGGCAAAATGGCTTGTCCTGCTTTGCAGGGGGGGAAAGCTGCCCACCGTGAATTCACATGATGTGCAGAGGACCTCACAGAGGATGCATAGGCAGGGACTGACTTTGTTCAGGTCCTTAAAATAAAAAAATTCATGTCACTACAGAGTTGTCAGGGTACTTGCTGGTGAGAGGTTTGAAGTTATATTGGGTTAGGTCTATCTTCTACACACAGGGGAACATCCTGAATGCTCCCATAGAGGTAGCAAGGCCCTTCTGGATTTACACCGATATGACTGGAACGGGGACCACATGCTGACTGCACTGCTTGCCCACCTCACTGGACATATTTCAGAGTTGTGAACTGACAGATCTTCGCACAATGTGGTGCAACTCCAGCCTCCAGAAAGCTTCCAGGCAGCCCACCCCTTCTTTTCAGAGGAGACGGTGAACGGTATGTGTTGATAGCAGAGCTGCCTGAGCAGCCAAAGGCCTCCCCCTTCATCTCCCCATGGACTGCTTCAGGGAGCTGGGCTGCTGTGACCAGGGTTCACACAGCCATGGCCGCATCCTCCTGCTCCTTCTTCTCCTTACCCTCCTTCTTCTCCTCCTCCTTTTCCTCTTCTTCACCAACAGCAATCGACAGTGAGTCTTCAAACCACACAGCAACAACCCACAGACAACTCCTTCGTTCTCCCCCAATTTCTTTGTAGCAGCTTTGGTGGCAGAGAGTGTCCAGAGGGTTTGCCAGGCACTGCTGCCAGGAGGAAGGGTGAAAAGGACTTGTCAAGTGGGACAAAAGTGGGGTTGTGCTTCCCAGGCTAGGAGATGGAGCTGCTTGGTGATGAGCTACCAAAATCCTGGTGCAGACCTAAAGGCTGCTAACGTTGGACCACCCTGGCTTAAAAGAAGTGCTGCGACAGATATTTAGTTACAGAAATTTAAAAAAAAAAATCATATTAAAAATACTTTTTTCCTAAAAATACATAGCAAAAATACTTACTATGTGTTTTTGAACAGTTTCCTTTGGTATTGTTCATACCTCATTTGTTCTCAAAATCTGCAAAAATGTAAACAATAAAGATCTGAGAGCAAGGTTCCATGGAACCATTTTTAAGTGGCAATTTTGCAAGGAATCAGAATTTAATTTTAAATTAAATCATGCCAGGGCTTATGCCAGAAGTACTTGCATGTTTTTCTGATCAAAGAGAAGAAATAATAAGATAACTTTACTGGTTGGTGCAATTAATGCTGCTCAAATTCCTACTAAGCATGATTCTTAATATTTGGACAAAAGCGTATTCACTGAATGAGCTCAAATGAGGCGTAAGTTACTGGGAACCAGAGTCTGCTGTCACAGTTTGTAAACAGAAGCTAAACAGAAAAAAATATTTCACACAAGCTCTTCTCTCAACTCACAATCCAGGCTCAAGACCTCCCATTTAAACATATATCCTCTGACACCCACACGCACACACCCATAAGTGAAACACTGAGGTGCAGCATGACCAAGGAACGATCCTTACCAGGATCGATACAATAAATACCAAAGGTAGTGTCTGCCTAGCGGTATCTGTTCCTAGTGTGTCATGTGCAATCACTGCCTGTGATGTAAAAACAGAAGGCAAGAGTTTATCAGGTTTCAGATTCAGCTGAATCACCCGGCCCACCCCTATGCAAAGGCCAATGTGCCTGGAAGTAAACACAGTTCAAGTGCTCTGTGTGTTTTCCAGGGTGTTGAGTTTCTGTTTTGTCGTAAATATGATCTATTACAATATTCTCCAGCATTCTACTGTCAATGTTTCACCATTTTCAGGTGCATTTCTCATTCCTTGTTTTCCTCTATATATTGCTGAAGGAAAGACCGACTGGCTCCGCATGATAGCTTTTGTATATTAAATAATTTTATTGTGTTTGAGCAACAAACTAAAAACAGGACGCTTGACAGTTACGATATAATTCAGTGGTTTCTTTTCAGCCTGTAGGAAGGAAAATTCATGGCATGGTACAATGCAGTGCTTGACAACTATTTCATCTTCTTTTCTTTTGTTTCCCTGGAAAACAGATAGCTACCTGTTATCAGCAAGAAAAATAATTCACAGGCAGAATCAGCATGAAGGCATAATAAAGCCTTACTTTAAAAAGCAAATATATTTTTCCATTGTTGAATTCATGCTTGAAAATCGTATTTACTTATGGATATAACAGTATTTGCATACAAAGAGGTGATTATGTATATGCTACACAAATACATATGCATGATAACATTACATGCACTTTATGCTAGATTTATATAGATGCAAACTTGTCTAGACAATAACAGTAAGACAGTATTTTGACACGTATGCATGTGTTCCTATGCTGCTGGTGCCTAGCACACCACAGAAGGCAATGCTTGGGCAGGACACTCAGTGGGTAAGGTCTGTAGTAAGCAAATCCTGTCCTGTGGGTAAATGCCCACAGCCCAAGGATGGCGACCGCAGGCAGCTTCACTCTTACAGCTCTCTGTAAAATGGGTATGAAAAATGTCTGCCCATTGCAACCCTGATGGTTAGCTGTGTGAGTGCTTTGAGATCTGGTGCTGCAAATGCAAGCCTTGCTCGTGCCTGGCCTGTGAGGGAGGAGAATACACTGATGAAACCGAAACCAGCACGGTCCCAGCAGCAGGATCTGCCTAGAGGCAGTGGCACACCACACACCGGCCTGCAAACAGATAAAGAGAGCAACCAGTAGTTTCAATTCTACAGGTACATCTGCCAAGCCCCAAAGAGTGAACATCAACCATGACCAGAGAAGTTCCTGCCCCAACAATAGAAAGGTACATGCTGGGCAGCAGTTTGGTGGCTTCTCTTTCAATCCCTAAAGGGGGATTGAGACAGAGAAAGGCATGGGGTGCAAAGGAGAAAATGGTGGGACTATTCAGATCCATCCCCCCACACATTACAGAAATGCTGCTCCAGCTGTGCAGAACTCTGCAGTGGCTCCCTGAGCCACCCACTTTCATTCTTGGCTCCCATTGTGGCTATGAATCTTGCTGGCTGATGAAGCATCTTGCAACAAAAAAAAAAAATCCATCCATCCAAAACATTAAAAAAAAATTTAAAAAAAGAAGACATAAGCAAACAAAGTAATGAGTAAATGAGTCTAGACAGCAACTGGACTCTAGTATCATTTTGCTGGGTTGGGGCTCTTTTCACTGAGGCATTCACAGGGGATATGCTTTCCTCTCCAACGGGTACCAGAATTTCTGGAGAATGGGAAATATAATGAAGGGAAGGAGTGAGAACAGAAAAAAAAGGGAAGAAGGAAAGGGTGGGGGAAGATAAGAAAATCAGAAAAATAAGTCACAATGAGGGAAAAACTATCAAAAAAGAAAAGGAAAAAAATAGGAGGAAAATGAGCATGGAACAAGGACAGAAATGCCCATTGTATGAAGAAAGAGGCTGTGTATCAGCACCACAAATTGAAACTTCTACAAAACAAAAAAAAAACAAGAAAATACTTAAAAGACACTGAAGGACTGTCATTCCAGAGCTCCGAGGGACAATAGGCAACCTCCCCAGTGTCCAGGGCAGGTCTGCATCAGTGTCCCCCAGAGGGCTCACCCAGGCCACATCCATGTCCCCACCACAGTGTGCATTGTAGTTTAGTGGGCAAATGGATCCAGAGCTTCTACCCATGGTGCAGTCAGAATTTTGCTTTTCCAAAGTCTACCGGGCAGTGAAATTTACATGGTCGAGGGTGTGCTGGGAAGCCAGTCCTGCCTCACTTTCTGCCATGCAAGAGCCAGTCAGCATTTCCTGTCTGTTTAATCCTGGGGCATGGCTGCCATCACTCTGCAGCCCTCACAAATTTGGAGTAAGCATCCCCCAGGCTATGATTCTCCATGGTGTTCCAGCAGAGTCAGGCAGTGCTTCAAAAAGAGGCAAGATCTGGAGTAGACAAAGGAGTCCATCCCAGAGATGCTCCATCCTGGGCACAGCTCATCAACCAGGGGGGCTCAGGGACTGACAGCTCTTGATAAAGTGTTGTATCAGGCAGCCCTCTGCTCCCTCCTTGACCCACCTGAATAAATGCCTAGGCACCCTCAACACTTCTTGCAAGCCATCTACCCAGAAGGACCCAGCAGAGTGTGGATACACACTTGAAGAAAAACCCAAGAGTCAAAATAAAATAGAAAAGGGATGACACTGAATTTTAAAGAATTCCTTAATATATATATGGGTTTGTTAAGAACTTGAGCCTTTCATAGTTCTGTTGTACAAATGAATTTTTACATTACAGGAAACTGAGTGCAGAAAAGCAGAACCCCTTTTTTACTCCCCAGACCTGTCAGATGTGTTTTCCTTTCAGCCGATGTCTTCCTATAATTTTTTTTAAGTGATACCTTTTCCATTCTGTCTACTTGCACACCTCATCTTACTCTCTGTAAAATGTCTGTGGTGCAGTTACTTTGCAAACAAGCAAGAAGGACACTTTTCTCACAAGCCTCCAAAAGCATTACCCTCTCTACACATCAAACTTCCTGCAAAATCAGACATCTATAATGAAAAACAAGAAATTCAATTTAGATGCTGAAAGTGTTTAGGCTTTAACAGAGCCAGGCAGAGCTGCCTTCTCCATTGTTCCTGAGCAAGCCTTTCCAGCCTCTCGTGATGTCAGGAGGCGCCATTCAGACAAATAACTGCAACCCACATCTCTGTGGATTTTCCTCAGCCTCCATAAATAGACACTTTCTTAGCTGCTCCATCATGTGAATCTAGTGAGCAGGGCTTTTTTTGACATTGGAACCAAGTCAGGAGTGCAAACACAGGCACCAGTGTGACTGTGTCTAGAGCCTTCCTCCCCAAGCCCCTGTTAGCAGAGGGGCGCCCGGGGCGTGAAGCAGATGTCCAGCCTCCTTCAGAGAAACACCCAAAATCCCACCCAGCAGCATGAAACCCATTCAAAGTCAGTTTCCCAAATCAGCAGGATTCCAAGCTTCAGCCTGCTGAAAAGCACAGAGGAAAGGAAAAGACCTCTCCAGAGCTCCAAAGCCATGGAGAAGGAAGCTGCGGAGGCAGAAACCCAAGGCTGGGAAATAACTTGGATTGTCACCAACAGTCTCCAGGTTTTTCATCCTGGAGACTGACCAATGGACAATAATTGTGCTTTACACCTCTTCTGTTATGGTACATCTTCCAGATCCCTCCAGGGCACCAGCTTCAACCCTGGCAGCTTGAAGAGCTGGAGAAAGAGTGAAGAAGATGGTTTTCTATCACCTTGTAGAGGTCTCTCTACAGAAGGGTGGCAAGGAAAAGAAAAGGGGAATACAAGAAAGAGAGAGGACAATGGCAAAGAAGCCCAAAACAATGTCATCATGTTCCTTAAAAGCTACCAAAATCTGGTAGCTGAGCGGGGAGATTGTAAAACCCACCACTGAGTACACTGAATTTCTCTGCAGCTGACTGGTTATCAAGGGTTGTAGTTTGAAGACAGTGATGACCAAATATTTCTGACTCACTAGAACAGCTCTTAGTTTTATTTGCTTTGCTGACAGGTCTCCAGAAATATGTCTTTGTCCTCCAGCAGTTTTGCAGCATTACAGATTTGCATTATAACCTTTCATTTCAATCCTGGTTTCTGAAGGGACAAGACAGTATTCTGTGGCCTAACATAGCCCAGAAGAAAACCTCTGCAGAAGGAGTCACACAGATCATTTTCATCCCCTCTTTGTCTTCAGCTTGATCCAGCTGCAGGTGAGAAAGGAGACTCAGTGGTTGCTGGTGGTATGAAATCAGCAGGGAGAGTAGCTCAGTAGCCAGACCATGGGTGGTTTGCAAAACCTGAGCTGGGGATCACTGGCACATCAGTTACACAACTCCTCATCCCACACACCACTGTTACACCATGGGGTAGTACTCCTCCTCCACAATCAAGATTTTCTTACAGTGGTCAGAAAAACAACATCTATTTGAGCAACATCTGTGAAGTCATGCAAACGGGTCTACAAAAACACCTACGCCAATAGATCCTCTCTTTGATATTTTAATCCAATTCGTGTGCCAATGTCAGATGAAATCAGCGCATCTCTTCCTCAGCGGGGTTACGGCCTAGCTGACAGATTGCTGTGTGTGCAGCAGCATCTGAGCCAGCCAACGAGATCTGCAGCTGGGCAAGGAAGTGGGTGAGTGCCACGGAGGTAAACACAAGGTCAGGAAAATGGCTAGAGACAGAGTGCAAAGTGCTAAGCAGAGCAGTGACAGGCATCCAGAAGGGATTTTTCACAAGCATGCTGGCACGCTGTGCTGCACAGCTTGCTCTGCTCCGTAGGTTTCAAGCAAAAGCAGACTGTGACAAATATTTTGAGAGTGCTTCGCGGGAATCGAAGCTGCGAGATGTTGAATCTGCACTGGCAGAGCCAAGCAAAAAGTGGCGAGTGAACTTTTTCCTACACAGATTGCACCACAGAATAAGTTCCCTGATTTGCAGAGACTTTTTTACACTTCTTGTCATAGGCAGCCCTGCTGTGAGAAAGTTTCTGGAAACCTCTTCTGCAACACCATGGTGGCATATCCTGTTTGAATCAACTGGGGTGAAAAATAGGTCAAAAAATTTTGAATATGATTTCATGCTATCAACCCACAAGAGCTGTTGAATGCTCACGTTGGGCATCGTCTTGCAGCAGACGAGGAGAGCAGCCTGGCAGCTGCTACGCTCAGCACGGTAGCGGTGCCGTGTTGTTCCCTTGTGGATGATTCACAAGGGCCTGGTGGGGGAAGCAGGCAAATCGTGACAGGAATTTCTTCTAATGCAGTGTGTTTAGCTAGAAACCAAAAGAGCAGCCCAGGCCATTGGAAACAATTCAGATGTATGATTTTCCTTTTGGGAAGACAACAGCTTTTGCTAGCCGTATCACTGCGGGCACAGCAAGAACGTGGGAGAAAAGCCCTGCTTCTCAGTATAGTGCTTGTGGCTTACACAAAACCTTTGCTCAGCAAATTTGGGGGGAAAATGGAGTTAATTAACTTTTTATAGAATTAAAATGGGCCTCTGCTGCCTTCTAACAATATCTCCAGGCAAAGGGGAAAGTACCTGCAATCTTCCCAGTCATAAGGAGGAAGAGCATCTTTCAAGTCCTTTTTCTGCTGTCCAAGGCTTCTGGGGAGATGGGCGTTTAAGAAGCTGTGTGTGGCTTTATTTAGCAGTGGGTAAGATTCACCTGCCATGACTCAAGCATCAAAAACTCACAGTTTTAGTCCTTACCAATCACCTTTAACTCCATTTGTAGTTCAGGAAGAAAAACAGGCAGAGAAAATTTACTTATCCAAAGCCTGGCCTGGGAGACAGGAGAGCTGAGCAGTCCTCTGTATTGACTTCAGAGAATCATGGAATGGTCTGGGTTGGTCAGGACATTTGATGTCATCTTGTTCCAACCCCCCTGCCATGGTCAGGGACACCTTCCACTAGACCAGGTTCTAAACCCCACCAAACCTGGTCTTGAACACTGCCAGGGATGAGGCATTCACAGCTTCTCTGGACAACCTGTTACAGTGCCTCACCACCTACACAGAAAAAATCTCTTCCTAATATTCAATCCAAATCTACCCCCTTTCCTTTTAAAGTCATTACCTCTTCTCCTACCTCTCCATGCCCTTGTTTAGTGTCCCTTTCCAGCTCTCCTGTAGCCCCCTTCAGGTACTGGAAGGTGTTCTAGTCTCCCTGAAGGCTTCTCTACTTCTCCAAGCTGAATAGCTCCCATCCTCAGCCTGTCTTCTTAGGAGAGCTCCTGCTCTAATCATCTTCATGGCCCTCCTCTGGACTCACTCCAACAGTTCCACATCCTGCTTGTGCTGAGGACCCCAGAGCTGGATGCAGAACTCCAGGTAGGATCTCCTGAGAGTGACATAGAGGGGCCAAATCACCTCCCTTGACCTACAAAAAAAGACCAAAAATAGTATTTTATTAATACCATCATTACTATTATTACACAGTACTATCAAACACACAAATTTACATTTAGCTATGAGTTTATAGTATTTTTAAGGACTCTTTCAATACATTGAAATCATTCTATGATTATAAGATTTAAAACCATCTTTGTGCTTCACTTGTATAAAAGCTACATAAATTAGTAATCTGTTAGTGTTCAACCTCTGCTACTGAATTTACTCTAAAATGCCATGCCAGTGTTGTAGTCCTAATAGCAACTTAAAAGTGAGTATGTTGACCTGAAAATGGGCTGGAAAAGGGAGGGAATATTGACAATGACTTTGAAGTCTTCATGGATTATAGTCAAAATTACCAATGGCCTTTAGAACACCAGAATATTCTTGTTTGGAAGAGCAGCAGATGGAGTCAGCTGGTACTGGCACTACAAGGGGTAGGTGTCCCCCCTGTCAGTGTCTGGCTCTCCAAAGATCTGTTCCACTTCAAATGAAGAAAACCTTCTCACAAGAGTCTTCAGACCAGGGCTTCTAGTACAGTACTTACTGAGAAGCAGAGCATGTACAACCTGCACAGCAAGAAAGATAAATATTCCACAGGAGCAGGAGAGACTTTTCAGGAGACACCTATGTCCAGTGCCACAAACATCCCCTTGACTAGGAATGGGATTCTTCACTATTTGAAGTGATACACTGATTCAGAAAGTGATGCTGCACTGAGAGGCAGCATGAAAGGTCTTGAAGAACAGACCCACGTGTGTTCAACACAGCATCTCGTGGTCAGCTGAGCTTTAGAGGATCATTCCAGCAGCGAGTTACTGGGTAGAAAAGCAGAATACAGCCTTGAACATGCAAACTGTGGGTTTGGTCATAGGAGCAGAGGAACAGTGCTAGGGTCACATGTCAGGTTTCTCCCAGGAAAGGGACATGCTGTGCAGGGACAAGGGCTCCTGAAGGTAAGAACCAACCTGAAGGCTCTCAGGCAGCCATCCAGGTAGCCTGGGATGAAAGCCAGGAATTGAGTATCCTCTGCAACTTAGTAAGTGCCAGCTGGGGGTAAAAATGGGGGAATATTTACAAAAACTGTGAAAAAAAAATTAAACAGGAGAGGCTTTGTGATACCCCATGAGCTGTAACTCTGGCACATGCAGAACCTTGTACACATTTGTAGGGATGCACTGTAGCCTCCAGAAACATTAAGCACATGAAGTGCTTGTGGAGGCAGTCCCAAGTGCAAGCAGAGTTACTAGGAAGATATCCCAAGGACTTACAGTAGGAGGAAGAAGAACAGCCTCCATGGCCAGCTGACCCTTTTGCCCTGGCTTGAGTCAGCTGCAGCTCATATTGGCCTGTCAGCCCAAGTATTCTGATACCATGGGAAATCACCATAAAAAATAAGACAGAAATACAGGGGGCTTTTTCTTCCCTCACTGTTTTCTTCCTTCTCAAATGTTTGCTTAGCTATTGTTCTACAGAAGGCACAATGATCAGTCCAAATCATCATTGCCTCTGTCACCAGCACCACCAGCAAGGAGTGTTTTCAGGTGACTTACGGCCAGAGCCAGAGGGGTGATCTTGTAATGCCTGGAGCCACTGGCTTTGTGGAGGAGCAGGGGAAACCCACCCACAGCGCTGGCCCACAGCAGAGCAATCCTCCCACACAGGGACTCAGGATGAAGCTAAAGCCACTCTTCATTAAAGCACACCTCCCTAATCCCTGTCACCAAGGAGCAGTTGCATCAAGAAGTGCTGCTTTGCTTTGCAGCAACACCCTTTGGGGAAATATGGTGCTCCAGATCTGGGTCACCTCCCCTAGCCTGTGAGGTACATCCCGGCTGTGCTGGGATACAGGGACATCCTAAAGCAACTGTTGGCACCTCTCAGGGTCTCTTTCAGCGGCTGCAAACTCCACCCGAGCTGATGGTGCTCTCAGTTCCGCAGACAGAGCCTGGATGCCCTTCACTGCAGCTCAGGAGCTGGAGAAGATGACTTCAGAAGGGCATTTAGCAGCAGCTGTGGTGCACAGCTTTCCTTACAGTGAGCATCTTCCTCATCATCACCTCTGCCACATGGGGAGAGCTGCACAAAGCTGTCATGCTACGGGGGTGTTCAGGGCCAAGATAATCTCCCCTGCAAACAGGAAAGAGGCACATAAAGTGGGTGTAGGTGGGGGAGGATTCCAGAACATGACAAACAGGTATTCACCACTCAGCAATTACACCACTGCTCTCCCAGGTGCCAGTGCCAATGTCTGTGGGCACATCTTCTGCCTCCCATCCAGAGCCAGTGGGAGACGTTCACCTCTGTCTCCCAGGGGGCATGGACAGGTGGGTGATGGGCCATCTGGGACTTCTTTTTTTCTCTTCTGGTGGGTTGTGATGAGGGTAAAGCATAGGGACATTATAAAAGGCTTCTCTTGTGCAGGCCAAGTTCACACCAGTGGAGTGGGCATGGAAGACGTCCTGTTCTGGCTTTGAAGCTCTCCATTTCTCTTGTATCCCACCAGCTACACCAGCCTTTCTGGGCTAATGAGGAGCCAGGATTACGTTTTGGGGGCCTTCCTCAGATGCTGTCAGCATCATTTGTCAGCAACATACTCGGGGACATTCATCACCCTCTGTTCCCAGACAGTGCTGGTGACAGTGGGCTTCTGGCACAGCACATCTTGTCACCTCCCTCTGCAGCTCCAGGAGAACCATCTCCATCCTCTAGCTGGCAAACATCCTCTGGGGTGTAATTCCTTTTTCTCCCTACAAAGAGAGCAAATGACCTCTGGAAATGATGCATTTGAGTGCCACGGAGTTACAGCCCTTATAATCAGCATGAAGCAAACATTGAGTTTGCAAAATATTGTGGACTAGAAAAAAGAATTATCCTTTGTGTTTTCAGAGGCGGTTATTGAAACACTGAACAAACATAGTCCAAGAGACTTCTTAGACTTCAAAATATTTCTGTAATGTATGTAAGAAAACATTAAGCTGGAGCTCCCTATTCACATTTGGGGTGGGAAAGTGCAGCTTCTTGACGTGTGTAGCAACCATAGCCCCAGCAGTTAAGCACAGGAAGTGAGGAAGAACACCACAGACATTTTTCTTGTGAAAAGTTAGTCTGTGTTTTACCTGAGTAAGGGTGTGACTAATCTAAAGGGGCTAAAATCTTTTCAGGGTGTGAAAATCTACAGTGTTCCTTCTTTCTCTGTGATAAAAGGTCTTCAGCCCTTCCATGAAAATATCATCCAGGATGGAAAAGTCATTTATCAGGACGTTGTTTCAAGGGAAAACCTGGCAACATGCTGGGTGAGTGGGGGGACGAGAGGCACAGCGTCAGGCTGGTACTGTGAACCGCAGTTCCATTTGCATGCAATTTCACATCCATTAACACAACTTTGGGAGAGATTCCAGAGCTTTAATCACTCCAATTGATTGTGATTAGTAATGATTTGTTGCAGTGATTTGCCGTGTATTTCCTTATAATCCAGTTTAAGTGTAAATCTGCCTTGCCACTTTCTGGATAATTCAGATAGCCCGTAAGAATTGTTCCTGTGGGAGTAAAAGCCTGGATATTGTAACACCAATTTCCATCATAAGATGCTTTTTAAATAAATCAAAACAATTATTTTCACTCAGGTCTTTGCACTGAACTGGCAAATATATCTTGCCCAGCTGCTGCAGACTCTGAACCCATTTTTCAGAAAGCCTACTGTGACAATAAAATTGATACATAAGCTTTAAAGGAATGAGTGTCGACCAGCTTGTCATACCACAACATTCGTAACACCTTCAGGGAGCAGAAGAAACAGTTAAAAGGAAAGTTAGCTGACTCATTTCATGAGTAGCTGGTGTTACTCGTAGCAGTTTGGAAGTTAACAGATAAAAATGTTATCACAGCCAGCAGCAATATAGCCATAACGACAACAGACAGACTGATGTATGAAATAAGTCCAATTAACTGTCTTAAACATGGGTGCAACTTGGATTTGGCATTAATATTCCAGTAGTATGCTGGAGACCGATTGACTGCTGTAGTATGCTTTAGAAGAAAAGTGTTGCATTTCTGTGTCTTATGCTGGAGAATAATTTTATTTAAAGACATACAGAGACTTTAAAGTGCTGCTCCTTTCGGATAACTAGGCCAAATTTTTTATTCAGTCGCACCAGTATAACTTCAGTTTACACTAACTCCATTGACTTCATCAGCACAATTAAGCAGTGCAACAATTTACTTAGTCATGCTGTGGACTCCTCCATCACTGGAAACCATTAAGTCACAAATTTTTGGCTTGTTTACTTGTTGGGGGGTTTTTTCTGAAAGAAGGAAAAAGGAAAAAAAGTGCTTTAGCTGAAATTAATATACCACCCAGGTTGCACTGTACATATATCAGATTAGAGGGTTATGTTGGCTCCCTTTGAGTTCATGATGATGCATGAATCATGGGTCTTGTTCACCTGGGAGCTCCAGGGTGGCATCGGATGGCACAGATAGCCTTACTCCCCTGCAGGCATCTTGGTGCAACACAGCTATCTCTGTGTTGGACCATTTGCTGTGGAGGGACACACGTTCATCCCAGAGACAAACCCTTGCCAGGGACCTTTGAACTGACCTAGCCCTGGGTGTCATGGATTCAAATCTTTACCTCCATTCCTGTGAAAAGCCAGAGCAATGCACCCTGACAGCCACAGCTTATTTGTCACGACTGAAAATGCAGCATGCAAGTGTCTTCCTGTGAGTGTCTCAGCAATTAATCACCTACGTCACCTGGATTATCAGAGACCACGAGTTATTTGCTGATTTGTTGTTTTTGGCTTCTGTGCAGTAAGATCATGTGTCACTGTCTGTGGAGGTGAGCAGGTCTAGCCAATGGTTCAGAAAAGGGTAATGTCTTTCCATAGCCCAATTAAAAAATCAGGGACTCCTGCTAAAAAGGCTGTCTGAGGGGAGCCACAGAAACTACTCAAATTAGTAGCTGCTCTATCTGAACCAATTATAAGAGTCAAAGCGAGGAGAGGTGCGTTAACAGCTACATTTAATTTTTTTATTGCATTTACTTGACAGCCACCGCAGTCATTTACTCCTGGGCAGGGTCATGCTGCCAGGGCAGTGGAATGTGTTCATCCCACATCACAGTTAGACCAGACCACAGCAAAGTAAGATTACACTCTAAATAGGGCAGGTTTTGAGCCCACAGCCTGAGGTGAACACTTGTGGAAGGCCCCAAGCCCCTCAACTTCTTCTTTTTAACTACAGAGAGAGCAAAAGAAGTAGGGGAGACTTGCCACAGGATTATAATTTCTTCCCATTTTATGCCTGATTCTGCATCTTTTCAGAGCAGTAACAACTCCTCCCAGCTTGGGTACACGATGGTGACAACCTCAGGCCACAGACAGAACATAGGCATGGTGCTCTTTCAGTGCCCCTGACCATTCTCACACACTGCACAGGCAAGCCATGGCCATAACCCTGGAGCTGCTGCCACAAGTGACCCTCTCCAGGACCAGCGTGTCCTGTTTGGTGCCCAGACCCATCCTGTCTGGAAGGAAGGGCTGATTTTTCCTTCTCCAAGAGGCTCTCACCCCTACCAGGCATCACACAAAGCAGGCAGGGGCTGCATTCCCTCTGCCAGATTCTCCCTTGCCCAGCTTCCTGCTCCCTCTTCCCACCACCCTAGCACATGCCCCTGCTGCTTTTTGTCAAGAAATTGTTTTAATGTTTGGGGTTTTGTTTGCCAAGCATTAACACAGGCTCACCTCCATTTTTCCATGCTGCTCCACCCTTTCTTGTCTCTTTAAATACCATGCTCAACTCTCGTTTGTGTGAGGTATGTAGGAGTGCTCACAAAAGTGAGAATGGCAAAACTGTGAAAAAAATAAAACAAACAAAAAAAATAAAGCCACAAGAATTTAGCTTTTTTTTTACCAATTTAACACCATCTTCTTTCCCAAGCAATGGCTGGAGCAAACTTCTCTCTCTGGGAAGAACTGGGACAAGTCAAAAAACTAATAATTAAATGTTATAAATAACATTCAGCAACGCCCCTGACACAATCACAGGTGGGACAGATTTTTCTCTGGGTCGCCTTCCCAGTTTGCCCTGTACTGTTACTGTATGAGCCAGGGAAAGCTTTCTCTGCAAGCAGGGGTGCCACACTGCAGACTGCCCACCCAGTGTGCCCATTTCAGGTTTCAGCAGACCCCAGTGTGGTCACTGAGGGCAATCTACATGCCCCAAGCCTCTCTCTCTTTCCACACTCGCTTTTCTCCTCCTCCTTTCAGCTATGAGGCAGTGGAAAGTAAAAACAGCTTCTCTTTCCCATTTTGTCCAGGAGAGGAGGGGTTAAGGTTTCTCCTTTCCCATTTCCACCTGGTGAGAGAAGGAAGATCTGACTTACAGGTCTCAGTGCTTTTCCCAGGGCTAGGTGAGAGGGAAAACTGCAGCACTCACACCTCAACTCTGTATGATGGCCAGAGATAATGCTGTTGGGTCTCAAGGCACGGGGTATCCTGGAGAAGAGCAGGGATGTGTCCCTTAGCCTCCTGACCAGGTAATAGCTCCAGCTTTGGCCTCTTTGGCCACGCCCAAGCCTGCTCCTGTTATCAACACAGTGCTTTGGCAACTGAAGGAGATAGGGGCATGGCTCCAGGAGGGATGAAGAATCCCCTCCTGCACTGCAGTATGGGGGAAATACCTCAGTGGTGATGGTTAAACAGGTGAAACCTGTCTGTTTCCTACCTTGGATTCTGATAAAACACCCATTTGGACGATGTGCTGCAGAAAAAGAGACAAAGAACAAGTTCTTGCCAACATCCATGGAGAATTGGGAATGAGCCTTGCATGGTTTTATTCAAACTCCAAATAATACTACTGCCAGAAACCCAAATTTCCTTTAACATTTTGGGAAATTTGGGGCACAAGGAGCTTCAGGAACTTCAGCCCTGAGCCTGTGGGAGTGCAGTGGGGCACACCATAGCTCAGGGATGAGGGCCTGTGGGCCAAGCATCAGCCAAATGTGCCCAGCCCCTGGCTATCTGATGCCAAACTGGAACAAACCCCCTCAAAAGCGCAGGGACTGCTCCCTCCCCTCTTATCCATCACTTCTCTGTGATGAAAATGACCCACCATGCAACACAGCACAGGCCAAGGCTTTGGAAAGCCAGCCATTCCCAGCCCCTTGGTTCACAGAGGCAAGATGTCTGAGTTGGGTGTTTGAGCTGCAGTTTTGGTCAGGCACATTATCATCACATTGCAGAAAAACTGCCTGGGCTGTCAGTTAAGTTCACACCAAACCCACAGATTTCACAGTACACACGTACCCCGGCATGCAGCACAGCCTGGGAGGAAGCATATCCCCTCCAACATCTCTCTTTGTCAGATGCACAGCCACAAAGTCTCCTCCAGAAGGGATCTGCCTGCAGGGGGGCCTCAGCCTGGCTCTCCAAACGAGGGTACTGGCCTTGTCCTACATGGGAATTGGTGCTGGAATCAGTAACATCAACAGCAAAGCTCCTGTAGCAGCCAGCAAACAGGGTCAGGCCTCTGTGGCTCCAGTGAGGGAGGGATAACCAGCAGCACTGTGCTCTGGGCAAGCAGAAGAGGCACAGCAGGAACCTAAAGGAACAGCCAAGCTTGTTTCACCAAATTTTAAAAAAAAATTAGGCAGGGAAAGGAGCTTTAGCTTCATTTATTACTTTTGTAGACACCCATCAGATTAGGAGCATTTCTCTGTTGAAGGGGAGAGTAGAAGCTGGGAAACTTAACAGTGGCTTTTAGAGCACCTGGAGAAGGCACTTACCAAGGAGCAGGAGATGTGCCAGACCTGGAAGAGAGGGAAGCAGACACTGCAGAGCCCGGGAAGTCCCTCCTCTCCCTGCTGTATCCCGGCAGGACCCAAGGCAGCCCTTCCTGCCACAGGGGTGCCTTGAGTGGCCTTAGACACCCTCCATATCCCTCTCTGCCACTCCGTGAGTCCCACGGCTTGCAGTGACAGAGGAACCAGTTTGACTGCAGCCCTGGATTCAGAGGAGCAACCTTTCACGTGCCTGGCAGCTGCTCCTGATTTTGAGGCAATCGGAAACTCGGATTTACACCCTCATGACACCGGCACAATCCGTGTCTGGATATTGCTGCTCAGTATCACTGCCAATCTGTTAGAGCACTGCCACACTGAGGCCTGGATATCTTGTGACTGTCCTAAAACAACCTTTCTTAAAAAACAGCAGTATTAAGTTGCTTTCAGGAGACAGAGGGGGGAAAAGTAACTTCTAATAATTTCATTAGAACAGTGTTTCCCAGGGTATTAAGCTCTATGATAACAGGGCGTTTTGAGCAGATCACACTGATAGCAACATCTGAGAAATGTTAATTTTCAACTTAAAAGTAGGCTAAACTTGGAAATTACCTTATATTTTATTTTCCACCTTTTAATTTCTCACTTTTCTACTTATAACTTGTAATCCAGCTGTATAAAATACTTTTGCACCTGCTGCTACCATATGTAATACATATATAATAGAATAAGCCCTGGTCTGAGAGACTGGGAGGTTTATAGGAGCAGCTGTTGGGGTGTGTCTCCAGTTCCATTCTTCCCACTGGAAAGCACTAAGCAAATACCTCCTCACCAGATAGGCTTAGTTCCGAACGAGTTCAGAGCAAAACCTTGTCAGGTTTAAAATGGCAACTTGCTTGAGCAATCTCATTGATTTCAGGGGATAATCACCAACCTGAGGAACAAGATCAGGTTTAAGCTTTGCCCTTAAATCTCAGTGGCTGTTTTGTTCACACCTTTTCCCTTATCCAATGTGGCTGCTGTGGCGCTGAGCAACAGGAACCATTCTATTTTAAAAATTATCTCAAAAGATAAGATTATCACATCTTTGAAAACTGCCCAGCTTTGCAGAGCATCCTGGGCAGCCCAGGAGCCCATCCCAGCCAGGAGCAAGCAGCGGGCAGAGTCCAGCCATTGAACAGGCAAAATTCCTTAGCCATCAAGAAAATAAGAATAACTCTCCAGTGAGGCCAAGGGTCAAGAGGAGCCCTGCAGGTGCTGTAGCACAGAGGGCAAGAAATCGTGAGTGCCTCCTCGGGAAAACCCCTATCCCAGAAAGGCATCTCAGCTGTCCCCAGGATGAGCTGAGAGTACATACCGAGGAAAGAGGGCGTTTCCATCCCCATCCCTACCTGATCTGCGCAATGCAAACGCTAGGAGTGGCTGGCATCCTCAAATTTAGGTGGGCAAATGCTTGCCCGCATGGCAGATGAGGCACTGCTTTCCCCACCGGCCGGCTACGAGGCAGTGTGGGAACGGGGATGAGACCCACACTGGTCTACCCCCCTGCCTCCCCACTTCCCCAATGAAATCTGAAACGTGGCTATTTCTGCCACGGCTGACAACACACCGTCACCTTTCGCTCCCTCCCTCGCGGGGGACAGGGTGCAGCGCCCGGGACCGCAGTGAATCATCATCGCCCGGCGGCTCCAGCCGCTCCCGAACCCTCCGGTGGCAGCGGGGCCACCCACGCCAGCAGCGCGGGGACCGCAGCCCCAGCTGCAAGGAGAGGCGGGGGGGCTGCATTGCATTTGGCTTTTATCGGGGAAATGGGAATAAAATACCAGGCACTGCAAGGGAGAAGAGAGGAAAGCTGGCTCTCAAATACCCCTATGCCTGGGACCGCTATGCAAAGAGGTAGAAGGGCAAGGGGAACTCCCTTCGGCTGGATTCTAGGTCCCAGTCTCTTTGCAGGATCACAGCTCATTGGACACTGCAAGTCCACTTTTCCTACGGAAAGAAACCAAGTAAGCTTTGGATACCACCCAGCCAGTGGTTACACTTTTCCAGTACATGACTTGATCCAACCATCCTCACATCCTTCCCGCCACCCAGGATGGCCCTTCTAGTTTTTATTTAGGCTTCCAGCTCTTCCTTCAGTATAGAGCACTTTATTACACGAGTGCATCTGCAGCTTGTCCCCAGGGGAATAAGGGCACCCTGATACGAGCAAAGCATTGCCAGTTTCAGCCAAGAGCTCCGCTCCCATTTCAGGGTGACACTCACCCTCCTCCTTCGACGCCAGCACTCACCACTTCGATCTTCCACAGGCAACATGTTCCAGAGCACAATCAAACCTATTGTGCAGCTTTAGAACAGTTTTTGCTTTAATCTATTGGAGGGAACAGCACAAGGATTTTTATATCTAATCCAATAAATCTACACTGACATCTTGTGGAGATCCTGAGACCAAAATGCCACAGCCACTAGGCAGGGTGGGATCTACACCCTTGCCATGTCCTGCTGGATGCTAGCACAGAGGCAGCTGGACTTTCCAAAACAGCTGCAGCTGTGCCTGCAGTGAAAACCAGATCCTGCAGCCCCAGAAGTAATTTTTCTCAGTCCACAAACATAATTGTAAGTGATCCTCATAAGCCCAACTAAACCAAGACTATTTACTCTTACATCCTCACTGAAAGCAGTACTCCGGCTATTCTTACATAACTGCTCCTTCAGGCTTCTCAAAGCACAAGCTTACAATGAGGACTTATTTTCATGCTGAAATTTTATTATCTTTTTAAGTGCTGAAAAAAAATGGACCTAAGCAGCACTCAAGGACTCCTTTGATGCTACTCTTCATCGAAAAATACATGGGTTAAGCAAAAACTGCCCACAGCTTGGAAACCTGTTCAAGATTTTCCTCCATATTCACCCCATTCATTTTAGCCCCTCTTGCCAAGTCCAAAGGGTTAAATTAAGGCACTGCCTACTTTCTTCCAGTGCTTGGGTAAGTGCTCAAGGAGTACAAGCCTCCTGTTAGGCACAGCCCACAGTAATGTTGCAGTGAAATTGCTTAGCAGACGTTAACACCAAGAGCTGGAATCCCAGCTCACAAACCATACAGTTGTTCCTCCAGCTTTTTCTTACTGCCATCTTAGGGAGGAAATGCTCCGTCTCCTCCGAGATGGCCAAAGACTCTCTGGAATGGCTGGAGTAGCACCAGACAGGTGGAAAAAGACTACTTGGACATTACAGAAAGTGGGGGAAAAAGACTCCTTCACAGTGTAGCATCCAGACCAGGGAAGCCATGACCATCATTCACAGTGCTAACAGCCACCACTGTCTCCAGCAATGAACTTCCTAAGCCTTTGCCTGCAACTTCCCAGTAACTCAGCCTTCTCCACTCAACAAAAGATCCTCCTCAGAGGAAACACTGTCGCCCCAAAACTGCACACAGACAACGCTCCCCACAATTATGGCACTGGGCCAGCCTGCTCCATTGTTTTGCTCTTCTCAGGGCAGCGTCAACCCCCAACCCCCCGCCAAGGCCAGACAACTTTCCTTTCCAGGGAGGCATGGCATTAGCAGCACATTACAAGATCTCAGCTTCATGCATAAAGAAGTGCAGATTGTAACAAATGCTATTTTACCTAGGACAGATGCTAATGCTGAGCACATTAAGTTACCACATAGCACCACCTCACCAGCAACAAGAGGTGGGAAAACCAACCACCCTAAGAAAAGCTCAAAAGACTGCAGAGTGGGAATCACTAGCTACAGCACTCACTCCATTCTGAATGACTGAGGGTTTATCCTTTGGGACTCAAAAGAAATGGGGGAATTTTCATCCTTGAAAGTGACTAACTAACCTGTATGCAATGCTTAAGGTAGCAAAGCCTACTAACAAGCAGTGTACACCCCAAATATCCTCACACATAAAAGTCCTGCCACTGGGGCCCTCACAATTTGCCTTGAGGAGTCTCAGAAGCATCTGTATATATGTGCAGCTAGGTCTGATTATTCAAATCCTGTTGCCTAGTATTAACTCTCAAATCTATATTTAAGCATCTAAGTAGGAATTACTACAGCTTTCCAAAGATCCTAAGCATCAAGATCTCTTGTTAAGAGCTTAACCAAGTACTGACTTCCTAATGAATCCGTTTAAAAGATAAGATTCACCTCGTTCCCAGTGCAGTGAAATTCAGTACTTTCATGCACACCTGAACCTCTTCCAGCAAGAGCTGAGCTTGTGAGCATCGTGTCTTTCATATCAAAACACAGGCTACAGGCAAATACACAAGAGGAGCTATTTCTAAAATCCTGCACTGACTTCAAAGTCACTGTACCTTGTTTTAGAAAAGGCTTGAAAACAGCAGGATGCAGGCTGTGCGCTACAGTTTGGTAGAAATTTGGGAAGAACGGTATTTTTAAAGCAAAACATATCTGGGCATTGAACCAGAAATTAAAACTATCATAGTACCAAATAGAGATATTTTAATATAATTCTCACTCTCTCCATTCTGAAGTCGGGAAGCCTCTAAAAATTTCTGCAAAACTTGAATCTTCTTACAGTCAGAAAGTCAAAACGTTGCTTTTCCTTTCCACAGCCTGAGCCTTTCCCTTTGCCAGAAGGGCAAACTCACATCCTGGAGATAAGCAGAACACAGCAAAAATATTCCAACTCATAGAAAAAGGCCAAGTCTTCATTTTTCATTCTCTTTTGCATAACTCTCATTTTAAAAATCAATTTGCATACAAAGCCGGTGTTTTACCTTCAATCTACAACAAATTCTATCTTCATCCTCCTTCCTGCTTGAGTTACAAGGAAATGTGAGAAACAGACAAGAGTGTATTTATAGGGCCAATAGTTGCTAACGTGATTGGGGAGAACAAGGAAGAACACAATATGCAGGGCTGGAAATGCTCTGTAAATTGAAGCACCAAGATGGTCGTTCAGAATCCTGAATTCCGAGTGAGTAGCTCTGCATGAAAATTTAGCAAAAGATAACTGAAGTAAAATACACTGCAATAGTTCAATAGATACAAAGGACTATTTAGTTGGAAAAAAGGATTATCTAGAAAATACAAAGCTGCTTCAGCAGCATCACAAGACTAGACATAAAATAGCAATGGCATCATGTAATCTGTAGGCAACAATTTTCCTTGGCAGGAACGTCAAGTCCTCTTTCTAGCCCTGCAGATGCAGAAGATAAGGTCTCAGCTCCAAGCCAAGCCATCATAAAACTGCTTGCTCTAGTGAAACAGCACCTCGTGGATTACTTGACATTCAGACCCCTTTTTAAACAATACAGATGGGAAGCTAGTCAAAAGCTTCAGAATGGATGTATGGATGGCAGGAGACATTAGAATCATAGAAGGGTTTGGGTTGGAGGGGACCTTGGACATTATCTAGTTCCAACCCCTCTTCCATGGGCAGGGACTTCTTTCATGTACCAGGCTGCTCCAAACCCCATCCAATCTGGGCCTAGAGCAATTCTAGGGATGGGGCATCCACAGCCTCTCTGGGAAACCTGTGCCAGTGTCTCACCAATCTCAAGGCAAAGAATTTCTCCCTACCATCTAATGTCAACCATTCCTCTGACAGTTCAAAGCCATGGTTGGTAGCACCACTCCCAACAGCAAACCCTAACATCACTCCCTTATTATTTTCTGTAATTCACCAGTGTTATGCTGTGCACACATTTCAGGAATACAACAGCTTTTCACTGAGCACATGAACCAAAAAGCATACCATTCAAACCACTTTATCATTACCAAAATCTTTAAAATGAACCAAGAAATATAGTTAGTGAAAAAGGGGAGAAAGGATTCATACCAACCAAACACCAGTGTGGTTCATGAATTAGCAACATGAAAGCTCTGCAAGTTTTCCAGAACAGGAAAGATGATCCAGCCTGTCAAGATACAGTCCAACTGTGAAGGGTGTAGGAAATGGAATCAGACCTAGGATTCTGTACTGTTGAAAGATTAGTTTCAAATTTAAAAGACAGCAGTTCTGATAAATTTTAAATGCACATTCTACAAGAGCCATACTTCTACATACATACATGCAAAGTTCCTTCTTTTTCTGTCAAAAGTATCTACACACACACAGACAAGCAGGTAAGAAAAGAGGACCTTTCAGTTTATTGTTTAAAATACAACTTCCAGGCCACATGATCACTATGCACTGACAGTATTTCCACCCATAAGAAATCACACCCCTCGAAATAATGATTCTTCATTTCAAGGGTAAGCACTTTCCCAAATCTCAAATCTCTTGCAGAAGTTCCTTCTTCTCCTCAAAATACTTCTGAAACCACTCAATATGTTCAACCTTCTGCTTAACACTGAGGTATGGGTTTTTTGAAAGCCCACAGATGACTAGTTCCATGAAGTGGCGGATAGGTCCTTCCTTGGGAAAGCCTTCGAGGTGTTTCTCCAGAAAGATATGTTCATGAAATTCAGCATCATCCTCCATTCCTAACAGAAAGACAAAGCAAAAAGACAAAGTTGTTATCATAATATAATAGCAAGTTTAACAAAGTAAAAAAAAATATAGTTTGAAAATAATCTTAAATTAGTAAAATTAATGGTTCTGCTTGCATTTCTAAGAACACGTAATATTTAAATCAACTTTCTGGCTTGAAATCTTGATAAAAGCCTGATGCTGGGGTGGAAGTAGGAGGAATAATTATAACCATAAATCAATCTTCTTCCTAAAATCTGGTTTGTTCAGTACTTGAAATTTTTGATTCATCATTGGTACCACCTTTTAGATTGCTAGCACTTTCTTTATAAATTCTTAAAGAGAACACTGATTGCCTAAATTCTTCAGTGGATTAAAGAATACAAGCCAGCCTTGAACAAATAAGGCAACCTCCTAAAGTATCAACTACTGACAGCTAACGAACACATGTCCATTCCAAGATATGCTTTTAACATCCTATTGCTATCAAATGGGCACAGAAATTTGTTTTTCTGACGTTTTCTGAATCTGTGAGTGTATGATGATGTAAAAGTGTTGCGTATCTCACCAGCTGTTTTTAAGTCAAAGCCATCACCAAAGATGATGCATTCAAAAAGCCTCCACAGGACATGGGGCAAGGGATTATTGGAGATAGGGTAAACTTTTGTTCTTCTTCCTGTGGAATTTTTTGCTGCTGTTCATACTATGGTGGTAGAGATAAAGACTCAGAACACAAATTCCTACATTCCGAAAAAGGGCTGCTCTTGCTGTTCCTAATTTTAAGGGAAAAAACCAAAAGGCAATCTGGGATTTGTAATGAACGATTTTTTTCTTCATTTAGATATACAAGAAAAATTTTATTTAATCCCAATTTGCTTGCACCCTTAAATAAAAATCTGTTATTAGAGAAAAATATTGTACCACTTCAAGATGACAAAAATGAGAAGTCTATACCATACACATGAGTATGGCGTACATGTTTTTCTAAGGTAGCTAGTTATGCTCTTCTATATTATTTGGTCAAATTAAATCAGGAGTATTAAAATTGAGGTAATTAGGTCACAGAAGTTCAAGGATTCCTTCTTTGGTAGAGCTTCTACAATTTCAGAAGAAATAATGCACATCTCTGGGATGGAGAAGTCACTCGAATTGTATTTGCCAAGTTTGCATTACTTTTTTCCTCCTTTAAACTGAAGATACTGCAATATCTGAAGAAGCTGAGAAATAACTATATTCTTCCTAGAAATTTGTGAGTGCATCAATACCACAGTTGCACACCACATTTATTGCTGTTGTTCTTGAAAAAAGAAAGCACATTCCTTCTTCAGAAGCTCTCTCCTCATTCCTCCTTTATGCTAAAAGTTAAAATAAAAGGAACCAAGCAGGTAGTGTCAGCTTCAGAAAGTGTGTTTCTGCTGTGCTTGGAAAACTATGTCCAAGGACAGAAGCAGTGATGATCTTTTCACTATGCCACCTATGCTGGCTGTCCCCCACCAAGTGTAGATAGAATCTTTCTGTACCTGGATGCTACCAGTTGCTTTTTCAAACTAACAACCTTTTCAGATTTCCATACTTTTGCTGGTCACAAAAGTCCCAGAGAACTAAACCAAACAAACTCACTACTAAAGGAATCTGAATCATGCTGACAGTAAACTTTGACCTTCTGGATGCTCTTCTTCTGGGGACAGCTACGAGATATCAGGAGAGATTGTATCTAATACATAATTTCACCAGTTTTCATCTTTAACCCAAAATAAGCAATTTGGAGTCTCACAAAAATGCAGGACAGAAAGAAGTATTACATTATGCATTCTGCTCTCCCATTTGACAAAGACTGTACATGATTTGGATGAAGTATTAAGTCTAAATATTTCAGTGAGACCACTTATTTCAGTTCTCAAAAAAGTAAAGTGTGCATCACAGAAAAGGAGACCACAACTGTCCAAAGCATCAGCAGCTGAAGCCTCTAGTGGGAACAGAGTGGATGAGATAATGACTCCCCTCTCCCCTAGCAAGCCCTGACTCCTGCTGCAAGCCTGTCCCTCAGCCTCTCCTTCATTGTCATCAGAAACATAATTTGAAAGAGCATGCATGGCAGAAGTCTAAAGAGAATTTTCTTTTTCAGCATCAAAACAAGAAGACATCTACTCTCAGTATCCTATTGCCAACCCCTCGTATGCTACAAAACAGAAAGTCTATGGAATTTCTCTAGCTAAAACACTAATCCTTCCAAGACATGGCCAACCTTGTCTTAAAGATGTCAATCCAAACACAGATGTTTATCCCTTACAGCAAGCGTTGCTGACGTGCTATAAAGATGACCGAGTATTCAGATGTAGTGAAAAAATGTCCCTGTACATGGCAGAGGATTTGGTCCTTCTCAACACAAAGGATTCTATCCTTCTAGGATTTTTAGAATTACATCAATCATGCTCTTCAGTAGGTCCCTTGAACAAACACAGAGTTAGTAAAGAAACCCTGATGCAACGGTTGTGTAACTCTGCTAACTCTCTTGGCAAGATGATCTAATACTTCTCTGCTGGGAACAGCAGCTCAGCTAACCAGCAACTAGAACAGAACTTGGTGAACTTTTGCATGCAGAAGCCATCAGAGGCAACTGAGGAATTAATTTTCTGACACCTTCTTATCACTAGTGCAGTAACAATCTCTGGCCCACCAAAAGCATTTGCTCCTCATAATGAGGTGCTAAGGCAAATTCACACCTATAATCTGCTCTGTCCATTTTAGCTTTTTGAGTCATTATGGCATAAATGCACAGAAATAATAAATGAGGCACAAATAAATATCTTTCCCAACTTTTTGCCGTGGCAATCATGGAGCAGCATTAAAGCTACCTAGAAGCAGGAGAGGCAAGCAGAAAAAGGAGAACTGAGAATAATGTTATGCAAGCTATACGAATGGTTTGCTAAATTGGAAAAAATTAATCAGAGGCTGGAGAGATGTAGAGGGGAAAAAAGGTCATTTTCTGCCTAACAGCAACTTCAGCTGCATTGGACAAGGTAAAGAGCACGCAGGTAAGAGCAAACAACAGGGCAGTAAGGTGTGTGGGGGGAAGACTGCTGCTGGCCACTCTAGCAAGCCAGTATGTCTAGCCACATCTTCAGATGTTCACACCAAAATAATTTCAAAAATCATGACCTCACCCTGGTGCCACAAAGCACGGCACAGTGCCCTGGTGAAGCACTCTAACGAGAACACCAGAGATGCTCTGGAGCCAAGCAAAAGAGCTATAAGAGGTTGTCTTTCTTTTTGATATTTGGTTAGAAACTTTAAAAGCTTTTATAATGCTAGAAGTTGAGTATATATGCTTCTTCAGAAAATTCAATTACACTTACATTTTTAAAGCCACATGTTTTTGGCATAGAAGAATAATCACACATTTCTGGATACAGAACAAGCTGAAGGAATCTCCTCCTATTGAGGGAAATGGCTGTTACAAAACAGCAAAATTAACAGCAGAAAGGGGCATCTTTCTTTTGCAGAGGAACTGAAATTACAACATGTTGATATACTCATAACAACAAGCAAGGTTCTCAAGCTTTTAACTGTGCTTTGACACACCTGAGGTGATTAACAGCCTGTGGCTGGCAGTCTGATAGGATGGAACTTACTGACTTGGTATTTCAACCTGAGAGGTGGCAGGTTTTGGAAGGCTCCACTGGAATTTTCCACATGACCAGTCTTTGTGGACAAATCAATAAAGATTCTTGTTTTAACTATATGTAAAGACTCTTTGTCTGTTGCCCGCCCCATCCCAGACAGCACGGTTCCAGCCGCACGGCCGCAACAGGGAAACCATTGCCCGCCAAAGACACTTTGTCAACTGACAGCCCCAGACAGCAGGGTTCCAGCCACATTACAACAACACAAAAACCATTGGCCACAGTGGTTTTAAGCTTGCAAAAACATGACTAGAGTATACTTGGATTTCTGCATGATGGAACAAATCAATTCTGGGAGCAGTGATTAAATTTTGTGAAGAAACTGCCAAATAGGATGAGAATAAACATTAAGAAACAATGAAGCACATTATTCAATTTGCAACTCAGTATAGGACAGATTTTCAAAGACTCCCAGCTTCAGATACTAACCTGGCTTGTTCTCAGTGACTGAATCATTATAAAGCAGTTCTGTTTGATGTCTTTAAAGTCTTTAAAAAAACCCCAAACCCACAGCCAAGCTCTCCCTGAAGTTATGAAGTCCCCTTTCCTATACTGCACACTTTGTGTAGTTGTTCTTCACTTCCTTAACATTCACTCTCTCAGCTGGCGTAACTTCACACAGAGCTTTTTTTTTTTTCTTTTATGGAAATAAAAGAAAATACTGTACACAAAGATGCCTAATTAACATAGATGCCCAGGGTGAGTGAATATTGTGACTGTTTATTCTTATGAAACAGACAGAACAAAGGAAGCAAACAACTGTTTAACACTCGGCCTGCCCAGATATAGAAATGGCAGATAGCTGGCTGGGATCTGGCGAGACACTTGATCCAAGAGCCACACCAAAGAACAGAATCAGCATTATAAAACATGCACGGCAGTTTAAGATTCCTCAATTTCTGCTAGGAGCTTAATTTAAAGAAGTCGCAGAGGAAAAGGTATTACGTAAGAGACTTGAACAGCCTTTTGGTGTTAAACACATCAGTAGGCAAGGAAGGGAGGGAGGCAGTCATCCCCTTTTGGCAGCAGCCAGTCCTCAGATCAGCCAAACCACCTGCAAGACTTCACCTGAAGAGTGCCAGAATGAGTTCATCTGAAGCACTTCTGATCTGGGACAGTCGAGAAGTTATGTTTGTTTACTATCAAAAGCATGACTCACAGCTGAAACACTTTGTTAAAACAGTCAAAGGTCAAGCATGATCTAATTTTCAGAAAAGATAAAATGAGACAGATAATAAAAGCTCACAGTGCACATACCAACTTCATTGTCAATTGGGAACTCCCACAGTATTCCTTCTTTTGTCCACTGGATCATCTCCTCAAAACCGTTTCGGGGAGGCTGTGCAGTTACTGCTGCAACCTCCTTTGCAAACTCCAGATCCCAAATTGTTGGTGAAGATACTAAAAAAGAAATTTTGTAAAGATCTGTCAGCAACCATAGACTTCTCACTAGCTAAGACAAAGTCCTTTAACATCAATCTTTACACAGACTAATACTTTCAGCTGTGCAAACTTTTCTAACTTAGATACCAGCATCACCTTTCTTAAATGAGAATTCTCTCTTGACATGAAAGTTCATTAAGTTCTCAAATGTCTGATGAAAATCTATTCTGAACTCCTAGGGGAATATTTATTTTTATGTCTTTCACATAAAGCAATAATTTAATTTTTCCACAACCGTTCTTTAGTTTTGTCTTTCAAAAAACGTGGATACAAAAAATTCTGAACTTGACTCGTGCACTCTGCTAAAGGAACCTTACTTCTACAGGAGTTTTCAGCTTTTTCACAGCTACACTCTTCAGGGAAACAAATCTGCAAGGCATGGCAATTCTTTCCCCAATGCTCCTAACTGTCCCAGTTTTTGTCTCTCGGACTGAGAAACCATGATTTCTTATTCTTTTCAAAAAGCTAAACAGTTGCTTTGGGATGTATCTTTCCTGATGCTTTTTTTTTTTTTTTTTTTTTTTAAATCAGAGAGCACTCATATTGCAGCAGTTACTCTTCTTAAGGAGTTCCTGTCCCTCCACCCAGGAGAACTGGTCACGAGCCCAGACTGAACCGCTTCGCTGAACTGAAGGGAACAAACTGTTACCACAGGACAGGGAGGGACCTCTGGGAGTGCCCTGGGCTGCTGTTGAGTGAGCTGGCCTAAGCTGCATTCCCCTTTGTTTTCCTGCCTCCCTCTGTTATCAATTCATCCTAAGCTCCTTGGAACACAGATCTTCATGAGAATTCAGGTATTACAGTCCACTTGGAGTGGATCATAGACAGTAACCTATTATTTTGCTAGTCCTGAGTGTAAGTATTTGAGGTCAAGATACAATTTCATCTTTGGTTCAGTGGCTTACAACTCAACTGAATTTAAAAAAATAAGAAAAATCTCCCTCCCTCCTTTAAGGGAAAACACAATGAAAGGGCAAACAGTATTTTTACGTAGAGAAAAGTGTTTTCAGGGGTTTTTTTGTGTTAAATCGGAATATTATTATTCAAATTATTCCTTAAGAGGGAAATTTCCAGAACTATATCACCATGCTGACTACTTTGATTTGAGGGCTGGAAGCAGGAATAAAATACAGCTACAAGACAAGATGAGAAACCATACCAGAATGAAATTACTGTCCACATCTTTCCATAAAGAAACTAATAAATCCTCTAACAGAGGAAAGCAGAATCTCATTTTTCAAGCTTGCAGTAGAGGTGATAAAGATTATAATTTCACCTCATGAAACAGAAAATAATACTGACATTTTACATTAACAGTTACGAAGAGTATTTTCAGGATGATAATTTCCTTTCCAGTTAACACTCAAGTTTTCAAAGTCAATACTCAATACTTAAAACAAAACTTGCTTTTCTGTTATGTATAAACAAATTTTAACCCATTATCTCCTTTAATATGAACCAAGACAGTGAAAACAAATGAATCAAGGTATCAAGTATCACAATGCTACTTCCCGAGATTAACGCCCCAAAAAATGTTTGTCATCAGCCTTAGTCAGTAAGCCAAGTAATCAGTTTCCTGGTCTAGAATGTACTGTGGATTTCCTCAAGGCTACCTGGAATCAAACAAGGAAACACCACACAAAAAGCTGAAAGAAGCTCACTTCTTAACATCTAATTACAAATACAATAAAGTCCCCTTGTTCTCTTAAACAATATGTACACATTCCAATTTTGTGTTTAAAAAAGAAAGAAAGTGCATCTCAGCTTTTACCTGGGGTGAGTACTATGAGCCATTGTGTCTGTGTTCTGTTCACGCAAAAAAAAAAATCTTATATTCTCACTATTTTATCTGAGTAAATTTGATTCAACTCAAAAACCATTTTCTTGAACACCACTTTTGTTAGGACAGCTAAAAACAAACACTACATCATTTGTTACGGTTTTTACATGTAAAATGAACCAATTTTAAGGATATTTGCAGTCTTAAAAACCAGCAAACTGAATCCCATTCCAATAAACAACTTTCATAGAGGTGGCTGCATTCAGAAAGTTCACAGCTGCTTGAAAATATGCAAATGGCATTGACATTTTACTAAAAATATTAAGTAATCAAATTAATATCTCCCTGCAGTTTCAAGTGTTAAAAAAAAAAAGAAAAAAGATAAACTACTCAGCTAGAATCTGGAAAAAACTTACAGTTTTACTCTTGAAACAGAAACAAATACTCATTATTTTTAAGATTTTAGAGAGGAGTACTATTTCTACTGCTGCTGCTAGCTTTACATAAAGTTCTAAGTCATTACACTGGAATAAAGTCTGTTTTTTAAAAGGGCCTCAGAATAGCTGAGGGAAAACGGCGTATTGAATGAATGAATATGAAGATCGGTGTTACCAATGCAGTCTCGCTGTTCACAAAGAGAAGTGAGTGACAGAGCTCTTTACATGACTTGCCCATATTCACACATTTGTGGCCAATCCCAGCCTGTACTAAAGCCAAGTCTTCATAAATGAAAGCTATCCCTGCTAGGCTGCATTAAGACACTTCCTGCACAGCTGTGCCATTCAGTGAATATGAAGGTGGGTCACACCTCTTTTGGTATCTTTTATTCTCTCTCATGAGCTTTGGGATGTACATTTAGTGCATAAGGAACTGGTTGGGTGGTCACATCTAGAATGGTCCAGGGCTCATGGACCATTCCAGGGCTCTATCCAGACCACGCATTCAATGGTCAAGAGCTCGGTGTCTGGATGGAGATCAGTGACAAAGCGATGTTGCTCAGGAATCCACACTGAGACTAGTGCTGTTCAATGTCTTCATCAACACCACAGACAGTGGGGTTGAGTGCACTCTCACTCAGCACATTTGTAGGTGACACCACGCTGAGTGGTGGAGTTGACACCCATGAAGGACAGGATGCCATCCAGAGGTACCTGGACAAACTCAAGGAAACGGCCCCATGGGAACCTCATGAGGTTAACAAGGCCAAGTGCAAGGTGCTGTACCTGGCTTGGGGCAACCTCCAGCCTCTACAGAGGCTGAAGGATGAGAGCAGTCCTGCAAAGAAGGGTTTAGGGATACTGGTGGATAAAAATCTGGACACAAGCCAGTAATGTGCATTCACAGCCCAGAAAGCCAACTAGAATCATGGTCAAAAATGAAGTGTGGCCAACAGATTGAGAGTGGAGATTCTTACCCTCTGCTCTCATGAGATTCCATCTGAAATGCTGCAATCAGCTCTGGGGTCCTCAGCATAGAAAGTAAATGGACCTCTTGGAGCAGGTCCAGAGGAGGGCCATGAAGATTACAGGGATAAAACATCCCTCCTAGGACAAAAGGCTGAGAGAGCTTGGGTTGTGTCTAGCAGAGAACAGAACATTCCAAGCTGACTTTATTCCATCTTTTCAATATTTAAGGGGAGCTTGTAAGAAAGACGACAGAATTTTTTGTAGGGCCCATTGCAACAGGACAAGGAGCAGTGGTTTTAAACCATAAGAGGGCAGATTAAGACTAGACTAAAAGGAGTAAATTCTTTCAAATTAAGGTGGCAACATACTGGAACAGGCTGTCCAGAAGGCTGGTAGATGAGCCATCTCTGGAAATATGCAAAGTCAAGTTGGGTGGGGCTCTGAGCAATCTGATCTAGTGGAAGGGGTACCTGGTCATTGCAGGGGGGTTGAACCAGATAACCTCTAAAGATCCCTTCCAACCCAAACTTCCTATGACTCTAAACATATATGAAGAACTTTACAAAAGGTGAAGTAAGGTGTAATTTGTCAGCTGCCAATGGGATCTTTCCAGCTCCATCATGAACACTAAACAAAAGAAGGCCCCACAGCAATCACTGTGCAGTCTTGGGCTCCTATAAACCCTGCTTTATGCTTAGCCACCTGCAGGGCATGCTTGTTTCCTTGCAATCACAGCCTCACATTTCCTTGCAACTTGACCAAAGAAGCTGGAGCCAACACACCCATCCTCCAGGCTGGCATTACACTTGCAGAAATAAGACTGACCTTTGTGACAAAAAGCCAGTTATACCCTTCCAGTTCACTAACAGAGTGCCCTGATCAGCACAGAAAACATTTCATTACACTGCATGGAAGTTTCACTTGGTAAAAATTAGAGCTACATCAAAGTAGTCATTTCTTTTATCAGGTTGAAACAGACAGTGAGCAGGTCATGTCTTCTCACAAAAACAAATCTCTTGATATTCTAAAAATGCAGAACTTAGCCTCACTGCATTTTTCATTACTGAATTTCCACTAACCTGTTTTCAGTGCGTGCTCTGGTTCTGTAGAAGCCTTAGTGAATATATTAAGCCTCTTTCCTACTTTGAGACTTCTATAAACAAAAAAAGAAAACTGATATTTAGTATTGCACAACACTTTACAACATTGCCAGATAACAAATTAAAAAGCACAAAATATTTTCATGAACTAACAGATCTCTGAAAAAAAAAAAAATAAAAAAGAAAAAAAAAAAAAAAAAAGATAGTGACTCTCACCAAACCTTCAGGCTTTTAATCAGAGTGTTTATGGCTTTACTATTTGTCTTTAGCAGAGCTTCTCAAAACATTTCCATGTGAAAGAATGAGCATAAATCAAGCACTATATTTGCAGTCAATTTTAACTGGAATATTTAGGAATCTGAAGAAAGGTAAACAATATCAAACCACAGTACTTAAGTGATTTTACAAAGTTGCAACTATCTGAACACTTGGGGTTTTTCCCTGTAAAAAAAATATTGCGCAATTCAGGAACAGAAAAGGCAACAGCTAAATCAAATAATTCCTGCTTTATGACATAAATAGCCTTTTTGGAAGATTACACTACCACCTTCTCTGACATATGGCAAACAGTCAGAGTATATCCATATGATATATTTTCAACAGTATCACCCTGATGCTCACTCCTCTGAATATAAAAATTTTTCACTCCGATTATCTATTTTCAATCACACTTATCATTACCGTAAGTTTACACAAAAAAAACCCAAAACAAACAAACAAACAAACCCCCCCCCAAAAAAAAAAAAAAAACAACAAAAAAAACCCACCCAAGAGTTCAACAAGTAATCAAATTCATATAAATGAAAACAAAACAAAACAAAAAAACATCTTTAGAATCAATTATGATTTTAATCGTATTGTCTTTCAGGTTTCCACTGAAATTCTAACAGTTCCTTCATTTTGTTATTACACATCCACTGTTACTCTGGCAAGATTTACCCTTTCTGACCTTAAAATTCTACCCTTTTGGATTTACTGGAGATTTCTAGTGGCCTCAACTACTTCTGCAAACCTGCTCTTGTCACATTACTTATTAGAGATGTAACTACCCTGGATCTACTTCAGCACAGAACAATCTAGTTACAGAGCCTTAAAAGAATGTCAATTCAGGCTTTTATTTTCCTATCTGTGTGTAACTCCCAGTGACATTCGCCAAAGATACATGAATGTCTTGGAAGAGCGTTTATTTTAAAACTACAAGTTTAAGCAACATCACTCATTTCATTGCAATGTACTAACCCAACTTAAATTTAGATATTCTTCCTAAGCCATTCTTTTCCTAGTATCAGTTGATAAGCAAATCTTTTAGGTTTTCAGGTATGCAAGAGGGAACTTAGGACTGAAACTGGAGAGTTTACTCACTACAGGGATTTAAAAAGCTATTTTAAGGTGCTGTTTCTGAAGTTATATACCAGGCAAAGTTTCACCACACACAGAATACTGTACATCTACTCAACCATAAACTCGTGCTTTTCTTTTCCTTTGTTACCCAAATTCTGTCCTCAACATGATCTATCTAAACGCAAACGATTCCTCCAATTTTCAGATCCTGACCCCCCCCCCCAGAACGGGGATTAATTTGCAAAGTAAATTAATTACAAGAGAGCTTAAAATCTGCTAGGGAAAGAATACATCGAGAAGGAATGTGATGATGAACTGCCATGGGAAAATCCAAAGACTACAGGCAAGAAAAGAACAGCTTACAGGAGGAAACCAAAAATGTAAGAGCACTCCTTAATTCATTAAAAACAGAGCGGCCACATAATACAGCAGCAAAATAAAGTTAGAGTACCCTAACTAAATCACATGTAAATTATGAAGTTAATTTCATAGACAATTATAACATCACAGATAATAAAGAAATCAATTACAGAATGAGGTGGTAGTAAGTAAATAAATAAATAGACCAATGTTAATATCTCTTTAAATTCCCAACAGAATGGATGAATCTTTTCTAAACATAGAACAGTATCAAGCTTTGTAGAGGAGGAAAGGAAGCTTTCAAAACCTCCATTTCCCAAGAAGTGAAGAAAGTGACATAAAATTGTATTACGCGTAGGTGAAAATAATTTAACTAGTTAAAACAAGCACAATTACATTTCAGCACCAAGTATGTTTAATTATCTAAAATGTACTATTAAAAAAGTGCCCATTATTTGATTAGCAGTTGCCATTAACTACCTAGTTCTCACAATTTATTTCAATGCTAACAGTACCTTTCTTGAAAAATATTTAAGTAATTTCTTTAAGCTCTGAAGTACTGCGACATTAATATGTACAAGTAAATTTAAAATATTATCCATCAGCAACTGCATGCTCCTTCTATTGGAAGTGAACACAGCAAAAATACCTTCTAGAGTCCAGAGAGAGAGCTGATGATCTTTCAGGCCTTATTCTTTGACCATCCTCATCCAACTGCAAGGAAATGCGACCAGATAGCCTCGCACCCCTCTGGGCTGGGGACTGCCTTTTAACTGTCATTTCTGAAATAACATTGCTGAAATGAAAAACATGAAATGTAAGAACTCAACAGATTGACAAAGCAAGGAAGTTTGTCATATGTACTAACTACAGACTCTATTCTCAATTGGTTTCATAAGCTTCTATGAGACAGAATTAAACATTCCTCACAGAATACACCCATCTTTAATCCATCAAACATTCAAAGCTGTTGTTTTAAACTATTTGTTACATTCTATGTATGTAAAGTGCTACTTTAGCCTATTAAATCTACAATGAATGCTTTCTTTTAAATTATTTCGTGTTCAACTGAAAAAAAAAGAAAAATCATATATCTGTATACCAATATTCACAGAGTGTACTAGGCATGCTTTGCTTAAACAAATGGGGAATTTCTCTGGATACAATAAAAAGGTTGAAATAGGGAGGTAAAAATCACCATTTTTTTGGACAGGAACCAACACTGCCCAGGGACAGAGCTGTGCTGCTGCAGACCAAAAGGAAGCTTGCCTTCACACATCAGCTGACATGGGCCAATCATGCCACCCTAATAAGTAGGTCACCTTTCCTGATCCACTGCAATCTGTTGCATTGCATAATCATATTACAGCATTAACAGACCACATCTTCCTTCGTAATTCTGGAGCGAAAACCATACGCGAAGAGCAAACGCTCAGCGATCAGAACAAGCTGTGTACAGTGCTGGAGGAGATCAAAGGGCAAATCACAGCCCCTTTCTGCCCCTGCCCATGAGCTCCCTTCACTGGCAACTCCACTGCCTGGAAAAGGACAAGCTGGTAACTTCCTCACAGCCTCCTCCTCTCCACCCAACCACTTCCAGTCACACACAGTCATCCCAAATTGCAGTGCTCAAGTTTTAAGACATAAATACGGTCTCAAAAACTAAAAAGAGGCCAAGTCAAAAATACTGCATTATCCATTTTATGAAAATCTGAATGAAATTCAAACTATGCTTTTGGCAGCTTAAGTCAAAAGAGATTTCACTGACAAGAAAGAAATACTTCTGGAAAATTGTAAAAGCTAATTGCCTCAGAAACACAGCATGATTTCTCTTCAGTATTAGATGTGGTTTCAAATGGCAGAACAAGAATAGCATAGCTGTTCCAGTACCTACTCTGAAATAAAGGCATCTGAAAACAAGTTTGAAATAATTTCATTTTAATTTTAAATAAAAAGCAATCTCAGATTAGTTGCATATCTCGCATTGGCATTAGTGAACTGGTGTTGTGCCAGAGGCTTGACACACTTATGAGGGTCAAAGGGACATAATTCCTAAGGTCAGCCACACACAGCCCAGCCCAACAGCTTGACTCAGCTGTGACCTAAAAGGCTGGTGTGCTCCTGTGCTTCAGGGGAGTCAGGATTGCACAGAGAAGCTCTCTTCCCTGACTTACTTGCAGTTTTGCCCTATAGATGTGGAAAGATTACACCACCGAGTTATCAGAACACACAGTCAATGGCACCATGTTCCTCACTAGAAAATCCTAATGTCACCCCACCATTGGTATATGAACATTTCTATCAGCAACATTTATCACTCCATCATGAAAAGTGCACCTCTACTAACAAAAATAGAACTACAGAGATTGTTTTAATGCCTTTTGAAACAAAAAACACTGATTTAAAAAGTCACACTCCAACCCCCGTGTACCCGTAGTGGTTAGATATTGTATCTTACCTCATGTTCCAAAACAACATTAAAAACCAAAGCTCCTACATACATCTGCCTTCCAAAGATGGGAAGTGGTAGGACTTTTGTAACAACCACAGACTCCCTCTCTTTCCTGATTATCAGCCAATAATTATAATACTTAAAATGGAGACCCAAGGAGCTCTGGATATATTCTAGCCAAAGCTCTGAATTACTTTTCTTGTTCACCCAAAACAGGAGCTGAAATCGTAGGGCTGCAGATTTTATTTTGGTGCAGTGCTGTTGTGATTTCCATTGAGTGAAACTTTAGCCCACACCGAGGAAAATAAATTCCTGTATTGTTAATATTTTCCCCTCCTAGTGAATGCCCCACACTTTCTACAAGGCGATGAGATGACTGCATACAACAGTGACCTCTGGAGGTCTTGTCACAATCCTGCTAAAAAAAAAAAATTGTACAAAAGATCTGGACAACATACAGGTCATTACATATTATAAATCACAATAGCAGTATTCAGTTTTTTGCTGTTCAGCACTATGTGGCTCTACTGCTTGTGAAAATATCTTGCTTTTAAATATTGTAAATAACTGAGGAATAGATATTGGCTTTTAAAATGTGTCACTACGTTGAATGCAAAACCCTTACAGTAAAAAAGGGAAAGTGAAATTGCATGTATTCCCTTACTGTCCCTGTAAGTATATACATATATATACATATATAATATACATTATATACATATAATGTTATATACATATAATAAAACTCAACACAAAATAATCATGCATGAACAAAAGTGAATGCTTTCTAATATATTAAAAACAACTTTGTACATTGAGGGGCTCGAGGTATCATGGAGCAAAAATCACGCAAAATCACGTCTGAAAGCTACTGGGCTTTGTAAAATCAACATTTTTAAACACTAGTCAGAAATCTAAAAGTTCTGTATTTATCTCAAAGAACTAAGAGGTCAGTACTAACTATAAAAGGATACCATAACCAAGTTTTTTGTCATGAAAATCAGAACAAATTGCTGGTCTTTCTTGAAAACTCATTCACTAAATGATAAAGCGTTTCTGTTACCTAACTATTAAGGAAGAAAACCAAAACTTTTCAGCAAATAGCCCCAGGAGGAGGAGTCTATTTGCTGGGAGAAACAAGCAAGGTCACAAAGCTGCCTCAGGGAACAGAACTTGCCAACTCAGAGCACAGCAAGCCAGCCATGACATTCCAAAAAGGCAGGTTCTGGTTGAGGAAAATGCATTTTTCTAATGATAGTGCTTCATCCACAAGCATGTTACAAAATACTGTAACATCACATCTTAACCCACCAATCAAAAATATAGAGATCAAAAATAAAGAGGCACTATATAGCTGCAGCTTTTAAATTTCTGAAGAATTTAAACTCTCTTTCAAGAAAAAAAAAAATTTTTTTTGCTTTGACTACGACTTCCTTAGTCACCGTCTTTCTTCCACTGCAGCCAGAGCTGGGTTGGTGCTTCAGGGAAAGAGCCATAGGTGATGAGACAGAGAGTGCCTGTGATGCCAGCAGGCAGAGAAACCACACCTAGACGAGAGCATGTGCACCCTAAGGAAGGGAGACTGGCACATGCCAGGTCAGGCACTGCACGTTAACTCACTCATTATCTCTGTGGTCCGCCAACATCTTGGGTATTCAAGTAGGTTTGAATTACATTTAAGCTGGTCATCCATAGCCCATGCCACTATTAAGATACTTGTGTACTCTGCCCTTCTAAAGAACCCGGTGACAGAGAGGGAACAAGCTCCCTGGTAATTAACAGTTTAATTAACTATGCTCTATATAAACAGTCCTTATATCTGAAGAACAGATATTTTGCTTAACGGAGTTAAGCAAAAAAAAAAAAAAGCAGTGAGCATTGTACACCCCAGCCTGTGCAATCATCTAACTCAACCTGTTTGCAAACATCTGTCTCTTTCCTCCTTAATGTCCACTCAGGCAGACTTCGGCCACAGACACCTTAGTTCTGTTTGCAGAACATTGATAACCATTCCAGCAGATCCTTTACTCATACCTACAAGTAGAAACATGTACACGTACAAATAACAGATGGGTCAAGCTCAGATCCTTGGCTGGGACAAATTCATTTTCACAGAACAAAACTAAGACAAGCAGTTTGCAGTTCGCACTGCAAACAGACATAAAGAAAGGTTTCACACTTGTATTTTGGTAAAGATCCAATTTTCCATTGGTTCAGCATTTCACCTGGATTTAATGACTTATTTTCTGACTAGTTAGTTGAATACTAGCTTAAAAAAAAAAAATCTTTTTAAAATTTGCCTTTACCCATCATCCAAAAGAGCCGTATGCACAACTGTTTGAGTTTCCAAACAAGTGTTTCTCATCTGTTTGAAAGCCACATTGGAAACAGAGTTAAGCCAAGAGATGAGTTTCATGCGTTGACTGGAAAGTTTTGAAAGGAAGGGTGGGGCTATAAACAGAGCTGCTCTAGTTCAGTTCTGCAGAGCTGTCATGAAATTCACCAGTCCAGACAGAACGTCTGAAACGTCTACAAATCCATCCATTGTGTGAGAATTTTAGAAGCTTGTGGCCAAAAAAAAAAAACCCAAAACAACCCCAAACTCACAAAAAGAGCTGTTATTTTACAAGCCTGTCCAAGAGAGCAATGATCCTGGGCATGACAGCAATTCTGTTTCTGCAAAACCACTTTAGAAAGATGATGGCAAAATTTAGAGATTTTGGTATAACCAGAACAATAATGCTACTAATATTCTTAATCCTAAGGATAAATCGTCCAAAGGTATCTTTTAGGGCCACCTTTCCAACACAGAAGGCAGTCACCTTCAGGACGACATTGCAAAAGCAGAATTTCTAGCATAATTGAGAAAATCAATACACAGACCGTAAGTTAATAGTTTCCCCCTTCTTCTGTTTATCTGTGGTTTCTTCATGTCTTCTTAGTTGTGCAAGGAGTTCTGATTCTGTCTGTTTCTTGTTGTGTGGAAGGGAAGATGCAACTGCAGAAGCAGCCTTCACCAGTTCTGGATTTAAGGGCTTGCCTCTGTAAACAGAGACAGAACAGTAACAGAAACCAAAAAACCCCACAAACAAAAAACAAACAAAAAAAACCCCAAACCCAGGCAAACAAAAAAGCCTTTAATATATTTAAATTGTCATTTCCCTACTGCCATTTTATATCTTAATAATATATCAGAAGCTAATCAGATATTTTCCCAAATGGGGGTGTCCAATGGGACTGTCAGGTTTGCCCTATATTGCCCTAATTATCAAATGCTAAAAGACTCTGACAAGCTCTTGTTCCCCAGCCTGGGGAAATGGCAGCCCTGTGCCACTGCACAGCCCCTCAGACAAACAGCTTGGAGACCACTGGCAGCAGAAACCTGTGGGGTGATAAATATGATCTAACACATTGTGGACAAGAGTGGCTCCAAAGACTTGACAATCTGACAATCACGATGCCATTCTTAATTTTTTTTCTTTTTCCTCAGTTCCACTGTATTTTATCTGAACAGTATTTCCCCTCTCCCATTAAAATAACTTTCCACAGGCAGGTGCTAATGCTACCTTTCCACAATCTCACTGTAGAAAAAGGCAGCATATGGTTGACAGCATACAGCACCTTTTGCCCAGATTCTCCTGTGATTTACTCTGGTCTACAACTGGGCACCACACTCCCTTACAAGATTCTTTTCCACTGTTGGAAATGGTTCATTTTTTCCTAAATAATGAAAAAGAAAGTTGAACTAAGGATAAACAGGCTAAGAAAAGTTCGTTGTATTTTACCGTTGGGTGTCATCTGTAACTCCCTGAGGGACAGAACCTTCACTCTGTGGGCCTTCCAGCTTGTTCATGGCCTGCTTCTTGTTGTCACTGGCTTTTAATTGTTGCAGTTTCTTCCTGTAGCTCACTTCCACTCTCATACTACCAATAATGTCTAACAGCTGCTGCTTTGGTGTTTCTGCTCCATCCTTCTGGCTCTTTGCTGCCCCTTCAGGTGTGCTGTCTTTGGAAGCAGCAGATTTATCTTTGTCTTTAGAAAGCACTCTGCTTGTGCTGAAGAAGAGTTCCTGTTTGCTAGATGACATACAAAGTTAGAAAACAGAAGTTAAAAACAGGCTCTGAGGCTGAATTTTGTAAATCTACCAAAAACCCTCCAAAACAACAGTTACAACTGTCTAGGCCCAACTGAGTGCAACTCAAGTATGTTAAGTACATGTCAAACATGTGCCTTTTGACTTTCGAGAAGGGCTGGGACACTGTTTCAAACTCTTGATTACTTATGGTTTCCTCATCACAAATACAAAGTAAACAACTTTACTCACTATTGATTTCTGGAGAAAATAATACAAGAACTTAGAACTTCAAAGGTATTTCTGTATTAGGCAACAAAGAGAGTTTGAATTTACTGGTACCTGATACTTAAATTCATTGGTACTATAGAAAACTCACCAAAACTCTTGATATGAGTCAAAAAAGAGATCACTCCCATTTGAAAAAAGACTGTACACACACGCTCTTAACTTCACATGTTTTCACACTTCTGGCACTACCACAGGTCATATTCCCTTACTCTGCAGCATGAATTCTGCTGCGAGTTAACCCAGTAACAAACAGGAAAGTTATTTGGGTTACAGCTCCTCTACTCAATTTAACACATCACTGCAAAGAAGCTGAAACTGACACGGTGCAGCTGAGAATGTGAAGCCAGGGACAGTAAGGAGCTGCTCAGGAGACTTTGCAACACAGACACAGCTGCATTCTCTAGAAAAATTATCATAAAATTCGAAGAGCTGTTCTCTATAACATTCTAAAATGCAGTGTTTAAACCTTTACATTCACACCTACTTACTTTGTTTAAAAATCACCCTCAAGTTACAGAAATTTTAAAAAAATGATTTATTTGGGTTCAAAATAAAAAACTTCAACAGATCTTAAAAAACACTTCCACGAAGCTGAAGGAATTGTGGCATACCTCCCCTTCTCACACACTTCTCTCTTTGGCTAAAAAAGGAAAATCTGCCAGTTTCAGCAGGCACTCCATCACACTCTGCACTTGATAAATTGTGAGCATTAAACCCTAAATTTCAGTGCTGGTAAGTGCAACAGGAAAATTTAAGGCAAGCTTCAGAAGCTCATTACTGGGAAGATGGTGGGAGCCCTGCTGTTTTACACTGCAGCGTTCTCCACAGGTCCTTGACAAACTCCTTTTTCGTTAATTCAAGCTGCATACTCCTTAAAACTATGTAACCATTCAGAAATCACCAAATCATAGAACCTTAAATGGTTGGAAGGGACCTTAAAGATCACCTAACCCTAACATTCCCTGCCATAGGAAAGGACACCTCCCACTAAACTGGGTTACTCAAGGCCTTGAACATTGCCACAACCTCCCTGGGCAACCTGTTCCAGCGTCTCACAACCCTCAAGCAAAACCATTTCTTCGTAACACCAAACCTATATTTCCCCTCTTTCCACTTGTACCCATTACTCCTGATGCAATTTGTACCCATATTCCTGAGGAAGAGTCTCTCTCCAGTTTCCCTGTAGGCCCCCTTCAGACACTGGAAGGTTACTGCGAGGTCTCTCTCCATGCAGCCTTTTCTCCAGGCTGAACAGCTCCATCCTTCTCAGCCTGTTCTTTGCCTACAGCACCGGAGAAGCACAGCAAGGCTGAAAGCCTCAGGCACTCAAAGCCAGCAGCGCATTGCAGTTTGCATCCCTGTATTTCACCTACCATCCAGTTTGCCTTCTGCTGGGGAGCCTGGCCTCGGAAAGCAAACATAGCTACCAAACAACCCCAGCTGCTCTGTACACGAGGCCACCACAGCATCGCTGCTTGCTCAAAAATATCGAGTTTTTAAATATAAAAAAAAAAAAATAAAATAAAAAAGAGCGCACAAGTGAGCTGCCATTGAAAGCAGTTTAAAATCTTTTAGTAAAAACGAAAGAGATCCCCCAAATACTGCTCTTAGCCCGTACTTTGGGCAGGTACAACAACGTCAAACAGGCAGCGCCGTTCTGCTGATACAGAGTGCAAAATTACGGTCAGGTCACACATGCGGATCATTCACACCGCCCGAAGATGCGAAGGACGACAAGGAAAGCAACACGACAAAGGCGGCCCACGCCACAGCCCTCTACCCGACTCCATCCCCCGCTGCCTTCTGCCCACCGGTGCCACCGCCACCCAGGCCCGCTAGCACAGGAAAGCCCCGTCCCTCCGAGGGCCGGCCTCCGGGACACGACACGGCCCGGCCTCACGGCACTGAGGAACCCCGTCCGCCAGGCGAGGGTTCAGGGGAGGCCGGTACCTGCGGGCCCTGCCGTGCGGGCTCGCCGCCGCCCCGAGCAGCCGCGCCGCCAGGCCGCCGCCCCGCATGCGGACCCACATCGCGGCACCGACACCGCCGGGGCCCGCGCTGCACCGCCCGCCCGCCGGCAACACGAGCCGCGCACGGGCGTTCCGCCACGCAGCAGCAGCGTTCCGCCCCCAGCCGCTCCCGGGCAAAGCCATCCCGGACAAAATGCATCCCGGACAGAATGCATCCCGGACAGAGCGCATCCCGGACAGAAAGAATGCATCCCGGACAGAACGCATCCCGGACAGAACGCATCCCGGACAGAACGCATCCCGGACAGAATGCATCCCGGACAGAATGCATCCCGGCGGCTTTGCCGCTCGGTGCCGGGAGTTCCGGCGTCAGGAGAACACTGCCAGCAGGTCGAGGGAAGTGATCCTGCTCTGCTGAACTCACATCTGCAGTGCTGTGTCTAGCTCTGCGCTCCTCTGCGCAAGAGAGACGTTAGGTTAACATGCACATCTTTCTGAAACATGCTTCGAAAATGTCCCAAAGCCTTCACTTCATTGGTGCAATCTACCCTGGAAAGGCCAGTGCTGTCCCTCCCATCTGTTGCAGTTGACTGTAGCACATCAGCACACAAACCAGTGTCACCTGCATAAGGCCTTACCTGCAGAAGCCATATCCCTTTTCCTCCATGTGGTGCTGTCCTGCTTGACCCGCCTCTCCAGTCTGAACAACATCCACTGCAAGGTGTTGCCGGAGTTTTGATATTTCTGAAGCTCTGGCTGCTAGTCTGAGACAGTACTTGAACTGTCATTCATCCTCCTGGACCATGAGGATTTCCATATGGAGGATTTTCCATATGTAGGGCCCAAGGGATAGCCTTGGACTGCAGTACTCTGCAGAATGGCAGAAACACAGCCTGCGAGGGAGCCCTTTCCCACATCAGACAAGTTTCCATGGCATTCCCCTGTCAGCTTTCCATCTCCCAGAGGTTACCCATCCCTCCACTGCCAAAATAGTCTGTGAAGAGGAGTTGTGCCACTCCGTCACACAGTGGACCATCACGTCTCAAAGCCCATCACACATACCCCAAGCCAAACCCCTTGAGTGCCAGAAAGCACTTCCACGTTCCTGCAAAGCTCTTAAGGAGTCAAGGGCTCTGCATACACGTCCCATTTCTGTCATGCCTAAATCCTTTGAGGGGAAGCTTGAATTTAAACTCCAACCAAATTGGTAACTCATCTTAGGAGAGTCTCTCGGGAGTTATGGCAGTTCTTCCATGATCTCCCTACACACACCAAGGTTTGTTACTTCAGGGTTTGCAATACCTACATAAATTCTTCTTTAAAACTTTCAGAAAAAGTGCTCCACAACAGCGCGGTACATGGACAAAAAGTACGGTTTGGCTGAGCAGCCGCAGGTGCAGGCAGCAGGAAAAGCCACCTGGTGGCGATATGCTCATGGAAGTGCTTGCATTCCAGGGCTGTAAAAGCTCCCAGGCAACATTTCAAGTGCTGTCGCCGTCTCCATCTTTTCCACAGGCACCAGGTAAGAGCAGATCAGGCCTGGTGGACTGCTCGAGGAACGTGGCTATGAAGGAGCACCCTGAAATGCTCAAGCCCTGATGTTTCAGCTGGCAAACGGTTGTGGCAGGCAGCACGTAGCTTAATGGCATCTTAATCGCAAGCTTCACTGCAATTAGGAGTTTAGATGGCTTTCACCAGCTGCATCTTCCAACAGTGCTGCAGTCCTGCTATCTAAGAACCCTGTATACAGGTCAAAATTCTTTGCAATGAAACTGTAATCTCTAAGTATTGCGGGTTATTTGGGATGCACAATTATTCAAAAATCACTAATTACAACAGACTCAGCAGGTTTTTTACATTGAAGAAATTACAATTCAATTTCTAAAACCATTTATAACCTAGGCTGTTCTTCCTCAACAACTGCCACACCTGGAGTACTGCATTCAGCTCTGGGGTCATGAGCACAGGAAGGACATTGACCTGTTGGAGCAAGTCCAGAGGAGGAACACCAAGTTGATTAAAGGGCTGGAGCATCTCCCCTACACGGAAAGGATGAGAGAACTGGGTACTGTTCAGCCTGGAAAAGAGAAGGCTTCAAGGTGACCAAAATGCAGCCTTCCAGCACCTGAAGGGAGCCAACAAGAGAACTGGAGAGTAGCTTCTAAGTGAGAGTAGGTTTAGATTAGTTGTTAGAAAGAAATTTGTCACTTGAGGGTGGTGAGGCACTGGCACAGGTTGCCCAGAGAAGCTGTGGATGCCCCAATCCTGAAAGTGTTCAAGGGTGAGTTGGATGAAACAGAGCAACTCAGTCTAGTGAAGGGTGTCCCTGTCCATGGCAGGGGATTCAGAACTAGATGGTCTTTAAACTCCCTTCCAACCAAATATGTTAGATAAACACATAAGAAAACAAAATCTGAACCCTGCAATTAATTAAAAGTGATGGGAAAAAAGGATACATTTAAGTTTATAATTTTGTTTATGCTGTTTTTTTCTTGGTTTGAGCTGTGAAAGTAGGAGCCATTGGTTTTATTTGGTGGAAAACACCATGGATCTAGGATGAAATACGAAGGTCTGCATGTCTCAACCCACACAAACACATGTGCAGCTCAACAGGGATTACAGGGCATACAGTGCTTCCCAGAAACACTGCCTGGTCTGGCAAAATATCTCAAATATGACTGATCACTGATAAAGACACATTATGGCTGCTGTTCATTGACCTTTCTACAGACTGTACAGTAAGTGTCCTGCTGCTTTCAACCAGACATTGTTGCCGATGAGCCTTATTCAGGTAACTGCAAATTAAAATAAAATAATAATAATAAAAATAAAATAAAAAAAAAAGCAAGAATTGTGTACTTCCAGCTGAGAAAAACAGTATTAGCCCTCGACATAGTGGCTTAGGTCACTGTATGCCACCTCAAAGTCCCGAAAAGCCAGAATCACGAAAGTGACAGCTTAGGAGAGTGTCTCGGCACTCGCGGCAGTTCCTCTGTATACACGAACTGTTGCAATTTCAGGGTACACAATTCCTAAACAAATCCTTTAAAACAAAAAATACTCCAACAACGAAATCACCCAACTAGAAGGAAAACAAACAAACAAACATCTTAAAAAAAATTTTTTTTTTTTCAAAAAAAGTGGTTTTAATTAATAAATTCGGTTGCATTCTGCTCAGTAAACTGAAACACAGCCCAGCCCCGCCGCCCCCCCGCCGCCTGCCCGGCCCTCGCCTTCCCCGGGGCCGCGGCGCGGCCGCGCCGCCTCCATCGCCGCCTATTTCGGGGCAGAGGCGGCGGGGCCGCTCGGGCGGACGGCGGCTCCGGTGAGTGGGGGCTCCGGGCGGGGACAGCGGGCTCGGGGCGGGGGTGGTGGCGGCCGGGCGGGGGTGTTCCCGCGGCTCTGGACCGCGCACAGGCCCGGGATGCGGCGGTGGCGGGCTCGGCGATGCGCGGCCCCTCGGGAGGCTGCGGCTGCGGCCGCCCGGCAGAGGCGCGGGCCGGGGTCGGGCGGGCTCTGCCACCGCGGGCCTCCGCCGAACGCAGGCCGGGGCTTCCTGCTCCAAACGGGCGGGTGTTGGCGGAACCGGAGCCCTGAGCCTCCCTCCCTAAGGAAGGCTGGAGCTGACGGTGTGGCCCGGGAGCGGTCGGAGCGCTGCCGCCGCCAGCACGTGTGACAGCCCGCGGTGAGCCCCGCTGCTGCCCCGCCGCTGCCGCCACCGGGGTGCTGGCCTGCTGTGACCTTGGGAAGCGGAGCTACGGCCTTCCCACGCGGGCTATTGCAAGGAGAAGCGCTTCCTTCTGGGTGCATATCTGTCTTTGGAGAGTGCATCGGCAGAGAGAAACATCTGGGGCTGAAATAACATCTGCTTGCAGAGGACTCTGCAGAACCTGTTACACTAACTAAGGCTTCTGTATTTCCAGGTTTGAGGTCTGGATTTGCTTTAGAAGTCACAGAGCAGTTGCTCCCTCGTTCTACCCACATGCAACTTCTAATATAATAGTATTAAAAACAGGGAAAAAAAGGTATGTACTGATATAATATTAATTTAGTTTTGACTAAGGCTTAAATCTTCTGAAAGCGGCACTGTGCTGATATGGATCAGACAGCTAAACTATCTTGTTTTTTAAAAGGTCCATATTTTTATAGGTATATACTTTTTCCCTTCTGCTGCCAAGCTTTCTTTTGGTGATCTAGCATGTGCTCCCTTTGGGGGAGTCAAGCACTCAGCATGATGAAAGCAGTTTCACTGAACACCGGCAATTGTTGCTCTCTAGTAATTCCTTTCATTGAAAGTCTGTCTCAATTATTTGTTTTCTTCTCCCCTAAATAAGGAGCAAAACTCGGAGTGCTGTGTGAACACTAATGAGCGATATAGGATAACAAAGCGTAATTTGGCCTTGGAGCCTCTGTTTTGAAGTTACACTTACTGTGCTGTGCTGTCAGCAAAAAACCAGTTCAAATCTGAAGCCACAATTGTGAAATTACATGTGTTGGTGCCATTTATTGCAAGAGAAATGTTTTATTTTGTTTTAAACTCGTTTAGATTTATGTAACAGATTGGATGGGTAAAGTCACTGAGTGACAGTATTTGGCCTACTGGTGTATTTTTTTTAATGTTCAAGAATAATAAATCTGTTTAGACAGGATTTCTTAAAGCCTAGGTTGTATTCAAGTCTCAATGTTTCTTGTACAAAGGACGTGCTTTATACAATGTGTCTTTTTATGATTCTTTCAAGGTAGCCTACTGGGAATTATGCTTCCCATTCCTATTACACCAAAACATATTTTTGGAGGTAACAGGCTTCAAAAGAAGCATTACAGTAGGTAGAGGAGTGAAAATTGTTCTATTTACTAATGTACTGTGCTTGAAGACAGGCTTAAAAAAGCCAGTGAGGCACTAATTCACATGTGTATTTGTGTGGGTTTTAAGGCTCATGCAGCTTTTTGACAGCACTGCCAGAGAAGTGTCTCGCTCAGCAGCAGTTTTGAAACAGTGGGAGCTCTTTGGCTGAGTTATTTTACCCCAGATAAATAAGCTTGTTTTAACTGCTTGCCCAGTGAAAGTATCTTGCTGCAAACTTGAGAATTGAATTCATTTGAATATTTTATTTCAAAGTGTCACATTTGTATTTCTGCTCTCCAGCTGCCTTCCTGAGAGAAAAGGTGTAATTCTTATTTATAATATTGTGGAGTGGGGGAAACTTGCACTAGGAACATGACAGCCAGACACAATTCAAGATGTTCATGTTCACTTCCTTTCTATTCCTCTTCTGAAAGCCACACAATATGCCTGTAACATCATGGGCAGAGTTTTCTTAGCTGATCTTCACCATGAGGAGAGTAGATTCTATTTTGCTTTACAGGTGAGGAGTTGAGACAAACATGAAGTATTTCAGACTTAGATACCCGAGGGAAGACTATGTCTCTATAATCAATACAAAAGTAACCCTCTGCACTGTTCCCTGGATGTACTCTTTTGCTTTCACTTGAGAGATCCAGGGAGATAAGAAGCTGGAAAGCCCAAGGAAGCTGAAGCTAGGCAGTGATACTCCAGGAGACCTGCCCAATGCAGCAAAATTGGTCAAAATACAAATATGCTAAGTCTCATTACTGAGCACAACCATTTTCTGTCTTTAAATGGAAGAGTGGATCTGAAAGCATTCCTGTAATGCTTTTACCTGTCAAGTTATTGTACATTGTGTATGTTTCATCTTTCTCTTCCCTCAGGAGACAAGTATCTCCATACTTACCAGGAAACGGGAGACTGCTAAACCATTGTGAAGCATGAGGATCAACTCTGCTGTTCAGGCTGCTATTGACCTCACAGCAGGTGCTGCAGGTAATGCTTAATTGCACGAAACCTCTGCGAGACAGTTTTAATGCCTTTGACATATATAAAAACAGTTTCCAGTTGCTATTAAAAAAAAAGCCTCACCTTCTGTGTTTTAAGGGTATGAGGAGAAGCTGAGTGACCTCAGCCAGTGTTCTAACTGTATCACTATTGCTCCTCCCTGGTGAAACACCTACCACACAGTGAAGAAGACCCAACACCTTACTTGGAGGTTTAAGTTCTGCTTACGTGAGTTTAAGAATCAGTCAGAGTACCAGAAGAGTTTTGCAAGGAAGTCAGTGTGTGAGTGATTGAGGTGCTGCTTTTTTCACAGGAACCATCCCTAACTGAAAGGGACAAGAGGCTATCTGAAGGATTTCTGGCTCAGACAACATTCTGGTGTTGCAAAAACTCTGAAGCTCAGTAGTAGAACTGTTGACGAATTGTGTAGCTGACTTCCACTTCAGTCTAGTCTGAGCTGTAAAATTTTGCTGGACCAGTTGCCTGGAAATGGTTGCACTGTCTCACTGATATTGCCATGTCGGTAACATCTGTGGCTCAGGGATGCAATTTTGAACTCTGCCAGGGAAAAGGGGCCTTTTTGACACTTCTAAGCTAACAGTGGTTATATGGAAAAGGTGGCAAATTTGTCTAATTTACTTTTGTAACAAGTTTAGACAGTTTTAGTGATATTTTTTCTTTCCCAAACGATAAATATTACACTCAGTTCTTTTGTAACAATGTTAACGCTGTGAATATGACAGTATTAGTGGTGTTACGTGCATTCAGTGGTAGTTATTTGAGGTCATTTGTCAGAGTGGAGGTTAACAGTGCAGTGAGAAAGCAAGGGGTAACAGCACGAGTCTGGTGTGGCAATCTCTGCACTCTTTAGAAAAGATAATTAAGTGAGCTCGTTCCTCCAGGAAATGTGTAACCTGGTTTTGCCTTCCTCTCCATATATAGTCTTGACTACTTGATAAGTAATGACATATCAAGGCAAGCAAATTCCAGACAAGAATAAATAAGTCATTTGGCATTTGTGGTCATAGTCCTTTTCCTAGGATCTAAGCAATCTCTAATCCCTTCTTTGATTCAGTAGGGCTCTCTTCCCCACCACTGCCATTATTAGGACCACACTTATCTGAATGTTCAAATAGATTTGATTTTTTGGGTTTCTGGTTTGTTTAATTTTGTAGTTGGGTTAGGGGTTTTATGATTCTTTACAGCTGGCTGGAAGACTTAATATTTTCTTAATATTTCAGATAATAACTAGGACTCTTGGTCTTTATCTTGAGGCTTACAAAGTTCATTGCTGCAGTTTACTAGGCTTTTTGAGCCAACTCCAGTAACAGCCTCTTTGGAACAGCCATTCTGTCAACTCCCAGTTTTTCAGCTTTACATTTCCAAGACCTTTCCTGGTTTCTCTGGACATCTTCCAACAGCCATTATTTTATTACAGGAAGCTAGCATTTGTCCTGTAGATTAATATCTACCTGACGTCCCTGCAAATAACATTGGCTGTACCTTCCCAGCTTTGCCTTTCATTTGAAGCTTACTTGGGTGTTACTGGTCTGACCCAGCTACTTTTCTCCTTGGTTATCCTTCCACAGCAGGAAACTCTCTGTGCTTCCTTTCATGATTTTCTCTGAAGCTTTTAATGATCCATCTGGTTGGGAATGAGGTTTTGTGGCAGCTAGATCCTGAGTTTCTCTCAAAGGCCTGAAGTACCTCTTTGCAGAGAAGCAAGGACGATGTTACACAAATGTGTTTGCAAAGAGTAAAATGGATTGCAATTAACTTAACACTAGTTAAACAAACACTTACTCTTCTCCCCCTTAAAATAACTAATCTTAATTGGATGCACAAATTTGTTTCCATTCCAGTTACTTTGGTATCTGCATTTACAGATAATTTACTGTATGTGCATGTCAGCTGTGCTTTGGTTAAAGATCAGCTTCTGTTTTAGTACAGTTCTTCTCTCTTGCTAAAAAACAAAACCACAAACCCTATATAAGGTACACCTATCATGCTTCCTGTTAGGTACCTGCTTCTAAGAGATTACTATCTCTGTTTCTTACTGAAAAAGTGTAACATCAGCTCTTGCTGCAGACTACAGAATTGAGTTAGATCTTGCAGAAGAACACCGCGCTGTGAGCAAAACAGTTATTGATAACATTGACGGAAATATCGCACAAGTTTTCAGGGTATTGACCTTGCAGTTCAGTTTGGAAAAGATAACATGTTGAGAAACTTTGCCCTTTTGCCCTTTTTCAGCTTATACTTAACACTTTCTTCCAGTCTCTGGAAAGAAATGTGCTTAACAGTCATCTGGAGTTTTGAAGTAAAGGGTTTGAGTCTTTGGTTATCAGTTTATTATGTATGATCAGTTTAGCACTCTCAGCAGTGTTCCTCTTGTCCTGAAGGAATCATTTGATTACTAATCTTTCAAGGTTAGGATATTTTTTGTTATTACTGGAATGCAAAATCAGAGATGCCTTCTGAACCTACTGCATTAGTGGGCAAAAGAAAATGTTATTTAACTTGTTGATACAAGTGACTTGATTGCAGAACAATACCTCTAATTCAGTACAAGTCTATAAAAATGAGCTGATTCATTTAGATGCTTGCTTTTCATGAGATAAAGAAATGTTTAATGAGAATCGTGCTGTTACTGCTCCTTTTCCTGGTTTTTTTTTCCTAATGTAACTAAATTCACCAGTGACAATTGATGTCATTGTGCTAAAATCAGTGCACTTGTCTTCTACAGCGAATTAATTAATCTTTGCTTTCTGTGTGATTTTCCTAATACTGGTGCTCCAGCATAGGTGTTGCAATTGTAATAACCTTCAGCTACACTGTTAACTTCCACTGCTTGCCTAGGTGGGACAGCCTGTGTGGTGACTGGCCAGCCCTTTGACACTGCAAAGGTGAAGATGCAGACGTTCCCCAACATGTACAAAGGACTTGTTGACTGTTTTGTTAAAACCTATAAGCAAGTGGGACTTCGGGGCTTCTACAAGGGAACCACACCAGCACTGGTAGCCAACATTGCAGAGAACTCCGTTCTGTTCATGTGCTATGGATTTTGCCAACAAATCGTGAGAAGAATTGTTGGAGTAGACAGGAAAACAAAGCTCAGGTTAGTTATAAATATCTGGTTTGTATGTTAAAATAAATAAGTATATAAAATTTAATGCAATTGCTATTTGCCAATGCTGTACTGTCAGGGTGCAAGTGAGGTCCCAAGCTCTCCTCTGATGCTGTGCAGCATGGTAAATCTTGGAATATAGGTCTTGGTGTAACAGTATAGTGTTCAATACAACAGAGACATCTGTTATGATGCTTCAAGGTGAAAAGCCATAGCTTTAATCTCTGATACTATAGATGTATCAAACTGCTGGGCACAAAGCAAGCATCCCTTGGATGGAAAGAACTTCTGTACTGCAGTGAGATCAGTCTCAGATGTGCTGACTCCCCAGGTTTTGAAAGAGAAGCTCCACTTCTGTTATTATGCAGCTCCTGTCCAAAACAGCAGTGCCTGTAGGAGCCTGTTTAAAATGCATTATAAAGCAGTGGTACCCTGGAGTACCAGCCTTTTGAGTCCTGGCAATTTAGCAACCCAGAATCTGTGATATGTGTAAAATCACCACAAAATAAGCCCCAGTGTTCCAAAACTGAGTCACTGCTGATGACAGTGCTGTCTTGTTTGGTGGTGTGGTTTATGTTTGTGCTGTCTCTGATTCACATGGTTATTTTCAGAGCAGCACACCCATACAAAGATTATAGTGATCCACTGTGTCTGCTTTCAGTTTTCCAGCATCTTGCACTGAAAGCCTTTATTAATACTGGTGAGGCAAATTTGAAAATACTGACTTCTGTCTATATGAGGTGATTATAGTTCCTATCCTCTTTGAGGAAGTAATTAGTGACGAAAACTTGCAGTAAAACAAGTCTATGGAAATCTTCATAAAGGCTATCAAATATTCTCTTCCTGACTTTTATTCTGCTGCAGTCACTGAAGCATAGCAAAAAGCACAGAGGTTGCAATATATCTCTTTGGTGTCAAAAGGCTGTCTTTCAGTTGTATAAGAAAATAGGATGAGCTAGGTTTTTCCTCCCTCTGGTTCAAGTAACTTGCCCTTTGCCCTTGAGAATCTTTCCTCCAAGACTGTCAGGGTTTTTTGATGCTATTTAGGGTACAGGTGCAGGAAGCTGATTGATGCTGCAGTGGCTCCACTGCACTAAAGGTCAGTGCCCAAATACCTTCTCCAGTTTCTTTCTTGCAGTGATCTACAGAATGCTGCTGCAGGCTCCTTTGCCTCTGCCTTTGCCACCCTTGTCCTCTGTCCCACAGAGCTGGTGAAGTGCCGGCTACAGGCCATGCATGAAATGCAGTTGTCAGGAAAGATAATCCAGGGACACAAGTAAGTATAGACCCTGCTCAATCTCTGAAACCCTTTCTGGTGTATTATTTCTTCATATCCTGTATTGTCTCAGTGCCACATTTGCAGTACACTGCTAACCAGAGAAGAGTTGTGGCTGGGAGGGTCACAGCCTGCAGACCTTCTGGGTGATAGTAAAACTGGATGCCAGTGAAGGGCTCCCAGCAGGATCTTGCTTTAAGTCTTACATGAATTCAATTGTTCACACAATAGGCCTCACCATGAACAGTTGCCTATTGTTCTGTAACCTCTCATTATCTGGTTAGTAAGCATCACTAACTGGATCAATCTCTCTCAGTACAGTTTGGTCAGTAGTGAAGGGTGTTATCCAAAAGGATGGTCCCCTTGGATTTTATCGTGGCCTATCAAGCACTTTGCTGCGGGAAGTCCCAGGCTATTTCTTCTTCTTTGGAGGGTATGAACTGAGCCGGACATTCTTTGCCTCTGGGAGATCAAAAGATGAATTAGGTATGGTGCCTTTTTTTACAGGTGGTAAAGTTTTAGCATGCTGTCATGGGTGACATAAAGGGGGTAGTATCTTCCCTGAAGATATACTAATGATGTTGGAAAATACATGCAAAATGAAGAAAATGAGGCATACTAAATATGGAGGGCTGTGTCTCATGTATACATTGTAATAAATTATTGACATGGCCATTTTCCAATGAAGCAGGAGGTATCATAAATAGAGAATTAATAGTGAGCTAACACTACAAAACTGCTGAAATATCTGACCCCACAGTGTAACACAACTCTGAATTATTTCATTTCAGCTGCCATTCAGAGTGATGCTGAAGTATTTAGCTGCATTCTCTTGAACAGTGTGTTCAAGTATATGCTGAACTGTATGCTGACCATTAGGTGTAGTTACGATAGCAAGAGAACACTGAGATTGAAAATTAGAAATGAAAAAGACATGGTGATGCCAAAATAAAGATTGCCTGTCTCCTGTTAAAAGATCAAACCATTAATATTTTGTCTTGCTTGGAGTCAGGATTTCAGCTGTGTGCATTTTGGACTTGTAACAAAACATTTACAAGCATCTGATCTGAAATAGAAAATCAGGGTGCATCATGAAAGAAGTGACTGATCACAAAATAACTACTGTACCAAATCTCTCTCTCTATATATATATATATGATTAGTAACACTATATGATGTTAATCTAAACCATTTCAAAGTTAACCTTGGAAAGTGATTATGAATGTAAAAAAGTGAATTTGGTTAATACAGTCAAAATTGAATTCTGAGTTATGTTTTTTTAGCACAGCCAACAAACTCATTACCATCTTTGAGTTTCTAGTTAAGACTTGCAATTTACCAGTGGCTTGAAATTAGCTTAAAAAGTTAGTGAGAGAATGGAAACTGCTCCTTTGTCATAAGCGGGATCCTCTGTTCCCTTTGAATCCTGTAGATGAAATAATGTTATACTTATGTTGGTGAATATTGTGGTGTATAAAAGCATATTTCTTAACTTTTAGGTCCCATTCCTTTGTTACTAAGTGGAGGTTTTGGAGGCAGCTGTCTGTGGATTGCTGTGTATCCTGTGGACTGTGTCAAATCTAGAATTCAGGTTCTCTCAATGGCTGGAAAACAAGCAGGCTTTATGGGAACATTTGTAACCGTTGTGAGAACTGAAGGTAAGCATGCAAGCAGATCAACTGAATCTATAGGGCTGCAGATGGAAATCTATATCCTCCAATACCCCAAATAACTTAAGAAACCTAGTCCAGTAATAATGTGTTAAAGTCAGACAGTAACTGTTTCTAGCGAACGAATATCTAATTCATGTAGTGTAGGAAGCCTGGAATCTAGAAACTGAGATCTACTTCATCTTCCTTGCTTCTCGGTTTAGGAGATGATTCACTTAAACCTAACAGAAGCTTACATTATTATCTGCAATTATCTGCATTAAAAGCAGATAAAAAAATGGGCTCTATTACCTGCGACCAAACCTATACATGAAAACTGAAGGAACTAGGTAAATTCCATGGAGAAGTTTCCTTCACCTGGGAGAAGTTAATATATGGCTGAGGATTGATTTATCAAAGAACCCTATCCAGCCTGGCAACTTGAGGCATCTACCTTAGCATTTCCTCTCTGGAAAAGGCCTGTGTCAGGTGCTTTGGAAGAGGGTCTAAGAATATACATGGCAGCAGATATGAATCCTGGTCCCATTGCTAGGTAAGATACTCATCAAAACCGGAGTATGACTTGTGGCACAGCTCTAACGTAGTCCCTGCTGCCCCCTTGCCAGCTGTGGTACAGCCACTGTCAAGTTATCTCAGCTGACCTTGTCATACCTGAAATAAGCATCTAGCATAAGCCCTGACATGGCTAAACTCCTGTTACAACATTAGATACTCCCGTATCAATATCCAGTACCACTGTAATCAGTAGCTACACCAGTGAGTTCAGCTCTCTGTGTTCATGCTCCTCTAAGCAGAAGCATTGCTTCAGTATCCTTCACATGTAAGAGCACAGTGGTTGGTGCAGACAGTCACTTCATTAAATTGCTAACTGGCTCTGGTTTCATTTTCAGGTGTGCTTGCCTTGTATTCTGGACTAACTCCAACTATGATCCGTGCATTCGTGGCCAATGGGGCACTGTTCCTTGCCTATGAGTACAGCCGGAAACTTATGATGAAACAAATAGATTCTTACTGATACTACCTAGCAGACAAAGAACAAGAGATTGTTTGAGGGTCATTTAAATAAATGATGAAAAACACATAGATCACATGATGGTCTGAGCAGAACCAAATCAGTGACCTAATTTTAGGAACTCAACTCCAGTTTAAGATTTGTAATCTTTTAAAACCAGGTGATTTTATGGAGGTGTGTACATGTTGCTTGAATTGCACAAGCAGAACTATCTCCCTCTTACAGATTCTGCACTAGGTACACTGCATGTCATAAATGTCTTTTCCTGACCTGTAATGGTGCTAAAAATATTTACATTGACCTGTGGGGTTTAATGTAACATGCAAGAGTAGGTTGTGATTTGTCTACAACTAAGCAATGGTTTTAAACTGTGCTGCAGTTGTGACCTTTTGCAGTTGTTGCTGATGTCTGACTCAAAATAATGTCAGTTCTTGTCTAATCTTGCTGAGCATAGATGACTTGGACATACCTGTCACCTGTGGAGACCTATCCTTCTCCAGCAACACCCCTGTCCTGCTCCAGCTCCCTGCTGCTCTATGACTTGCTAAGGTCATGACTGACTTCCATTCTCTGTCCTAGTCAATGGGTTTATAAAAGTAAGAAACATTCACCCCCTACCTTATATGAGACCTAGAGCCTGAGATACGCCTACACTTTTGATACAAGAAGCACAGTAACAACATTAAGGAGGCTATACTGCACTATATTGTTTTCTAAATCCATTCAAGAAGGGCTGGAGTGTGCTAAGCACCACTTAACATAAGGGACACTGCTGGAAATAGCTGCTGCCTCTGAGCACAGAGTTGTAATTTCGTGCAGGCTCCGGTTTTAGGTCACCTTGGCATGAATGAGGTCATGTGGTGGAAGGACAGGAAGCTGAAGAGGAACAGAAAGCCAGAACTGAGCTTTTAACTGACACCATGGTCTCTGAGGAAGCAGCCTTACTGGGGCAGGAGTCGGGCCATTTGTTGTGCCTCTTCTGCTGAGTGGAAAAAGCTCATATGACTGGATAGCTTGTATCACCTTCAGGCCTGGAGGGCAAGGCCTGCTTGGTCATGTTACTTGATTAAACAAGCAATTAGTATTACCCAAAATGATGCAATGACACCTTTTTCCAGATGCCACTTTTGTTCTTCAAGTAGAATACTCTTTATACAAGCATGGTCTGCTTTGTAAAAAGTAGCTACTGCCTTATCCTGGAATAAGTTGAATAGGTCATAGAACAGCACAAACTTGAAGAGCTGTGCAGAGATGCTGCCAGGGTGCTCTAAGTGCAGTCCACCAGTATGGGGGCAGTGGGGGGCAAAGACAGAGGACCCTTTAACTCACTGAGATCATCACAGCTACTTGGAGATTAACAGCTTATCACAGCAACCACATTTGTCAGTGACAGACAGTCAGAACTGGAACAACCTAGTTTTGCATGTTACAACTTGCCTTTCAGATCCCAGAAATAGGAACAAGCTTTAGGCATAGATGAAATCACCTCAATAACTGTTGCCTCTTGCAGTGGAGCCAGGGTGCACTTAAACTAGCTCATTCCTTGCATTGTTTCAGCCTCTTTGATGGAAGGTGGTTGCTGCAGTTCCACAAAATCTTGCTCCTCCAGCTTCCAAATGCAGAAAGAATTCATCTCCCTTTCATACACCATGAGAAAAGGCAGTTAAAGCAGGGCATGGCTGAAGAATTTTCTGTGTCTATTGCACCAATACACCTTGACTGACTGGTACACTAGGGGCAGCACTACTCTGCATTGCCAGTACTGTAAATGGAATTTATACCAAATGTTTGAATGATTCAGGTAGAAGGATAAGGCTTTAAGAGCTGTTAGACTTCCCCTTGTTTTCAAAGTGTCTAGCTAAGAGAAATAGTATATTTGTACATGTTTCTAGTAGTTATGAAAAGGTGAGGACAGACTCCACCTCAATCGAATACTTCAATCTATTTCTTAGATTTGTCTTTGCTTTCATTTTTTAAAGCTTGTGGTTGCAGTTTTTAATACAAAAATTGAAGCTTCAAGAGAAGCAGGTATTTAAACAACAAACATACCAACAGCAAGAAGCTGGTGGCATTTTTGAGAGTTTACCTTCTGAAGTTGATGTAAGCAGTAATTTTTCCATTCAGAGCTGCTTAAGCTGTACATGTGTATCAGTTGTTCAGCTTAAAACTTCATAATGTTGGTATAGGAATTCACAGAAATAAAGTTTCATTTGATTAACTGAGTACCTGATGTTTGTTTACACCATTTAGCAAGCTCATCTAGCTGAGAAACAAAAAGGTTGAAGTCAGCATCACCATCTCTCTGGAATGAAAGAAAAAGACTGTACAATCAATGAACATATAAAGCCCTCAATACTGAGGGGAAGGGGGCAGCTAGAGTAAGGTGCTGTGAAACAACTGCTGATTTTACATCTATGGAAAAAGAAACCCATAGCTCAGCACCTTGTCCTGTTGCTTTGTTAGTACAACAGTCAATTCTAGTATTAGGCTTCACCTCAAATTCAAAGTCTCTAGATTACCATGATACAGGCTATAAAGTTTTCTGTCAGAATAATGCCAGGAGTCCAGCACAGGTCACCTAAATTCCACATATATAAGGGACAACTAGCCACTACCCTGTGAAGGTCAGTGCAAGTCAGAGGCAGGGCCTATTGTTACCCTCTTCTGAGCAGCAGTGCCTGATCTCCCAAGAGAAACACATTATCTCCCTTGTACAGCTATTTTGTTCCTCATTCCTGCCTACACATTAGTTTTTAATTTAACTGCATGTGCTTCAGCCAGACAACTCTGACTTGCTGTTAGAGCCTCTGCTGCTGCTATCTGAGGAAACTGGCTTACTCCCTAAGCAGGAAGATGGGTCACCTTAGGTGCACTGCCAACTATATGAAAGCACATCCTAGGACAGTGATATCCAATTGCCTGAGCTAAGCCAAAATAAACTCAGGCCACTTGTAGCTGCAATAAAAGGGCATCCTTTTTTTAGCCCCTAGCCACATTCACATGGACACTGAGGTAAATACATAGCAATAGCAGAAGTTGAGCCCACACATGGTGTACTTCATAGTATATAACTGCTGTCAAGTAAGGACAGGGGAAAGCATGTTACTGCTCCACTTATTTCATAAACTGGAATGCTATGCCACTTCCCTTCCACCTTTTGGTTCCCAACAACAAAAAGTCTAATGGGGCAGCAAACCAAGAAGCTAACACATTTCACACAAATGAAAGCACAGGAGCTGCACTGCTGAGAATAGCTGGAAGTAGAATAAGCATCCTGGAAGTCTGTGCAACACAGGTCTTAGTTCAAGAGGAGCCAGTGAGCATTTGCACTGTTTGCTCAAACGAGCAGGTGCACAGATCATACCTCATATGTAGGTATTAAGGAAGCCACACTAACTGATCCCAGGAGGTTGGAACGCTCAGGAGCTGATAAGAGCCAGACTTAAGCCGTAGGGCAAGTGGCTATTGCAGCCCTTTGTGTGGAGATACAGCAGTTGAAAAGCAGCTGTGCAGTCTTCAACCTCCACAGGCAGCTCCCAGTCCAGGTGTTGCTCAAAGCCCAACATCACTGATTACTGATGAAGAGCTGCTCAATACCAAGGCTTCTGCTCAAGAAGCAACAATCCAACAGAAGGAGATCAGTATTTCTCCCTCAAAATTTCTGCAGATCAGTATTCTACTGATCTGCAGAAAACCCCAATGCTGAGGAAGCCATGTTAGGTTTTTCCAGTCTCATGCAGACTACTGGTCTTCATCCACTATTACGTTAATGCTCATGCTTAAAGACAGGTAATTGTTTTAGATTACTCAAACAGGAATTAGCTGTATGCAGAGAGATCTAAACTCCAAGAATCCAACAGCACATGATATGACAATCAACTGACATTAAATAACTCTTCAGAGTATTTTTGCCCTGCACAACAGAACTTCATGTAACTTTATTTGAGAAGTTGTATCTACACAGAAATACATGAAGTACATCCAAAGGACACTGCTTCACTTTATACTGAAACAGCAGCACATTCTCCAGGAAAGAGACGAATTTTACATGTTTCCCTTCTTTCAGATTTCCCTTATGGATCAATAAAGTTCACCTCCACAGCAAATGTCTCACTATAGAATTTCCATGTTTTAGACTTGTGAGGGTTATCCAGCTCATTCCTGGGAAGGTAGAGTCTGAAAGACAAAATTCAGTAGCATATCTTACAGCCTAAGACATGCTTTTCCTTTCAGCCAGCTGAAAGATCTTCTTGCTCATCCTAAGAATATTAAATACAGCCCCAGACCTTGAATTTAAACAGACATCAGCCACACGTGCACAGTGTTTTGCATCTTATGAAGTCTCAGAAACAAAGTCAACCTGATGGCTTTCTGGGTTGGCTCCCCACCACCTTCCTAGAGCCCCACAGTGCAAGACAGAAATTAATATTGCATTCAGCTCAAGGCCTCCTGAGACGACGCATGTCCCAGGAATTTAATAACCAACCTTCCCAAAGACAAGGATTTGATTCAGTACTCAACCTCATGAGGCATGTGCTCCAATTTTAATGTTTACCAAATTCATGTCTAGCTATCACTTAAAAGCACTTGCACATCAGCCAAGTCTGAATAGAGATACAGAGACAGAAGCACTGCCTTAACAGCTGTTTCACGTCTCATCACACCTAGTCCACTTCAGGTCTACCAGAAGATCTGGGCATACAGGGAGAAAAGGTGGCATCCTCCATAGTTTGGAGGAAACAAAGCACTTCAGCAAAACCCTCAAGATGGTCATGTTGCAGGGCCATCAGACAGCTGGCATACACTTCTCCTGGCACTGGCTTGGTCTAATTGGTCTGCACAGACTGCAAGGTGCATTGCTGGCTGAGCATATTAAGTTAACTGTTACAAACATACTCATGGCTACCTCTCCTCAGGCTGTAACAGGAGGAGTAAAAACTGTTTTCTTTCTATTCCAGTCATGGAGAACAAAGTAATTGTACCTCATATAGCAAGTTCACTGTTCTTCTACCTAAATCTGTTAAGGCAGATAAAAGATAAGCCTCTATTGTCTCTGCATTTCTACATCACTCCCAAAGCAAGGCAGAGAAGCCCAACTTTCAAAGCTGGAGCTTCTCCAGGAGTTCCAGACTCACCAAACAAAATCAGAGCAATTTTTACCTTTATCAAAAGCATGAGAAGCCATAAGAGGGCCTTTCTTTGTGATCTCAAGCATCAGTACCTCTCACTGTGGTGTTAATGTCTGCCTGCAAAGCTACTGAGTTCTTGCTTCTCAGGCAGCCATTCTATAGAGGATGGCAGATTTGAATAGTTAGCATTACATTTTCTAATTCAAATTCATTAACAGTGGTTAGAGAGCACCAAGGAAATAATCCAATGGTTTAAGTTCAGATAAAAAGCTCCCTTATGTTCAAAATATTTATCACAGCGCAAGCAACTGCCTGCTCACAAGTTACAGTTGAGGATCAAGACCAGTACCCACATGAAAGTTAGCTGGCTGCTCAGGCCTGCCTTATCTCATTTTTCAGTACTACGTTTATGATCTTTCAGCTCTATGCAGACACCAGAAGTTAGGACCTGAAGGCATTCACTATGATCACTTACCTGTTATTTTCAATAAAGGCAGTGTTGAACCAGAAAAAGAATGGGCAGTCATCATAGCCTTTTGGGAGAGCCTAAACACAAACACCTTGTTTAAGGACTGTAATACATAATACAACATTTGTTTGTAGAGCAAGGGTACCCACTTTTCTTCACTAATTTGGTTTACAAAGCCACAGTGCCAGAAACAGTACACTTGAAGAGCCCCATAGCATACACAGATCATTATTTTCTCTGCAATTATTTCAGTACCAAGTTAGTCAATACAAAGAGGTGCAACCCCCATGGTTAGGAGCATCAGGTACCCAACTAAGATGCCTTGGGTGTAGTGCTGCTTGAACAGCCTGCTTGCCTAGGCTTATGTTACACTACTTGCTGCACCCCTCACTGCACAGTGAGACACAGAAGGAATCACTGGAGAGGAACAGATTCTACCCCATTCTGCCCAGACAGGCAGGACCCACTGCAGTTTGCGCTGCAGCCTCTCCCCATACCCAAATGAAGGTCTTCACACTGGTATACTTACAGAACTGCATTCAAATCTGACTTTCACATCACCACTTAGAACAGGGCAGTCTTCCAAGCCAATCACTACAGAGTCACTTTCAGAATCAAAGAAGAGCTGGGTAACAGAATAAAGAATTTGTTTTATGAAAATTTCCGCAGCAAGACAAGGGACCAATTCATGAAAAGACTTACTACTCATTCATGGTACACAAATACAACAGCAGTGCTAGAATAACAGATAACAGTTTAAGATGCTCAGGACAGAGTGAACTATTTGTATTTAAGTGACTCCCAGGGAAACCTTTCACTATCTTACCACTACATTTCCTAGCAATTGGCAGAGTTTAGCTTTTTCATCTTCTTGAAATTTACATCATCCATTTAGTTAGACTATGTAGAAATTGAATATTGGAAATAAAACTAAGACACTTTTAACCTATAAATCATCTTTTAGCTTCTGTGACTCAACTTGTGTGTCTTCATAGTACTCACCTTGCAGTTTTTTTGATTGGCACATACACATTGTAGTACAACTTGCTTCCCTGTTAATATCTGCACCTTCATATCAGTTCCATTGCCTTTCCCAACTCCTAAGAGCAAAGTGTTGCATTATACCAGAGGCATAGACATTAGCTGGAAACATAAGTAGTCATGAAAACCAAGTGCAATCCCATTCTAAAGTGCTTTCTTTCCAGAATGCCTTGCTCAAGACTCTAGAACTCAAATGCTAAAGGTAAGCCAGGATTCATTGGCTGAAAACTGCATTTTGAAGTTCCCCCCACTACGGGAACAGGCTAATGTAAGATCTAGTTCCTATTTACGGAACAATAACAGCAGTTTGAACTCCCCTGATATAAGTAGTGGTGAACCTTCAGCCTTTGATCAACATCACCAGCAGACACGTACTGTGGCAGGCATGCACCTAAAGCTCAGAAACTTTAGTGGATCCAGTTCCACATGGGGAGTTCATCTCATTTAAAAAGTGATTCCCCTTCCAGAAAAGAGCAGGTTGTATGTGAGCCATCATTTGGTCACACATCTAAAAAGTGACACAACACAGAGCAAATGACTACAAAATACTCTTCATTATGTTCTGTGTCATTTAAATTCTCAAATCCCAGTAAGTCTACATTCCTATCATGGGCTTATCAAGAGAGACAGTTATCAGCTGCCTGTAATAGGAAACCATCACCAGACACAGGAATGCCCAAATACAGGAATTCTTACCATGCATAGCGTGGATTTTGAGGTTTTTTATTTTGAGTTGTCTCTCTGGTGGGAGTTTCAAGTTATACTTGTTTTTCAGGATCTCATAATACCCAACATACCTGCTCTGTAATGCAAAAAACCCAGACACATTATGCAGTTTCTGTACCAAACACAAAACTCTAGGCAGAAGTGGGATTTAAATAGACCTTTTACTCCAAGTTTTTAGCTCTTCAAAAGACCAAAGCTAAGAAGAAAGACAATTGTTTTCCTTCCCTTTCCCAGCTGAAACAATCTTCTATACAAGTTCAATATCTACATTTCTAATCAGCATTTAAATTTCATGTTTTACAAGGAATTCTGTACTTTTTAGTTCAGCAAGAAGTGAGGAGCTTTTATATTGCAGCTTTAAGAGGCTGAATGTTTAAACACACAAGGTATTTTCATTTCACTGAAGGACAGCCGTACTTCTATTTTATACCAGCAATTACAAATAAACATCACCAGATTCACTTCCCAACTCTGCATCATGCAGAACAGTAAATCAAGATGTGCAAAACTGTAGTCTGAGGCAAAAACTTGTGTAGTATTTTCAGGGAATGCAGTCTGCAGAAGATGCATTTCTCCATCCAAGCCAATGGCTCCATCCCAGGCTAGGCTGCAGACTTCTGTGCATACTTGTTAAAGAGTCTAATTGCCTTACAGAGTCATGCTCTTGTGAGGGTGCCCAGACATGCTGTGGAATCTGCATCTGTGCAGATATTCTAGACCTGACCAGACAAATCTGTCCAGGTCCCCCTGCTTGAACAGTGGGGTTGGACTGCAAGCTTTCCCAGCCTCAAGAGTTCTGTTGTTATCCTAGATTAACTACAGATCTGAAATTGCTATGCAGAGAACGGTATAAAGGGAAGGGGCAACCCTGTCAACTGTTAATTTTCCAACTCTCACAGACAAGTACAGAAAGTTCAGGAGTTAAGCAAGTAATAGGAACCTACATCTCTGAAATAAGGCAGGGGAGGTGGTATACCATAAACACTCACAAAGTTAGTATTGGTTTGACTACTGTTCCTGAACCTGCTTGAGCTTACCTGTGAGGGAGTTTCAACTCCTTGAAACTTGGTACTTGTGCTTCTATCAGTTCTTCTCTCCCCAAAGTACTCCAAGCTTTCCTACACAGAACAATAATTTCAAGGGTTAAGCTATCCATCCCACCACCATTCCCCTTCTAGAGAAGTGGACAGTAAACTAGAACTACACTACTCAAGTCCAGTAAAGGAATGCAAGTGGAAATATGGAATAGTTGTTTTGGTACATTCTGAAGGAGATTTTTAACTACAAGAAGAAACTACTAATTAGGAAGTCAGACACATAAATGTGTCATTCATGAAAGAGTGAAGGAGAGCAATATGACTTCTAAGCAATTGCTTTAGAGCCATCTATAGTTCTCAAGTGGTCTGTTGCAGGCCAAGCTGAACAGTAGCTCATATCTTCACAAAGCAAACTCGGAGAAAAACAAGTGATTAAATGGATCTACATCCTGCTCAGACTACCTTGAATGTCCTGGGCCTTCTGCATCCCCAGTCTCCAGCTGATATATCAGACCTGAGATACTAAGGCAGCATCAGCATTTGTCTTGGCTGGGAATTGAACTTTCTCCCTTTCCCTAGAAGGACTTCCTTTTGTAATGCTGGCTGTCAAGACAAGACAATTCTTGATGCCTCATACCACTTGGAGGGAGACTGGGCAACATATTGCTTAAAACCACTGTCTTTCAGGAGAGTTTGCTCAGAAGTCACCTACAGCTTAAGCTGTTGCTCAAGACCCTAGACACATTCCTCCAAAAACAGTCCTTCAAGTTGACAACCTGTTAAATGCTATTTTCTCATTTCTTGTAAATCACGAATAGTCTCCATCAGAATTTATACTGTAGCAAGACTTGTATGAACTTCTTTAAAACCAGACTTTTCAGAGAATCCTTTTTCTAGTATAGAATTTTTACAGAGTATTAGTGCATTTCACCAATTCAGTAAATCCTAAAAGGACATTCTGGACACTAAACAAGTCAAAAATTAAAGAGTGTTTTTTACCTTTGCGCTCTCAAACTGGTCACTGTCTATGAGCCAGGTACAGACCATTGTTCCAGTCCTGCCTGTATTAGACATGCAATACAAGTTGAATTACAGCAGTTCAAAGGCATTTAGGGTAATTTTTGTGAAGGTGAAGTCATCTCCTGTTATCTATTGCAGGAGTTATAAGTGACATTCAAGTGGTTAAGTATTTCTGAGAAGCATGAGTTAAAGGCAAGATATTACAAGGCAAGATATTACAGTTTGTCAACTTGTTCCTTGTCCCCACATTTTCATTACTAGAGACACTTAGGCAGCTGGTCAGTATTTGCATACTCCATTCAGCAGGAAATAGAGTCAAGCACTCTAGTAAATGAGGCTATAAACTAAAACTTCCCAATGCTATAAACTGAAAATTCACAACTTCTCTGCCCCAATAGTTTTTCCTGCTAAGAAGCCATCAAGTCTGCTACCATGAAGATGCCTATATAGTTTCAGGTTTTAATTTAAAATCTCAGAGGTCAAGGCACCCTCCCTACACTTGTTCTTCAAGCTGGTTTTGACCTGCAGGTAGTTTCAACATTCAGTTTTGCAAAACCTTTTAAGACAGAGCTCCACCTGGGGGCAACTATTTAATGTTAAGTAACCACCAACTATTTGCAGTAGTAGCAGCAGGTGGCTAAAGATGTGGCAGGTATTTGAAGGGAAATTTGGCTTACTTGCAGTTATTTATGCATTTAAACAGCTCCCACACCACTGTTGGTTCAGGCAGCACCTGCAGGTTAGCTTGTATATTTGATAGCTTTCACTATTCTTGTTTCCATAAGACTTCATTGTACTCTATCATGTGTATCTTGTTTTAAGATCCAGCAGTACTAGGAACATTCTAGAGGGGTAAAGTTACGGAGCAGATAATCTTGAGTAGTATCACAAATACAGCACAACCAGGGATCAGGCCCAGCTAACATAGATTTATGAAGGGCAGGTCTGGCTTGATCAACATGAACTCCTATGAGATGGGGACCTACTTTATGGATGAGGGAAAGATTGTGGATGTTGTCTACATGGGCTTTCATAAAGCCTTTGGCACCATTTCCCACAGCATTCTCCTGGGAAAACTGTCTGCTTGTGGCTTGGACAGGTCACTCTTTACTGGGTAAAAACCTGTCTGGATGGCCAGGCCCACAGAATCATGGTGAGTGGAGTTACAACCAGTTGGCAGCTGACCACTAGTGGTGATCCCAGGGCACAGAATTGAGGCCAGTTCTGTTTAGTGCCTTTACCAACAATCAAAAAGGGGTTGAGTGCATCCTCAGTCAGTTTGAAGAGGACACCAAGCTGGGTGGGAATGTTGATCTGCTGGAGGATAGGAAGGCTCTGCAGAGGGACCTGGACAGGCTGGATTGATGGGTTAAGGCCAACTGTATGACGGTCAATAAAATGAAGGGCTGGGACTTGCACTTGGGTCACAACAACCCCATAAAGTGCTACAGGCTCAAGGAAAATTGTCTGAAAAGCAGCCCACTGGAAAAAGACTTGAGGGTGCTGGTTGACAGCAGCTGAACATGAGTCAGAGTGGCCAGAAAGACCAGTGGCATCCTGGCCATAACAACAATTTTCTGGCCAGCAGGACCAAGGCAGTGATTGTCCCTCTCTATTTGTCACTGGAGAGGCTGCACCTTGAATCCTGCATTACTTTTTGGGCCCCTCACTGCAAGAAAGACACTGAGATGCTAGAGTGTGTTCAGATAAGGACAACAGAGCTGGGGAAGAGTGTGAAGCACAAGTCTTTAAGGAGCAGCTGAGAGAGCTGAAAGTGTTTAGTCTATAGAAAAGGAGGCCCAGAGGAGACTTTTTTGCTGTAAAGGTCATAGTGGTGTGGGGTTCATTTCTCCCATGAAGTAACAAGCAATAGGAAGAAAGGAAATGGCCTCAGGCTGCCCCAGGGAAGACTTAGATTGGATATTAAGAAAAATTTCTTGTACAACAAGGTTATCAAGCACTGGAACAGGTTGCTCTGGAAAGTGGCTGAATCACCATTCCTAGAGACGTGCAGATGTGGCACTGAGAGACATAGTTTAGTGGTAGATCTGGTAGTACTGGATTAATGGCTGGACTTGGTCTTAAAGGTCTTTTTCCAGCCTAAACAATTAATAATTTGAGCTATATTACAATGCAAAATATTCAGCATGGGTGACTGGCTACCAGAAGCTAAAGCAGCAGCCTAACACTTTTAAGAGCAGCAGTTCCAGTAGCCCCCACTATCCCCAGTCTCTCCTGGGGGATTGCTGTCGCATCTGCCAGAACACCAGAAAATTACTGAAGAACATTTTAAGAGACATAATGACAGCTGAGATTAAGAAACAATTTAGACTACCTAAAAATGGGGTTGTTTAATACTAAACACAGAGTAATATACTCATGCACGTCATCCGTGTCTGCAGTATTTGTCAAGTTACACCATAAATCCATCTCATAACATGGTTTAAGGACACACTTTAATCAAATAAGCTATAATAACAAAGAAGTGTGATTTGTAGCATACATAGATTGCACATGAAATATCCTACCTTTGCCTCCTTTACAGTGAATTGCTACGACATTCTTCTCATCTTGACTCATCCATTCACGGACACTGGCAGTGAATTTCAGCATGTCCCTAAATACGAGGAAAGTTAGTGGATCAAGGCAAATGCCTACACAGAACTATTACAATGTATTAATTTCTTGACAAGACTCACTGTAGTGCTGGGACATTGTGGTCATCAATGAAGATCCTTTCCACCCTGTAGTGAAAGTACTTGGGGTCATAGCCTTTTTCACCTATAGGGAAAGAGCTGAAGTTATGCCAGGAAGGGAGAAAGATTGTAACAAAGAAAGTGGTTTGTAACACACAAAAGCTGGTCTGAGCACGCACTAGTGTCTAAAATACAGCAGCGTTAATACAGATTAAAATGAAAAAAACAAAAATGGAGGTAACTTGGCTAAAGCCATGCATGCTTAGCTTCTGGTTTCATACTTTTCACTTATGCATTAAACTTTATCTCAAACATAGTCATCAGCTAAACACACTTACTGCAGAGATTGTAGACTTTATAATGACCTGGATGTTTGGTGTCCAAAAATCTTGCAACTTCCTAAGTAATAACAAGTTCAGAGTAGTTAGTGCTCTACTTGTTATTTCCACTGCCCCCTCAACCCCCTCACCCCACAGGTGATCAACAACTGCGTTTATGAAAAGCCCTTGGAAAGAAGGCCTTTCCAACCTGACAGCTCAGGTTCTCATCTGGAATAAAAGTACTACTGCAGCTATTTTCCTGGGCCTATATATGTTTCTGCAATATCAAGAAGCAGAGCTCTGGAAAGGATATTATGTATGCAGACCTTTAAAGCAACTTTATTTAGGTGATTAGATTTTATCACCACTACTAGCCTGGGACAGAACCAACTTGATTTTTCAAAACATTCCCAAAGAACAGAAGCATCAAAGCACTTGTGTGTCCCCACTTTGAGATACAAACCACTAGGTTTAGCTGAGACACTACAAAATAAGCAGTGCAGCACAGTGGAGATCATCAGTCAGTCATTCTAACCAGCAAAGGCAGCAGAACTAAGACTACAAGACATAGGCCACAAATAAATTAGTGGAAACCTATAAAAGAAACAGGTTTCAGAAACAGTGAATTTGTAGGTAAGATTTTTACCTTTATGGGATTCCTGTAGAAAGACTGCTTCCCAGAAGATGGAAATGACATGGCAATAATTCGATCTGTTGGGAAGACAGCAATCACAAGTAACAGCAGGAAGCCCCCCTGCATATAAAAACTACATGACTGAGAAACATCTTTATGAAATGTCTTATTCTTACCCTAATTATAAGAACTATCTACCCTTTTCTAGTAGGCTTTCTTCTACATTTAGCATAGCTAGAGCAAGACAAATAACACCTCCCAAAGCATCAGCCACCATCAAGTGTCAGTCTCCACAGAATCACAAGTAAAAACACTGAAACTAAATAGTTTCCCAACACTGGTTCCCTAGGCCTCAGATAAATTTCTATCATTACATACAGCATATGCAACTCTCCCAGAAGGCTAATTCTGGAGAACAGCATCAGGCAGGAATCCATATTTCAAAATCCCACAGAAAAGGAGTAGGCCTGGTTTGACTTCATACTTAAATTTCATGAGTCTAAAACACTGTCTGTATTTCATGACAAGTTCTTATTAACTGAAAAACAAGTCTTCACAGAACATAACATGCTGCAAAGTGACATTTGTTTCCACAAACCAGTAATATAAGTGAGATCCAGATCAAAGCCATCTTTCATGTAACGCCTTTTGTTTTCAGAGACCTGACCAAAGAAAAAAAGTAAGAGTTAAACATCCACAAGAATGACAATGATCACCAAGTGTTGCCTGTTACTAGGAAAATTCAACCATCTAGACTCTCCAGCTAAGCTTGACTAGCAGAGCCTGATTTCATTACAGCATTATCCAAGAGCAAATTCTTTGTATTAACTTCTAGGCAGAAGCTCTGTATACAATTTCTACCCTTAAATATCAAAATTTTTTCTAGTGAAAAGAACACTGCAGATTCTATGAATTCTGCAGCATGAATCTGTCATTGTTATTTCAGTGTTTGGAGACTGAGGAAAAAAAGAATAAAGTTAAGGCTACTATAGCCAAGGCTGCTTATTCCTAAACAATAGGATAATACCTGAAGCTTAAAGTACCACTTGAAAACTCCTGATGAAAATAAGAGGCATTGACAGTGGATAGGGCTTCAACACCTAGATTGCTTTGTTTGTACACAAAATAAAGCATTGGACATATTAAAACCCCTACCTTTCCCCATGTGAGAGAAAACAGTCTATGTACACACAAGCTAGAAATTGTCAGTTGAGACACACAGGGTGTTGCAATCCCTTTGATATGTTGGCCTTCCAGGTTAAGTTGCTGCTTACTTGAGCAAAGCCAAAAATGACAAGGCTTTACTGAAGGTGGAGGCAAAGCTCCAGAGTCCTACCAGGGACAAACAGATGCACTGCTTGGGCAACACTATCAATTGCAGACCAATAGGCCATGGTCAATCTTGCTGCTTACCACTGATGCTGCCTGAAGACCGAGTTGGAAACAGTAGTAGTAGCTTAGAAATCTTAAGAGGCCGACTTACCATTCTCCTGGTCACCATTTCAAGTTGCTGCTTTTGTGAAGCCAGACGAAATACTCTTACCAAGATGACAATTCTCAGAATTCGGAGGAAAATAACCATTCTAGATGACAGATTCACCATGAAAGGAAATGGACACAAATAAACTTACAGGCAAAGAATAAAGCTGTTTCAGGGAAAGTTTAAAACTTTGTTTCATATGTTGAACTAGGACATCTCAGGCTGATTTTGGAACAAATACAATATCATGGGTTTATTGTTAAGGGGTTTTTGTGAGTACATGTTCTCAACAGCTAACAGAACTAGGAAATCCCCTACTTGTGCAGACTTCCACAGGAACCTCAGGCTAAAATGCAGCAAATTCCATTAACATTACCCATGTTATTATTACGAAATTTTTGATCCTTGAAGCTTATTCTCAACTACACACTGAAGTGTATGTAGCCACACTGAAGCATATGTAGCCACCTGTAAAATAACTGAAAAAAACCTAGGCACGCTAAGCATATCACAATTTGATTAAGAAACCTGAGAACAGATGAGTATATATCCTGTGTTTAATCATTCAGTAACCTGAACACTTGGTTTGGTTTGAGGAACTTTGAACTATTGTTGAACTTTGAAGCAAGTGAAACAAGCTTATGTGAGTGGTTCTATCAAAACAACTGAACAGGAGCAGCTGCTTTCCCACACTCCTAGGGACAAGGGCAAACTAACATTCAATTAATTCCTAAAGGAGGTAAGTATATAGCACACACATCTAGGTTTTGATAAATTTTTGCAAAAATGTTGGTGAATACCAACAGTAAGGGAGACAAAACTCAAGCTGAACACAGTCTGCCTCCCACTGATATGTAGCTTAAAGTCAGCAAGGTGAGGTTGTCCTGGATACCTGGAGGAAAGTTTCAGCTTTTCCCTAAGCTTCTTCCAAATTCTGTATCACCCTCCTGTTTTCAAAATAGAATTTCCTTGGAACTAGCAGCAAAGGAGATGAACCAATACTGGGGTGAAAACTCTGTAATCCCTCTCCCCACAACTCTGAGAGGCAACTCTTTGAGATAAAAGCCTTTTGCATTCTGCCCTTAAGGAAGTCAGCCTGTTAAGCATTAGCTCCCAGACTGATATCCAGCTGTCATTTTTAAATCCCTTTTATAGGTCAGACTTCAAGGAAAGTTAACTCATCCCTACACCCAACCAGCTAGACCAGATTAGAAACAAACCATACTGCTTCATCAGAGCATGTTACCTCTATGGTTTATCACTGAAATTTCACTTGTCATGTATAAGCTATCACCCATATAAAAGCTGCTCAAATTCTAATTATTCTGAGATATATCAGATGCTTTAAGATTAGTGTTTGCTTCTGGAGGAAGGACTCAGGAAAGAAAAGCAATAAATCCCAGTAAGGCTACTGGGAGTTAACTGGATTTTGTGAACACTACTGATATGTTAGGTGGGAAGACCACCATCTCAAGATTTGGGATTTGGTCAAATCTGAGATACCATCTACTGTCAGGTAGCAATATTTTGTTCAAAACACAATTTTAGAGACTTTAAAAAGAGAAGCTCTAAGAGGGCCTCAAAAATTGAATGGGTAAGATGGTAGGCCCCAGCTGAGCACCTTGTGAGAGCAGCAGTGTGAAATCCTCTTTATGTGAGCCAAAAACCTATTCTACATTCCCATCAACTTCAGTAAGTTAGAACACAAAGAACTTGCACACAGATCTACAGCCGGATGGGCAGTGTAGGATCAGGCCTACTGCTAGAATAGCCTAGTAGAGATAAGAGTGTAGATTACCCTGTCACACTGCTCTTTCCCCCTCCCTTTATCTGGGTGCTGCTGTAAGATGAAAGCTGCTTTAGAACAATGTGGCCATAGAAATGGAAGTAATAATTAAAAACGCCAATGAATGTTTAAAAAAACCTAGGAGGAAACTAGGCTGCAAAATCTGTTCCTTTGACAGTTTTCCTTCTTGATACCCAAGTTTAGCAAACACTTTAAGAGAAAACTAGTATTTAAAGATACTTGCCCAACTCTGGATTCTTCAATTACTAAACTTTTTGTTTTCTTCTGGAATACTGTTCTACTCTTATGCTCATTAGTCAGCTGAATTTGGGACAGGGGGGTGACTTTTTAATTATTTTTTTTTAAAGAGCTCGACTTTGCACTGCCTGATGCAAGAAACTTTCTCAAAGTCAAACCTAGTGCAGATAAACTCATCTTAAAGTTGTAGTTCTGTCTCCATCAGGAATGGATTCATCTCACAGATTATCATCTGATCAAGATACAGAAATCAGAAGGAAATAGGACTTGAAGCAGCTTATGTACATAAACAGCATGTTTCCTCTCCCCAGAGCATGGCTGAAAAACCCAGCATATATTAACATGAGGCTTTTGGGAAAGCAAAGTGAAGGAAACAAAGTGAAGGAGTTTGGCAACTCCTTCTATTGCAAGATCCTTTAGACAGAGATTCTCCCCTTGTTGTCTGTTCCATTTACTATGATAATCCAGCTCTCCTTTCTGACTTTCTTCAGATCATCCTCTCTATTAGGGCTACTGCACACCTTTCCCTAAAAAGTGCATGAGTCAGAGCATTTGATGGCCTCACTTTTAGTTACCCCAACTAGTATGTTCAGATCCCCTCTGCCTTTGAGGCATGACCACAGACCAAAGCTGTGGGTCAATCTTTCATTGGTCTGTACATGACACACTATCACAGTCCCATTCATGATCTCATACGCACACGTCTGGCTTAAAGGTGCCCAAGAAAATTCTTAGAAGATTATCAAGAAAAGAGCTCACTCTCACCAGCTACCATACCACTCTTACCTTGGTATCTGCTCCGCTGTATCAAGCTCTAAGAAGTAGTATGTCAAATTAACCAACAGGGTGCCCACCACTATACATGCATCCAAAATATTCAGTTTGGACTGGAAATAGTTCCTGAAGCTGAAACCAAGGAGAGTTTTAGACAGATGCCAATATAGATAAAAAAGACTGAAGCAGTCTTCAAGAAGAGAACCATCTATACAGAACTACTGCTGGAGACAAACTCTCCTGCAGTTGTTCTAACACTAAGACTGAAGTCTCACTAAGAAAGCAATCTTACCCCCTGATTTACACACAAGTTATGGCAAAGCTGATGTAGTTTCCAAGTGCTCACTTATACTGAAAACATTTACAGGTTGTTCTATAGAAGGGTAACCACCAACATACACAGCCAAGAAAAAACATGACTATTATCTATGACCAGAAAATTTGTCTACAAGACACCGTGTTCATAGTTCGATCTTGAAGTTTTGCTTCCTTCCTAGCTTGAGGCCTTGCCACATGGACTTAATTTTTGCTCATGTCTTACCCTTCAACAAACACTCTCAGGAGAACATCAACAAGAAAGAAGAGTGCTATTGCCAGGGAAACACCTTCAAGAATCTCTGTACCCTTCTTTCTCTCACTGATAGCCAGATCCAGAACCACAATGATAATGTCCACAATGATAAGTACAACTCCAAATACCCTGTAAAGAGAAAAATTCAAGTAAGTTTGAGAGGCAGGAATGAACACTTACCAACTGAACAGCACAAACCCTGATTTCTAAGCTGTTCCAGCAAGAGTGTGTTCTCTTACATAGATTGAAGCCTGCTTACTTAGAAGCTGAAGGTTCATTTTTAAGTGATCTGCACAGAGACCATCATCTATGTGGAACCATACATTTACCTCAGACAGCTGTAGTTATTAATTTATGTTTCCACAGCTACCTAGAAGCAGTGCAAACATGAATGCTTTAATGCATACAAGTATCTTTGCTGCTCTCACCTTACTAGGCTTCCCTCCCTCTCATAACTTAATACAGTCCCTTAAAAATAACTGTCTTTAATGGCTTGCCTTGTTCCAGCACCTAGACTACACACAACTGACCAACTGCTGGTTCAAAGGCTGCCAGCCAAGAATAAGCTAATAAAGAGGTTTTATCTAAGTCAATGACACTTACAGTTCTGACTTTCAGCTCTTCTTGGAGAATGCAGTGATATCTGTTTAAGCCTTACTTTTCAATTCTAGTACTTTTCTCAAGTTACCTTTCCTAAGGGTGACAAGGGATTCAGTACTTTCAGACAAAGTAAGCTGAAGTTACTGATGTTTAAGGAACTCTCCAAGTTCTTACGCCAGAAATGAGAACTATTTTTACCTTTCCCATATCATTACAAACTCAAGCTTTTACCTGAATCCAAATGACATCACAAACGGAGAAATTTTTTTTCTAGTTGCACTGCAAGAGAAGAGAACTGATATCAAGAAAAGTGACATTTTGCTACAGCTATCAGCCACAAGGGCACTGTTATATTCTTTTGTTCACATTCCTTTGGTTTTAGTATTCTGCATAGTGGTGATTTCTCTAAGATGAGATTACTCAGTTGCATTCATGAAGCATATAGGTTAAGAGACTACTTGAAAATAGTGCTTTGATCACTTGTTAGAAAAAGTATTAATCAGCTTCCAGACCCTAGAAATACAGGGGTATGTACTTATCCATAACATTATTCCTTGTCACGATTCCAGTGATGCTTGAACTCTGGCTTGGTAAGCTATAAGAAGTGGGTTTATATAAGAGCCATTGGTCAAGAGGAAGATTGGAAGATAAACATTGCTTAATATATTTAATTCCACTTATTAGCTTACTGTTTCAGACCATATTTTTTCCCAGGCCTGAAAAGAGCTGCACTTGTTAACAGTTCCTGTGCCTTTGAAATAGAGGAATACAAATCCCACTTTTACTTTAAAAAAGAAACATCAGTTTGGCTTTCAGATTGAAAATCCAAATATCTTTTAAGAAAAAGTGTTTCTGAAGCCAAGTTCTTCCAGTTGTGAGAATTTTTCTTCAGTCCTGGTAGTGTCTTAGCACTTGTTTCCAATTAGAGTCTTGTTTCCAATTGCTGTCTCTTTGGTAAGCTTTAAGCCCTTTGGTTTAGAACAAAGGTTTTATGTAACTATCTTTCTGGCTGGAAGCCTCTTTAGATTCCACCAAGAACTACGGTAGAAATTCTTGATGTAGAACCTGCAAACCTCAAGTGCTGACAGTTTGAAAAACAGAATGCCAGTCTGTTAGGTAATCCCAAAATTATTTAACTAGTGTAAGCATCAAGTCTTTTCTTAAACACCTAGAAGAAAACACTTTCTTTCAAACATATCACTAACAGCAGGACTTACCATTAGTCCTAACATACTGACAAAAAGTACTGATAGACTTATTTTGCAATCTTAGAAGAAGTTTTTGTCAGCTCAGTAATGCACTTGCACCCCAGTGATCCTGTCCAAAATACTTGTTTCCTCTAGGACAACTTAAGCATTGCATTTCACTTGGTGAAAGTGGCATTTCGATAACCCAGTTTAAGACAATGCTAGATACCTTTGAAGTGCTGAAGCAGCATCTTGCTGGGGTTACTGAATTAACCCACACTTTTCATTATTAGGTTCTTACTCTAAACTAAGGTACAAGGTCTAACCAGCAAACATTTGCATTCTTAAGCTGGAAGGATATATGTGGGTTGTACTACTCACTTTCCCTATAGAAGTCAAGGATGTAATATCATGTCTTGTCCTGAAGGTAGCTTAACATATAAAAGGTTTTCCTGATATTTACAAATGCCAAATATCTAAGCAAACACTGCAAGAGTGACACTAATGGTTTGCTGGTCTATGTCTGTCCAGTCAATCCTACAACTGTAGTGAGGACACCAAGATTTCAGTTTCTACTGTCTATGGACAAGCAACTCTTAACTAGGTACACTACAGACAGAAATATATACACACGCCACTCAAATTTGGCCTGTTAACATCTTAAATCAGTTGAAGGAAACACAGCTCATTTAATTATATAATTAGCTTAGAGCTTTTGTGAAATACATTTGTAAATTCTGACTTCTGAAATCTAGAGAAACATGTTGTCATATAGAATAACTGAAATAACAGGCTTAGGCTTACTGTTCTTGAGCTGCAGGACTTGCCACTGACTTGACTAAGTTCACTGTAAGAGTAACATGAGGTAAACACTGTCAGGAAAGAACTACTTCAAGAACAGAGTTAACTACTAGCAACTTCAGACAACTCAGTCTTGATGAGTGCCACCATGCTTATTGTTATGCCCAGATACTCATTCACTTCATTTTCTCACCAGCATTTTTATTCTTCTGTGCTCTCACACATTCATTCCTTTGGAACAATTTAATCAATGTTGTTTGGACCACCCATTCTCCATAACATGATGGACTTGTGTTCTTGGGTTGGGCTTTTATTTCTAGAGGAATAAAGAGGCTTCCTCAACTTATCTGTCTTCACTATGGACTAGAAGAAACGTCAATATCAAGCATTTTGCTGGGCTTATTTCTACTTCAACAAGCCACCTGCCTTCTTATTTTTGGCTCATCAGATTCCACTTCTGGGGGAAAGCAAAGAAATTTAGTATATCATTAGCTTACTTGATACAGTTGTCTGGTCCACTACCCTCATCACAACCATTCTCAATCTTTACTGTGGCCTCTTCATTTGTTGGAGAGCTGGCAAAGAAATAATACAAGTCACAAACTGACAGAGATGTCAACACCATATATTGCTACGCTTTGTTGTTCCAAAAATAAGAATTAACTGTCAGGTGAGCAGCAGCCTGAGCCGCAGCACAAGCCCAGTACCAGGGGAGGAAAGACTTCCCCCATGCTGGCACAGCTAAACCCCTTGGCTTGTGCTGTTCTATTTCCTATTAGGAGCCCATTCCTCAAAGGTTTTCCCTTTTCCCCCCCAGAAGAGAGATGTGTTCAGCAGTAGGATAAAGGGCTTCAAAACAGGGCATCCACAAGTCTGCTAAGGACTCAGCACTCCAGGCCCAAGAAGTGCCCGATATATGCATATGCAAAATGGCTTCAGAGAGTCCAAGTGACATTAATGCTGTTACAGTGACCTGCTTGTATAGAGAATGAATGTCTTCACCAGGAAAAGCCATAGCATAGAGATGTTTTTGTGCAGAGCAGGATACCAGGCCGGAAACTGGAAGACCAGAACAGGCAGCTGAACTACTGCTAGAACAGCAGTTTTTTGGGGTAGTGGCTGCTTGACATAACTTCCTTAACAGGGTCTCTTCAGATCAAGTTTTTGGTTTTGGTTTTTTTTTTTTTTTTTTTTTGAAGGCCACATGACAATTTCAGAGAAAAAGTATAGCATCAAAATCATCAAAATCCAGGAGTCTTTATTTTAGTCTTCTCCACTGAAATACTGTGATGCATAATAACACAGCCACAGTGTTTGCTAAGGCTCTGCCTCTGGTTTCGCTGCTTCATGGGCAGGAACAGCTACATACTTAATACTGATGTTTCCATGCTGTTCTGAGGCAGCCTAGCATGTTTGAAGCATTAGTGTAATAATTCTGAGGATTCAAATATTATTCATCCTCCGCAACAGACCATGCACCAGCACTGCTTCTGCAGTCTGGGCTAACCACCTTTTAAGCAACAAGTTTAATGATGCTTCTCCTCCAGTTTCAGCAACCAGTACTGATGTTTCACCATCTGCACTCAGTATCAGGTCAGTAGAAGAATCACTCCCAACAATCTTGGCATTCAAGCCTCATTTCCCAGCTCCAGTGTTTTCAGTGAAACTACTGTCTTCATTTTGTTTGTCAGAGGTGAAGCAAAGCTCTAGTGATGGATAGGCATTCAGGTTTGCTTCCCAGCTATTCTTATAGAATAGTCACTTAGGTGTTTACACTTACTGAACAGCAGAAACACTTCACTTATTAAAGCCTGCTACTGCTGCAGCAATTTTGCTGCAGGTCACTTGCTTATACTTGCAGACACATGAAGTGCACCAAATGCCACCTTCTCTTCTACTGTGATTAAAATATGCCACAAGAAGAATGATAAACAGAAGTGTTTTCAGTTAGGAAGGTAATCTTTAACACAAAGATAAAACAGAAGTCAAGTCCAAATACACTGCTTCTATAGTGCTCCCACACAAAAATTCAGTTCCAGATAATGCTTTCCTCATGGGGAGTTTGTTTTGCTGATCATACTACATCTACTTGTTGTCCAAGACAGAACAAGCTACTACAATAAGGCTTTGACTACAGGGGTGGAAGAGAATAAAAGGAGGACATACTAGAAGAAATTGTTTCCTTCACACACACTCTCCATACAGAGCACAAGCTTTTCTGACTCCTTATAGCTAAAGGCAATGTCAGACTTGAGGCTTTTAAAGCAAGCAGAATAAGAACATCTTGCTCTACAAGACACCTTGACACTCACTTGTAAGTCTCTTGACAGTCTGGATGCTAAAAGAGTGCATACTTTAATGCCATGGTCTTATTATACATGGGATGGAGACCCTGTACTCACTAATCACTTACTAAGTACTTACAAGTGAATCAAAACAGCATATTTCTCTCAAAGATATCCCTCCTCTCAGACAGCAGCACTAGTGGGAGAGTGGAGATAAAAAGATTGTATACTATATAAATGTCAGACACTCCATCATTATTCCCTTTGTTATATTTGAAGCACTAAGAAGCTAAAGACGGGGGACCACACATTCAATCCCAAACCCCCTCACTGGCAATGTTCATTTCACTCACCCAGATGATTCTCTCGGCTGGGTCCCTTGTTCATACTTCACAGCTGTCATTTTGCCAGTTGTTGACCTGCTGGCCTGAAGAGAAGCACACCGAATCAAAGTGAAACAGTACAAGAAACAGCAAAAAGCAGCATATTATATCATCCTCACGGTCCCAGCAGCCTATGCTTCGTTTTCAACTATTTCCCCCCATGGCTGACAAAGCTCAATCTTTTTACTACAACACTGGAGAGAGTCAAGGCACTCAGCACTCTGATGAAGGGTTTTTGACTACATCAAACATGCCACAGCGGTAACAGCATCTTTACCTCACGAAGAAGCACTTTGCCCTGCCTCAAGCTCTGAGCCACAGGAGAGCCCCAGCTGGCAGCTCTGGAGGGCTGTGGCCGCGGACGGCACCGCAGGGAGCAGGTTCGGGAGCTGTCTCCCAGCACACACCAGCTTCCCGGACGGGAGGCGCGCACTTGGTCCCGCTGCATCCCCCTACTGCAGACCCCCCGAGCCCTCCCCCCTACCTCACCTCGGCCGCTGAGCTCAAAGTCGAGCCCGGACACCGCCCCCGGCGCCCCGCGGACTCAGCGGAAAGTTGGGTTAAACTTCCTGAGGGCTGTATCCCGGCCGGCCCTTCCTCCTCCCGCCGCCGGGCCGTGCCGCCAGCCCCTCTCACCCGCCGGGCCGAGGCCGAGGAGCGGAGCACGAACACGCCTCAGCGCCACCGGGCCGCGGATAAATGTCCCGGCGGTGCCGCACGGCTGCACCTGGGCCGGGCCGGGCCGTGCCGGGCGGACCCGCCCGAACCAGCCCGCTGCCGTGGCAACAGCCCCGCCGCGCCCGCACCTCCTCCGCACCGCCCGCACGGGCAGCGGCGGGCAGCAGCCTTCCTCATCCCCCGGGGGGCGTTTGTGGGCCACAGCAGGGTGGGTCGGAGTGTTGATCTGCTGCAGGGTAGGAAGGGCCTGCAAAGGGATCTGGGCAGGCTAGAACGGTGGGCCGAGATCCAGCAGCATGAGGTTCAACAAGGCCAAATTCCAGGTCCTGCACTCGGGTCACAACAATGCCCTGCAGTGCTACAGGCTGGGGGCAGAGTGACTGGAAAGCTGCCCGGCAGAAAAGGGCCTGGGGGTGCTGGTCGGTAGCGGCTGTACATGAGCCAGGAGGCTTTGCTGGCAATTGATGCCAATGGCATCCTGGCCTGTACCAGCAATATTGTGGCCAGCAGGATCAGGGCAGTGAGTCCAGCACTAGTGAGGCCACATTACCTCCAGTAATGTGTCCAGTTCTGGGCCCCTTAAATTCAGGAAGGACACTGAGGTGCTGGAGTGTGTCTCCAGAGAAGGCAACAGAGATGGTGATGGGTCTGGAGCACAAGTCCTACAAGGTGCAGTTGAGTTATTTAGCCTGAAAAAGAGGCTCAGGGGAGACCTTATCGCTCTAAAACTGCCTGAAAGGAGGGTGCAGCCAGGTGGGGATCAGCCTCTTCTCCCAAGTAAATAGTGACAGGAAAAGAAGATACAGTCTGAAGCTGTGAGGTTTAGGTTGATGCCTGGAGAGGCTACCTAGAAGAGAGGATAGACAGTGTGAAAGGAATAAAGTAGGTATTTATTAAAAAGGCCTTCAAAGGATACACCTTGGGCAGTACAAGAGCCCAGCTGTGGCTCCACCCAAGATGGAGGTGAGGTCATGAGTTTTCACACTTTTTAAAAGTTTTGGTCCATTTACATATTGGGGTTAATTGTCCAATTACAGCTTCAGGTTATGAAGTCACATCTTCCCAGTTTGCTTTCCTCCTCAGTTTGTCTTTGTTTATACTTTTTGGGCCTGAAGCTGCAATGGTGTCTTCTTGGTTCTCAGGCTGGAAAAGAATTGTTTTATCTAACTAAACTGTGAAAAGAACTTGCCAACACTTTATATGAAGTTCAGAGACACACACCAATGCAGTACAGAATCTGAAAAATATAAAAGCTAAAACTTAAGATATCAAGGTTGAGCATTAGGAAGAATTTCTTCACAGAAGGAATAATCAGACATTGGAACAGACTGCCCAGGGAATTGGTAGATTCACCATCCCCGGAGGTGTGCAAGGAAAGACTGGCCATGGCACCTTAGTGCCATTGTCTAATTGATATGACGGTTTTCAGACACAGTGGGCTTGATGATTGCTGAAGTCTTTTCCAGCCTAATTGATTCTGTATTTCTGCATGGGGCCACACTACCATGAACCCACCAGACCCCAGCCAGCCCCACCATCTGCTTCTGAGTTCCAGCCTCATAGTTTTTGTAAATTTTGCTGCTGCTGCGGCTTGATGCTCTCAATGCCTTTCCCGTGGCATGACAGCTTTGAGAGGCTGCACTCGAGGCAGGGCCAGTGCAGGTTAGGCAGGGGCTGCAGGCCAGCCAGTTCCCCATAGCCTGTGGCATCTCTTGCCATCATCCAGGGCAGAGCATCGCCGTGAGCGCTTGGATTTTTACACGGCATTGAACACTTAGGTTTTCGCAGAATCGGAGCCTCCAGAATGTGATGCGTTACCCTGTGCTCTGCAGAGGCTTCACGCCTACCTCGTTACCAACAACCAAGTAAGGAGCAGTCGCTGGGCATCCCACGGTACAACAGTGCTGCTGGGGCTGCTGAGGCCAGGGCTGCGCTGGAGAGCATTTCTGCAGGACGGTCGACACCAGAGGGAGCCCAAAGCTAGCTTATAGCGGCTGCTCCCAGGGCTGCTGGGGCTTGGCAGGGAGAGATGCGCTTACTGATGGACGGCAGGAGCCTGTCCGGGTGCTCCCTGCCCAAAAGAAATAAAATCCTCAAGGTGAATGCTGAAAACAGAGAACATTTCTGAGCACTAGACTAAAGAGAAGGTTTTCCCTCAAATATGTAAATGTGTAAATACATAAATATCTAGTACAGACAGTGGTAGCAAGTAACAGAAACATGGAATCACAGAATATATGGAGCTGGAAAGATCCACAAGGATCATGAAAGCCCAGCTCTTGTCCCACTTCTGACACTTCAAGAACCTTGAGAGTGTTGTCCACACATTTCTTGAACTCTTGGTCTTGGTGCTGTGATCAGTTCCCTGGGGAACATGTTCCAGTGCCCACCAAAGCTCTGGGTGAAGAAACATTTTCCAATATCCAGCCTAGACCTTCTCAGACACCTTCAGATCATTCCCTCAGATACTGTCATTGGGCATCACAGAGAAGAGACAGTGCCTGTCCCTCCTCTTCCCCTCATGAGGAACCTGTAGACAGCATTGTGGTCTCTCCTCAGTCTCCTCCAGGCTGAACAGACCAAGTGCCCTCAGCCACTCCTCAGGTTCCCCTCAGGGACCTTGACCATCTTCCTTGCCCTCCTTTGAACATTTCCTAACAGTTTAGTGTCTTTCTTACACCAAACCAGCCCCCAGCACTCGAGGTGAGGCTGCCCCAGCTCAGAGCAGAGTGGGACAATCCCCTCCCTTGCCCAGCTGGCCATGCTGTGCCTGATGCCCCCCAGGACAGGGTTGGCCCTCCTGGCTGCCAGGGCACTGCTGGCTCATGTTCAGCTTGCCATTGACCAGGACCCATCCCCTGCACACTCTGACAGCTTGTCTTTGTTAAACTTCATGAGGCTGGTGCAAAGTGTGTTTGGTATATTCAGATAATTTTGTACCTTAGAAGCAGCTAAACAAGGATGGAAACTAAGTTTGATGATGAGAAGAAACATTCAATTAATTTTCCCTTAGTTATATAAAAAATTACATGTGTACATGTGCAGTGTAGGGAAAGAAAACAAAGGGAACTTGTAATTGAGAGAACAAATTAGAAGAAAGAAAAGACTATTCAGTCAAGGCAGGAAAGATGTTACAAAGTTTTTAAAACTGTAACAAGTAGCAGGTGCTCAGTAGTTTTTAGAAAGAACTATTATATGAGCATTTATATACTTCTAGAGAAAAGTCTGATGTTGCTGTTAGGGAACTGATCACAAATATTATTGGTTAGCAAGTTTATTAATAATTATACTACTGGCTATCTGGACTCATGCTATTCTAACCCGATGGTGAAAATATTATAAAAGCTATGTACACTTTTAATAAACATCTCTGGTTATACTGCAACTGGGGACTGCTTTCGTTTCAGGCTCTTAGAACAGGCTTGATCCCGTGGACCAGGTGGGGATCCCATGAATTACTCTCAGCAGGAATTTACACCTGCAGAGCACCTTTGCAGTGGAAGTTGTGGGGAGAGTCCCACACCAGAGAAGAGTGGAGAAATACAGAAGTGCAGTCTCGTTCTGGAAGCAGCAGGGTGTAAAGGCAATTTAGGTATTGAAGTGGACTTCTCACCGAACAACCTGTAAAAAACAGCAGAAGGAGGGGCTGGAGGTGGGAGGTATCCAGTTTGGGACCCAGGCTGAATTCCAGGGCCAGCCAGCTAAAGGTTGTAGGTACACTTTAAAAGGAAAAACAGCTCTTCCCAGTTTTCATCAAATAGGTAGATGCTGCATTGCCAGTGGTACTGATTGTTGCTGCTGCTTCTTTCAATGTTGCTAATCTTACAGCATTGGTGATGTTGTAGAATATTTGCCAGCTTTCATGTGTCATGATGAGCTTCCTGGTGGTTGATCTATTTTCTTAAGACCCTAACTTGTGAACTCAGATGACTAAAATAAAAACACTACCTTTTTACTAATAAAATTAAACTTCTATCTCTCAGCTGGTAGAGAAAAACATAGGAACAAGATCCAAGGTTCATAAAGCCAAAAATAAAAAGGAAGCATTGAAAGTGTTCTGGTTTTTAAATTCAAGACTTGTAAATAATTTTCATTATCTTTTTCTGGTTAAATCATGATGCTGATATTTAATAACTCTCAAGAATCTAGTTCTGATCCTCTGACAATTTTTCCTCAGTGTAAAATAGCTGAATTGTCAACAAAAAAAAAATACAAAAAAAGATTTAAATATTTAGTAAATAATCCAGTTATACACTGGCTAAAGAGCAGGATTAAGTATGCATTTCTCAGAGGGGTGATGACATACTTTGCATTCCAAAAATAACAGAGAAGGTGGTAAACAGAATCTCTTAACTTGACAGATTTTAAAATTGGTAGGTATTGCTCTTCCATATCTGATTCTTTTAAGACAGACAAGAAAAATAATTACATTTTTATTAAGTCTTGAGATAGCAGAAATATAAAGATAAATGGGTAAAAAATGAATTCTCTGCCAATATTAAAAACAGGTAGATCAGATGACCTGATGGAGATAGTTTGTCAGCTTGGCTCTGCTCCCTGAGAAATGAGAGCAGAATAGACAGAGGGTTTTGACTAATAAAATATTAAAGAACTTTAAAAGTAGAAGCAATAATAATAATAATATTAATAATACTTGTAAATCAACGTGCAATTAGGGGAAATAATTGTGTCAAATATATTTCTAAATCTTGCAAGTTTTACTGGTAAAACAGAAGTATTTTTTATTAGCCAACTGACTGGCTATATAATCGAAAATAACTTTGATTAAAACGGTTCAATCAATCTGTTCAACATTGATGTAAGTGCAGCACACTAGTCTTAAAATAACTAAAAGTGAAAGCAACCTTAAGCAATTCTTTTTCTTTTACTGAGAGATTCAGCTGGGATTGGGTGTTGTCTTAAACTGTTTAATGTTGTGTTGCTTTTTTTTAAACCATGGCCTGGATAAAATCCTGAGTGGTGAAGTTTGCAACTGACCCAGAGGTTGAAACGGTGATCAGATAGAATGAAAACGACTGCCTGGCACTGAGTAAGCTGTGACTTACATTCACTGTCAACCTCAGAACACAAGACCTCAGGATAATATTAGGTACCCTTTGTGCCTGAAGAACCATGCAACTTGTGTTAAAAACATTCTAGGTCTGCTTACAGTCCCTCTAACTCCCAGCAAGGCACCTGCCACCTGCATGGCCTGTGTGTGCACATGTCAAAAAGCTGGCAGGTGTTTCTGGACTAACTTCTCAGGTGTTGGGAACCACAGTCATCCTGACTGCACCCAGTAACACCATGTAGGTCAGACTTGGAACATCAGTGACAGAGGAAGTCAGCTAACACTGAAAAGTCCTGGAGCAACAGCAGGGGTTAGCCGGTGACACATGATTGTGGCATGTAGTTCTGTGACAAAAGGAGTGAGATCCTTGGATCCATAAACAGGAAAGATTTTGGAAATATTGGCTGAGCTCTTTATATAGCTCTTAATGTGAGTGACTTAATCACAATCAGACAGGGCTGGATCTGGAAAAAAGATGAGGTGCTCCAGAAGAAGTGTAAACAGACTTACACCACCAACATTTAGGTCTAGGAAAGCATTTGTTCAGCAACTACCTAATCTTTGAGGCAGTTAAATTGATTTGGCACCTCTCTGTTTGGTTGCAGAGATCCCTCCAGAACATGCAGTTCTGCTCCTGTCCTGATCACATATCTCTGCTGCTTGTCCCTGCCTAGGGCAGATCAGGCTCCCAAATATAGGCAGAGTTTTGCAGTTCCTGGAGCCCCCTCAACATGCCCAATGAGACCACCTCCACCACACCCTGTCATACACCACCCACAGCTCTTCTCACATCAGTGTACTTGTTCTACATTAAACTGCCCTGAATGAAATCTCTCCAGGGGCAGAACTTGTTCTTGCCCTTCCTCTACATGCCAGCCAAGTGCCCTGCTGATGAGTGTGATGTTCTTGTGCCATGTTCCTCAGCCCTGCCTAGGAAAAGCTCCAAGCAGCTCCTTGCTCCATGACCCTGGTGGGTTTCCTGCCCGCACACCTGCAGCCAAAGCAGATAATGGAACTTTGGATTCCCAGCCAGGAGCAAGCACACAGCTTCTGTGTTTTGTTCTAGCCTTTAGCAGGGAAAAAGGCATTTAGCAGCAGAGAGCTCTTCCCCTTCTCAGAGTAAGCTATCATGAAAATAAAAGGCTGCAGGATGAGACTTGGAAGATTCAGACTCAGGGGAAAAAAAATTAACAATACGAGCAATTAAAAAGTGGAAGAACGTGCTAAGGCTTATGGTTGGTTCTTCTGCACTAAATATTTTACAGCAAAACACCTTTTTCTGTAAGGATGTTCCAGTTCAAGTGGGAGTGAATTAGGTCAGGGAAGTTCTCTGACATGAAGTAGGTAGATCATGGAATCCACACACTCCCTCTGGTCTTGTGATTAATTCCCTTTGGTACAGCTATTCCTGACACGGGATTGCTGGGACCTGTGCTTGCCCTCAGGAACTTGCAAACTAATTACATTTGTTGTGTCAACCCATTAGATACTCACAGGCTGCATGGAGACTCATTAGTTAAACTGAATTATGTATTTTCTCTTTGAACGTTATCAAAATATTCAGATCTAGCATGTTTCATGGTCTGTTACCATTGCTGCTTCTTTGTACACAGATTTCTGTGGTTACTCCTCACTTACCAACCACAGACTTTTCATGCGCAAATGCCGGTTTCGATTATTTCATAGGTTGAAACTATGGTGGCTGATGTCATCCTGGTCTTTTAAATTTATCTTACTTTTGATGAAACCCTTTTTTGTTAGATTAAAAAACAATAAATATTTGTTTCAGATCTCATATATTAACTTTACTTTAAAGAACCTGGCAGCACAGATTCCTGCGGAGATGTATACTACCTCAAACATCAAGGGCCTGCAGGCCCCTGGTAGGCACCTCCAACACCTGCAGTGCCTTCAAAGGGGCTGGTCTGCAGTCTCTCCCAGTGAGCAGGGTGTTCATGGAAGGTGGGATGTGATAGGAAAGTATAACAATAATGCAAATGCATAGAGCACCTGGATTCACTGCAAGTAATCTGTTTGGCTTTGAGCTGGGTCCAGACTACTCTGTATTTTGCTAGAGCACAGGTAGGCAGTCAGACTCTTGCTGTGAAATCCTCAGGGTCTCTACATTCTTTGGAGCCTGAAGCAGTCTGCCTTATTTCTTGCCTTTCCCCTTTAAGAACAAACAATCAACAAGAAACTGGTCTTGGAAGAGTTTTGAGATGCTGCTACTGTCTTCCAGCTGCAGTGATGTTCCTTTGGGCTCTGAAGGTGTTACCATCCATCAGGTGTCATATTCCTGTCTTCATGCCATCAATCCATTTTTTCCTCACAACTGCAGGAATATCAAGAGCTCCCCTAGAGCCATGCTCTTCAGTCACATTTATCCACCAGTTTGCATGTGCTGGTATTGCATTTAATGTGTGAGTAATAGTTTTTTGTGACTACTATCCAGCATCTACATGTTTTTGCTGGAAGGTGGAGGACAGCAAGGTAGGAAGGTTTTTAGTTAATGAGACTGTTATTTTTTGCTGACAAGATCACTGAGTATCTTAAGAAGAGGGAACTGATCTCCTTCCAAGTAACTAAACAGGAATTTGCATTCCAGAATATTTGTGAAGAATATGTATTCCAGGAAAAAAAACAACCCAGTATTTATTGTCACATTGCCTAGGGATTTCAACATCTGTGAGGAAATACTGGTGATCACACAGTGTTCACATTCTTTATGATGACTTGATTATCTTAGCTCCGAGCTAGTGGAGCAGTACCTGAAGACACTCTCCTGCTAGACCCACCTTATGTGCACTCAACCTCATGGCAACCCCTCTGTTGTGCTTCAGATATTCCTGAAGTTTTCTCTAGCCTGAGAAAACAAGTTAATCATGAAACAGGTATGCAAGAACCACATTCCAGCTGAGTGGGATTTTCACATGCAGATGTTGCTGAGGCAAACATTGGGGGAGGCCTAGAGGCAGTGTGAGTAGTCCAGATGTCTTGGCTCTGAGAGATGTTTTGGCAGCCACTGAACAAAGGTTGGAGATTGAGTCCTGCTCCTGCAAAGCTGCAGTGACAAAACACACATGTGAGTTTCACTGACACTGCAGTTTCACTGCTCCCTTCTGCCCTGGGACCAGCAGAACTTAATGCTATTAGCCTTATGCTCCCTAATCATATAGCCCTGCAGACAGCTGCAGGCACTGACTGTGCTACCCACACCACGACTCCCAACACTGACACCACAGCCTCAACCCTGTCTCTGATCCCACCTGGGATCAGGAGATGCTCACAGGCCAATGAGATTTTTGGCCACCTAGACAAGAGCATAAATTGTTGCACAGCATCTTGAGCACTGTCTGGATGGATCCAGCTGAGAAAGAGTTGCTGCTGGTGGTGAAAGCCCCAGGGGATGATGTGCAGCCTCCCTGTGCTCCAGTGTGCAGTATCTGAGCACCCTGCTGCCAGCTGCAGCTCCTGGCCAAAGGGGCATAAAAAAGTGCCAAGTACCTACTAGGGAGAAGAGGAAACATTTCACTCACTTAACTTCATAGCTGTCAAAACCAGTCTTAAACTGGGGCTAGAAAACAAGTGAGAAGAAAAGCACTGCTTACATAATCCTTTGGAAGTGAAATAAATCAGAGTTCTTGCGGGAGAAGAGGAATGCAGTTTTTAAGGAATAAAAAAAACTTAAAAAAAAACTAAAAAAAACTGTACTTGGTAGTAGCTGAATAGTCCTGCTTTCCTGTAGAGTTGCACAGACATTTACCATGGGTTATGTGCCTTGTCTTCTGTGCCCATGGTCTCTCCTCTGAACAAAGCTCTGTAAAATGGAACATTCCTGCTGTTTTCTTTAAAATAATCTGTAATTCCTTGGCCATAATGCAAAGGGAGGCACCCATCTGTTTGGTTTTGTGGTTTTTTTCTCTTTTCTGCAAATGTCCTTGTTTGTTTTAGCTGGCAAATCTAATCATCCAGCTCACAGGAGAGTTACACAATCCTCCTGAGATTTCAGTCTAACAGCAAATCTTGCTTAATACCCCCACATTCGCTTCTTGCTTCAGATTTGTAGCTTCTTTGGCATTACAGCTGTGCTCTTATAAAACAGATTAAACAGCAAAAGGAATGCTGAATGGAAAAGCTGTGTTATTTCCACCTTGCAGGACTTACTGAAATGATTCTGGCTGTGTTAAAACATGAGCCAAAACTCCCACAGGGAGCATTAGTCTGAGTGATTCACATAAACACTCAAAGAAGTCAGTCTTGATTGAGCTTCCTAGTCAAGGTAGGTAATAGTACACAAGCAGCAAAGCCCCTCTCCCCTCTCCTTTAGAGAGCACTGTTGATAGAAACTGCCGGTTGTTTATTCTCACTGGGAAGCAGCAAAAGGAGTACTGGGTAACAACAGAAAGCTTGGGGTTTGGGTAACTCCTTCACACAAGGAATTGCAAGTTACCTTTTCTGTGAAACTGCCTCGTGCTGTGAAACATTCTTCCTCTGTGCCCTTGATGTGGGTCATCGGGAGAGGAAAATCTCATCAACCTCTTGAAATGCAGCCAGGCTTATAATCACTTTCTTTTGCAGTTGACTTTTAAGGGAGATAATCTTTCCAGGAGGAGGTGTGAAGAAAGGCAAGTTACAGGTATGTGCATTTCATGTGTCTTGGTAAAAGGTGTAGATGGAGTTGCTTTCTTTTATCTCTGTTCTGCACTGTCTGGTTTCCAGGAGCTGTCACTCATCCCCACCCTTCCTCGTAGCTTTTTACCATCTCCCATGGGCACCACGTGGGGTCTGACTCTGACCTCAGCACCACGGCTGCAGCCACCGGCACCACTGTGGGGTGGTGCGAACAGCGCCAGTGGTCCTGGGCTTGCAGCATTCCCCTGCTGCAATACTGAACTCTTCTTTCTATGAACTGGAAAATTTCCACAGACTGAGGCACCTACCTGCACGTCACCTTTTATAGGCAATTTCTGTCGAGATCTTCTTCCCTTGGCGTGCTTCGAGCCCTGCCTGCCCATCTTGGCAGAGGGCTCCTCCGTTGCAGCGGCTTTGGGTGGTTTGGAAGCAGCTCTAGCATCAGCCACTGTGGGAATGCTGATAGAGCCATAGCTGTAACAAAGTACATCACTCAGCACAGAGCTGGGGAGCCAAGTTTCTGCAGCACTTCCAGTTGAAGCAGGGGAGTTGGGTTTAGACTCTTTTTCAGATTTGTTTTCTTTATGATTTTGTTTTTTGGGTTTTTTTTTTTTTTAAAGCACACTGTGAACAATTTGTACTGTTCACTCACATTCAGCTGCATGTACCCAGTCGCAGTCACTTAGCATATTTTCTAGCCAAGACTCTCCACATCTGTGTGTTGGGGCAGATTGCCAGTAGATATCTTTTCCCCTGAAATCCAACGAAAAAGTATCTCATGTCCACTCTGTCACACCTGTGACTTGTCCTCCAAGGAAATCCCTTCCTCACCAGACCACTGCAAGGAACAAGGAGGAGCAATGTCTACAGTAACTTTAACAGGAGGCAAATTCCTCTTAATTCTACTTTGAGAAGTTTGAACTGAATAAACCCTATGGAATTTTGACAAAAAGTACTCAAGGAGATATGATTGCTGAGCAACTCTCTATCTGTGTGGATACCTGGGAGGAGATACAGAGGCTGCTGGAAAGTCACACAGAATATTTATTTCTGAGGGGAATCAGGAGCAGACCTGAGCCTTTATCCCTATCAGCATACTGCACTGGTGCTTCAGCTTGTCCTTAATATACACCTTACCCTGATTTTGTCCTGCCTGTACTTTCAAGCAACCTCCTTAACAAATTCTGTAGCATCTCGTGGGGAATTAAATTTAAGTGTGAGGAGAGATTAAGTTGTGAGAGGAACTAAAAAAGCTTCCATTACAGTCTGTCAATGCCTCTTTTCAGGTGATAAGAAATGAGTGCGATGATGCACTGGTTGCTGCTGCTCCTTCTCCTGGCCAGCTTTGGCTCACCTGCACCCAGGTTTTCGGTGTGTATCTTTTAGCTACGTCTGTACACTCTCTCAATGATTCACCACTCCCAGTCATGCAGAGATAGATACTCCCCCACAAGAGGGATGGAGACCTGCAAGAGCAGAGCAAAAAGGCATCTGCCTGCAGCTAAAGGAATGGCATTAATGGATATGCAGCAGTCTGGGAGACTGAACCAACTTTAGTAAGAATTCAAAACAACAACAAAAACAACAACAAAAATCTCTTTTTAAAATGTATTTTTATAGCCAAAATATCAGCTCTTTTTTCAGTTTTACACAAAACTCATTCTGGAACCTTGCTGGTTTTGCTCATCTGCAGTGCAAGAGCCACGTCTTCCCTCTCTTGTCAATCTAAGCACTTTTATAGTTTGCAAACCTTCCCCTTGAGCTCATCAAGTGGGGGTCAAGACAAATTATTTTTGTCCAAAGTAAATTTTTGTGCATCTGATCATATTCTGGCATGCTCTGATCAATGCCAAAGTTGTTGCAGAAGCCCCTTTTCCACTGGGTTCAATTCAACAGCTCATGCTGTGCAAGATGTGGACAACTTAGGAAGAGATCACCATGAAATCATGTTGATTCACATAGGCGGTGTGACATGCTAGGGTCAAGAGAAGACAGAAGACTCCTTTCTCTGTGTCTCTCCTTACCTCTGACTGAAATGTGTGGGTTTTGTTTTATTTTCTCCATAGGACAAAGATATCTGCCTCCTAGACAACAATAAATTAAGACAAAGGTTAAAACATCTTCAAGACTTGCTTTACTTATATGAATTGCAGCTGAAGGACATACTGGAGAACACTTATCACAGAACAAAGAGTGAGCTATTCTCAGGCAACAGGAGTGTGCAGCATGAGACGCTTTTACCCACAACCAGTGGAAATTTGATAGTGTATGACCAAGGTACAGTTTACAGTAGCGTGACACAGTATTTATTTCTCCCTGTGTCATATTTTACTTCTGCTAGAAGTTTTAAATTTTTTTAAAGTGGATTGTGATTTAAAATACAGATACATGGGAAGGAGAAGGGATGACTGGTTGCCCTGATATTATAAGATGTCCCCTGAGGATAGAGTCACTTATTCCAGCTGTAGGCAGCTATTACCCAGGTACAAAATGGAGACATCTTCAGCTGGGCTTCTTACCTGCCGAGAGGAACAGTCACCTCTCATGTTTTCCATCACATTTACTTTAGACATCTGCTTTAGGAAGAGATGGGTCCTGCTCTCGAAGAGCCCATATTCCCTGAGTGACTTAGGGAAGCCCAGAGTGCCTGGCTCAGCTGCAGGCACTGAGACCTGTTTGGATGAGCCAAGCCTCCCTGTTCCTCAGCTCTCCCATTGCTTCTGTGGCACAGGAACAGGCACGCCTACTTTGCTCCTTGACGTTACTTTGAGAATGCTGGCATTAATGTTTCCTGTGGCCATGATTTTAGCCTTTGGGCATTACACTGAAATTGTGAATCACTGAGATACTGAAAGGCTGTCTCCTGATACAGCTCTGGTAGAGCTGGACACAGGAGTTTAGCCTATTATTTTAGAAATATTGTTCCCTGATCTTATCAGAAGTACAGCTGAGGTTACCCTACCTTCCACATGGAAATTAGCTTCCCTGCAACTTATTTTGCTAACAGATAAAAGTTTCATTCCCAGGCTTTCATGATATAGCCCCAGGCTAAGCTGCAGCTGTCCTGCATCTCACCAAGGATTCGGACATTATTCCCTCAGATGGCTATAAAGGCTCTCAAGCCTTGGAGCTCTTTGTCAGGCTGGCAGTTTGCAAACCCGTGTAGCTACTACATTGCTGCACCATTTCCTTTGACTTCACAGGGCCTGCAGAGCTATGCACAGGCTGGCCAAGTGTCCTTGTCCCATACAGCCTCTCAGTGACATCTTCTCTTGGTGGCACATAGCCCTTAGCTTTGTCCCCAGCCCATTTAACAAGCTGATACCTCTCTGCCCAGATTGCTCTGCCGTGTATAGCCGGAAGAGCACCACAAGCGGCTACTACCGGATCAAGCCCAGAGCAGACCGAGAGCCTTTCCTGGCATTCTGTGACATGTCTGACGGCGGGGGCTGGACTGTCATTCAGAGGAGGAGTAACGGCAAGGAGAATTTCAACAGGTGGGGGCATTGTTCTTGCATCAACAGGGCTTGCAGTCAGGCCACCAGCCCCTACCCCTGTCCTGCTGCCAGGCAAAACCCCACCCTTGAGACGAAAGATATACAAGACTGTATATTAGCAATGATGCTTTAAGATTAGGACAATCTGGTGGTACCTATAGGCAGCAGGGGGTCATTTTCAAAATGGATCTGTAACTTCTTCTCCATGGGTTCTCTGCATTTGAATGCGTATTTTATCATTATTGAAGAGTGCCAAAGGCTCCAAATTGGCAGGTATCTGCTACCAGTGCACAGACTAAGACCTGTTGAACTAATCTGTTCTCTTATCAGGAATTGTGTTCAACATGTTGTAACGTTTATTTTCTATCATATTCAGATAATTCTAAAAGATGGCAAACCAGATTGTCCATTTCCTATTCAAAATCCCAGAGAGGTGACTTTCATACTAATATTTATAGGAAGAGTAACACAGTTAAGAAGAAATGTCCCCATGAAGGTTAATTCACTATCACAGCACACACAATTCCAGGGCATATCTAATGCCTCCTGAGTCTATGCAGTGCATTGTAAAGCTACCTCAACTGCTTGTAAGCCAGCTTTCCCAGAGAGTGGTAGCTATCTAGCCATGGTAGTTCAGGTGAAATAAAAAACACCCTTACGAGGAGCATTGACTAGTATGTAGGTCAGGCAGAATGAATATCCATAACAACAACATGAGAGAGGGAACAAACATACGGTTACTAAAACTGGAGATGATGACACACAAGGAAGTATATGAGAATATCAAAGGTAATAGATAGTGAATTATGACTTACTGAAGAACAATATCAGGTGTCTTGCTGAAGACCAATGTGACAGCTGCTGCTTTCCCTTTCCATTTAACTGGAAACATTAGTCTGCGAGCACTGCATCTGGCAGTTTGAAGGTGTGATCTCCATATATGTGTGTGCACAGGTTTAGCAGGGGAAAGAGAAAGCTGCAAGTTCTATTCATTTCTAAGACAGAGTGACAAATCTCAGCTCAACTTGTAATGAGTTGGATGCTTTTTAGAAGAAAGTACCTAGAGATACAGATGAAGTTTTACTTGTTACCATACTCAAGTGTTATAAACTGTCTGATCCCCTCTAATGATGAAATTGATATCTGTATCTCTCTGCAGGAAATGGGATGATTACAAACTGGGATTTGGAAAATTCCAGGGCAAGAATGATGAATACTGGCTGGGCAACGACCACATCCATGACCTGCTTGCTAGAGGTCCAAGTATTTTTTCTCTATAGATTTCTTTCTAATTTGAATTAGGTAGTTCATCTAACATGACACAATTTTATGTTTAGGAGAGAACTCATTAAAGGTTGACCTGATGGACTGGCATGGGGAAAGACGTTATGCAATCTATGAAAATTTCCAGCTTGCAAATGAGCAGGTAGGAAATGGAGAGAGCAGTGATTTGCTTGCTTTGGTCTGTGAGGGTAGGGCAGCTGCATACACAGCATCAGACCAGTATCAGGGCTGTATCTACAGCTCTGCAAAACTTATCTGCTCTGGTTTCCTGGCCTTCCTAGTTTGTCTGACTGACAAACAGCCCTGGGATCAGAGATATAAACCTGGGACTTTTTCCTTACAATTGAATGCCTGGGTCAGTGGGTGACAGGATCATGTGTTTGTTGCTAATTCTGCGGCTGAACAGAGGGCAGTTCCCTGCCACAGGGCACAGGGATTCCCACATGTATTTGCCTCTGGTCTCATGATTAAAAGAGAGTCTCCTGTGAGTGAGAAGACCCTTAGGGTTTGAACCTATGCAACTAAATGGAACTCTTTTCTCCTGTTTCCTAAGAGTGTCTCTGACTGTCACATAAAAGGTGAATGCCAGAGCAAATCCTCTCAAATTTGTTTTAAAATAAAATGGGGAATTATTATCAAAGCTTTTAAAGAGCAGTTTTAAGTTCCTATCTTGAAGAGAGGTACCTGCAGCACTACACCTACTGCTACAGACACAGAAGCCCAGAGACAAACACACCCTGTATTTTCATATTGTGCTTTCTGGCTGTAGACAGTGTCCTGTTCCATGCAGGTGCTGTTGTTTGCAGACTTGCCTTCCTGAACACTCTACATAAGTAGCCCAAATAACCAAGGATACTGCATGGACCAGTCCTAGTTTCAACTCCATCACTGCTCCAGAAATGTTCACATTGCACTCAGTTTGCAATTAGAGATTTCTTATGAAAAGTTTGAACAGCTTAATTTTAGTACCTTACTGCCATTTTTCATAAAGAAATGAGGACGATGATGACAGGAGAAAGGTCACAACACAAAAGTGATCATCCACTTAATATCAAATATCTCTTTGACTTGTTAGCTATGCACAATGGAACTATTACTCTTAAGTATTCCTGCCAGGACCAGACCATAGAAATCAGATGGATTCTAGTCCTTGGAAGTGCAAAATGCCTAAGCATTTTATTGTAGCTGAAGAACTGATCTGTTTATGAAGGCAATTACTTGACACTTGGCAGTTTTCTGCCAAGAAAAAAGGTTTTTCTGCTAAGTTGCTCTTGGTCGGCTAGAAAGAGCTTTCCATCTTGCTGTAAAGTGTATTAAATGGTTGTTGAATGTCAAAAACCCTGAAGCCCTTTGTAGCAGCAGCAGTAATTACCAATCCCTTGTGTAGGTTTAAGTCCTGCATTGATCTACACTAGGATCATTAAAGCATGGAGACAAAAGTCACCCTTGACTTCAAGTCATGCCTTTGACATTGAGTGAAATGTCCAGAGCTAATTTGACCTCAAAAATGTGAGGAAAGTTAGAAAGAATGGGTATCAAATAAATGTTTCACATATTCTTGCAGGACAATTACAGGTTATGGTTTGGCACCTATTCTGGTAATGCTGGCGACGCTCTGTCTGGTGGGAGCAATTTTGAAGATCAGTGGTCAGCCTCTCACCGAGGGATGCAGTTCACCACATCTGATAAGGATCACGATCAATTCCTGACAGGCAACTGTGCATCAGAGAACAAAGGTGGCTGGTGGTTTAACAGGTAAGGAAAACAGCTGATTCCCCTCGGATGCATAGGGTGTGGGTGGCTGTACAGCTGAGAGGACTTGCCTGCCTTACAGCAGCTGGAGGTTGCTGTGTGCACTTGCCACCTCACACAGCCAAACCTAAGGTGTTCACACCTACAGATCCTCAAAGGAAAACAATTTACTTCTTTTATTATAGCAAAGCAGGTTAAGCTGAATTCACTTTAAGAAAACGGGTCAGAACAAATGCGCAGGAGACAATGACCTGGAAGGAAAAGCGCATGGTTAAAATTCCTGAAAGTGCTTTGTATTATACTCCAGTGAAAAAAACAACTGTAGCCAGTGTACAAAGGACATTTCCCTAGAGTGAAGCATGTCTAAGGGCAGAGCTACCCCATAGCAGTTACGATGATATATTTGCTGTTGGGGCATATTCCACACATCAATGGATAGGATTCATGTTTAACAGCCCTGGAAACAGGGATGTAACACTCAGATTTTCTCTGCTTTACTGCAGGATGAGCCTCTTAGACCAGATTCTCATCACATACCAATTGAAATTGGTGGAGCTACAAAAATGTACATCAATAGTAGGATTTAACTTGAAAATACATCTGCATTTTTAGGTGTGAATATGGAGCTGCCTACACTTGAGCTAGAGCATATCAAATGGCACTACACCCCTTTGTTCAGGCCATGCAGTTCTAATGTCCATAGTTAATACATCTGAAGGTGCCAAAAGGCTGCATTATGTCACCAGTGTAGGTCTTTAGGATGACCCACATGTTCCTCTGTGTTCCACTAAATGTGTTTAGTCCATCCTGCCCTGGAATATCTAAATATATTTTGTGTGAGAATGGTACTTCACTGCAATGACGCAAGATCTTCTCATGCTAAACATAATGCCCTTTTTGTCTTTCCTAATTATTCCAAGGTGCCATGCTGTAAACCTCAATGGGCACTACTACAAAAGAGGGAAGTACAAGGGACCCCATGATGATGGCTTGGTTTGGTCTACATGGCACGGGATGTGGTACTCACTGAAATATTCAGCCATGAAAATCAGGGCTCCGTTCTTTGTCGACAGCGAGAGCGGAGATGGTGAGAACAGTCAAGGGAGATGAAATCTGATGCTTTGGAAAAAGCACAGGCTGTAAGTTGATAGCCAGTTCTCTGTTGCTGCCAATTGCCAAACCTGCACTTGATAGCTGGAGTTGTACCTGCTTCTGCTACCTGAAGCTAACAGCACTAGTTGTTTGAGCAAGCAACAATTTTAATAAAAATTAAAAATATGCATCTCAGTCACAGGATAACCAGTGATTTCTTTTTGAGCAGTTTTCAAGACTTTGTTGGAGAATGTTTATTGAAAATTCTCTGGACTTTGAAGGATCAAGCATGTCCTTTAATCAGTCTATACTTTTCAAGGTCTAAACCTTTCTCATCTTGATTTTAACCATCAGTGTTTCAGTTGTGAGAACATCAGGATAGAAAGAACAAGGGGATGGGGAATTGGACTTCCATCCGGTGTGCCTTTGTTAGTGCTTTGTTCTGTATCAGAAGAATGTTTTTAAGCAACTTTCCCTATGGTTCTAATTGCCACACTTCAAGTTGCAGAGTGCTCCTGGAGCGTGTGAAACCAAACCTGTGGATGGACATGCTCCAACCGCTAATGTGCATCCAGACTAAGGCTGCTTCAAAGTAAACACCCATAACATGGACAGTGTGGGTTCCATGCCAACAGATTCCCACAGCAGATCTACTGCTGGAGTACACCACAGGACATTAAAGCAGACAAAGACAATCCTGCCAACCAGGTTTAAGCCCCAGATTAAAATTAGTCAGATTTTACTAAAATTAAGGTGAGTGCAAATATTCCTAGGAGTTCCTGCAGTACAGTTATGATTAATTCATACATTCTCCTTTAATTTACCAGATGACTTTGCATTAGTGAAGAGGAATCAGAAAGTGGTTGAACCACAAAGCACACTGCTTTCATTGTCTCACTGGGGTGAAATGAAAGAGCAATAGAAATGACTGAAATAAATGGAATACTGAAATTTTATTTTCTACAGCTATTAATAACAACAGTTAAAAATGAACTATCTAAATGAACTAAGCACTATCAGCTTGATGCAAATCATGTAACTACCATGCTGTAGAATAAACCTGTTTCCTTTTTTTCTGATCTATAATAATTTTTTAAACTGGTATTTCTTTTCCATTTACTTGCTTTTATATCCATACATATAATTTGTATACATATCAATAAAGAGTGAAACAAAACCATCTGAGTAGGACTTAATACTTTTTATCTGGTTTTCAACATTAGGAATGTGAACAGAAATTTGGATCAAAATCTTGGAAAGCTCATAATACGGGAAACGTATTCTTTCAGTGTTGGCTCTGGTACTTTTTCACCTGTTGTCCTCAGTAGTTGAAAGGGTCTGCAAAGTAAGTTTAATTTTCAGTGCTCAAGCTGTCCTGGACACAATGCAGAAGCATGAGGTGAAGGTTCAGTTTAAAATTCGGTTTGGTTCCTCCGCTTCCTAGACATCCCAGTGACTGCAAACATGAACATCCCAGTGTAATGGGCAGTACTCCAGGGAGCTGTGCTCCTAAAGCCTGTGCCCTTGGCCAGACTGTCCCCCTGCCCTCTTCTCAAGCATGCTCATGTGGAATGAAATTTGCACCAACATGTCTGAAATGAGGTTGCCCTTGTGAAGAAAGGGCTGCAAAAAGGCAGCACTTATTCTTTCCCTTCTGATAACTACTTCTGTATTTTGATATTGTAAAATCTTAGTGCAAGGTTGTAATTGCATGTTGGGACATAAGGAATGACTTTGCGTGCATCATGACTGTGTGGCCCGATGCAGCACTGAAGGCAGAAAGGATAACTTTTGTCTAGGTGGAAGACACAGAGAAATGTGGGTGAAATAAGTTCATGCCTTCTGGCAGGTGATGCTCAATCCCATTCTTCAGTAGAGAGCTGGAAGTAGGGTAAAGACTGTGGAAACTACAGCACTTAGGGGACAGAGTTTGGCATCTGGCAGTTCTTTAATCAGCTGGTAACCTATCTGATAATGGAATATCAAGCTGGAGATGAAATCAGCAGAGCTTAATCAGACAACCAGCACCCAGTTCCCCAGTGAGTGAGCAATGAGCAATGTAAAGTCCAGACCACAGAGCCTGTTTCCCTGTGTGTCAGTAGGGAGGGGCAGGCAGTACAGCTGGACTGCCTTCAGCCAGCATCAATGTTACAGTGCTTTTTCCCGGCTCTGAGAGAGAAACGGGGGACAAGGTATGACAAGCTGGGAGGGAAGGGCTCTGCCCTGCTATGATGTAAAATGTACCTAAGTACATCTAATGCATAAGACAGCCCAACACTGGGACAAGTTTGCAGAAAGCAGCATGTGATTTAGAGCCACGTTCCCCCTTCTCTGGCCTCCTGTGGCAAAGGAAAACCCCTCTGAGATGCAAGGGTCACAAGGCTTTGTGTAGGAGCCTGCAAATCCCACAGCAAACCCCAGGAAGCATTTCAGAACCACCTTTAATCTTAATAAACAGGGTAGAATGCCACTAGCTGAGTACTTACTGGATCTGAGGGCTACCACCACACTCAAATCGCTCCCACTGAAGGTTAAGGGAATGCTTGCTGAATGCTGCTGCGCTGCACATTTGATCTCCCATTTCTCCAGGGTCTCTTTCCCATGCTGAGAGACTCAACAAAGCTTAAGCAGATACTGGAGCCCTGTAGCTCCAATGATGACGGATCACTGCTTTGGGGCAAAGGTACTTCACATTACAGACCTTACCTTAGTATAGGCAGGGTGAGTAACCTGAGCAGCAATTGTTTCAGAGGTCTGATTTCCAGCTCATTTAAGTCAATTTAAGACTCATTGCATTTGATTGCCTTTGGATAACTCTTCAAGTGTCAACATGTTCCTAAACGCTTTAAACAGCTTTTCAAGCTGACAGTTTATGGGAACACATCACTGGTACCAACAGGACGCTGGGCCAAGGGCTGAACATTGGCACGGCTCCTGGGAAAGAGGGAGCTCACATCACTGTGTGAGTCGGATCCCTCACTCCAGCAGCAACTGCAAAATGTTACCCACCAAAAAGGCAATTCAAACAGCCAGATTTGACTCTGGTGGCCAAATGCTGAGGCTTGCTCCTTCTATGTTGTCACAGCAGGTAACACCATGTGCTTGTCAAGCTACCTGTGCCAGCCCTGGACATTGCAGAGGGGTGCTGTCTCCCCCGCTTTTGCATGTTTCTTTCTAGCCTTCTGATGTTTTTGAATTCCTGGAGTCAGGTCCCACACACAGGTCTCTGTAAACAACAATTGTTTACATTCCTCCACAGAGGAAGCAGGAATTGATGGACCTTTGGTTTGACCAGTGTGGTCTGAGAGGAAGTTACCTGTCAGACCAAAGAATGAACAACTTCTGTAACATATAGAAATCAGAGTCTTACAATAAACTTCCTCTTTCTTCTGCCCTTGTTTGAAGAAAGGTGTCGAGCATGTGTGATTCGTTTCGTGTCGTATAGCGACAGGGTGCCATCAGAAACTGGCACCTAACACACAGTGAGCTGCTCTTCCTTCAAAATTGCTGTTGGTTTGTGGGGGAGCAGAGGGAGGAAGAAGTGTGGGCTTAGGAAATATCTCTCTCTGCCCAGTTTTGAGAAGGACAGCAGCCTACTTCCTGAGAATGGAGCACATGCTAATTTTGCCTTTACACCCACAAGGCAGGTTAAAGTGCATGTAGGGTTGGGCTCCTTAGGGGAGAGTTGATTTAAGACTATTAGTTCACTGCCACTGCCTAAACCTTTCTTCTCTTACTCCAACCTCCATGGGCAGCATTTCCTCCTTTCTTGTTTTTTCCCACTAGCATTCCCCTGGTCTTCGCAAAGTCCCCAGAGACACAGTTATCCTAACAAATGGCAAGAAAAGTCTTAGTCATTCACAAGGGCCTGAGCTCTGCTTCTGCTGTTAATTTGGGTTCCAACCCAACTCTAAGTACTTACAGCAGAATCTAATGGCAAATTTGTAATGTCTGGTTTTAAAATACAACAAAAAAAAAGCCATCATGGCTTTTGTAGCTCACTCTTACTGCTCTCTGTAATTCCCTGAAAGGAGTTTATAGCAAGGTGGGGGGGTGGTTGGCCCCTTCTCCCAGATAACAAATGATAGGACCAGAGGAAATGACCTCAAGTTGTGCCAGGGGAGATTCAGATTTGATATGAGGGAAAATTTCTTCACTGGAAGAGTAGTCAGACATTGGAAGAGGCATCCCAGGGAAGCAGTAGAATTACTATCCTTGGAAGTGTTCAAAAAGATGTGTGGATGTGGCAGTTAAGGGATACGGTTTAGTGGTGAACACAGTGGTGTTACATTAATGGTTGGACTTCATGATTTTAGAGGTCTTTCCCAACATAAATGATGCCATAAGATTCTCTGTGAATCACCAGACATTGTCAAGTAATTTTAATTTTTATTCCCAGAACAGGTATTAATCAAATAATCTTGTTGTTTGCTGGTTTTGTTCATAATTTATTTTGAGCTTGCCATAGTAGTATTGTTGTCAATATATTTACATTTAAAAATTTTAATAAAGGAAAGGATGACTATGGAAAGGATGCAGAATTCAACAGCTCTCTCACTGCTTTTACAGGTAACATGCTGCAGCGACATTTCTGTGAGGACCCAAATCTGATCATCTGTTTTCTTTGCCATCCCTGTAGCATGCCATTTGTACTAATTTCCTGCAAATATTTGTACATTGTTTTCTTGATATAAATATTGACAGTAAGAAAATATCGAAGTCTTGAATGATGCCTCAATTTTAAATTCACTCAAGTATTCAGCATCAATTGTTTGCACTTTCCTGTAACCAGCTAAAAGCCCCCCACCATATGAGCTATTTGAGCAACAATGACAAATCAATGCAGTTCACTGATGACTATCAGAAAAATTATGAAAACTGCTCACAGCTTCAGCTTTGTGCTTTCTAGATGGGAAATGATTCACTAATCAGAGCAGATGGCTGAGGATGCTGGACAGTGGATGCTTAAGTATCTCACAGTCTACCAGTACACAATCCACAAGGTGGGAAATGGCAGTGGCACTCATCATGTATGATGCACAAAACATGACTGCTTTACACAATAAAATCTATTGGCTATTCCTGCACCACACCTTAACTAACACGTTCCTTCCCAGGATACTTTGTGTGTCTTGTACACACATACATACAAAAAATAATTATATGAAAGCACTTTTCAGTAATTAGAAAGGAATATGTTCCCACAAACCACACCTGGGGCATTATTCCCTCATGCTGTGTGTGGAGGTAACCTGATTCCTGCTCTTTCTTCCACCAGAAGCCAACTGATCCTGCAGATCCTCTCCCACGCATGCCACTCCTGCAGGGCCGCCATGACTCACTCAGATCACCAGCTTCTCAATGCTCAGAGTACTTGTTTCGTCTTCTTCATTTGAGCCAAAATACCCAGGGAGGTCGATCATCTGCTGTTCTGCCTCCGTTAAGCCAAAAGTAGAATTGTCATAAAAGGCAAACTCAGGGTCCAAAGGGAAGCTCTGGCACTTGTCTCTTCGATACTGGCCAGGGCTGACGCTTAGGCCTTTCTGGGAATTATCTTTGCCATTTGGACCTGTTTCTTTCCGCCACACACCTTTGGGGTTAGGTGAAGGGCCCCTCTTACTTCGGCTGGGCTCAGGCTTCTCAGCTGCCTTCTCCTGACTGGCAGGCTGGCGGTCCGTGATCAGGTCCAGCTTCCTCACTGGGGGACCTGCCCTGTGGTGGGGCTTTGTGCCATGACCCTGTGGCTCACATCCCAGCACAGTGCAGTGGGGCTGATCCAGCTTTTCACAAGCCGGATTAGCATTCCTTGATTTTGGCCGTGTCCTGTCCTCCAGACCCTGGTCCCACGTCCTGGTCCTGGAGCTGTAGAGAGGAGTCTGTCGGGGTGTGAGAGTGGACATGCTTCTCTCTCTGAAAGGCCTGGCCTTTTTAGTTTCATGGAAACTGGCTGTTCTTCTGAACTGCGAGTTTCTGTGACAGCTCCTCTCAGGTAAGTCCACTCTATCCTGGTGCTTGAAATGACCTCTCCTTACCAAGGTTTGGGTAGGGCTCATTGCAGGATTGGCCTGTGAGAATGGAAAATCCAGCCTAGGGTGAGAGCCTTCTCCCAAGAACTTGGGCTGACTGGCTGTCTGGTCCAGAAATGGAGATTTGATCCGAAATTTGTTTGCTGCTGCCTCCTCTTGGTTCTCCCCGCTCAGGGGAAGCATCGTGGTGGCACCAAGAACCGTGTCCGTGAGAGGATTCTGAGAGACATGGTACACCTTAGTGGTCTCTGTCAGGCCTTTCTTCTTCATCTCTTTCAGCTGCTGCTGTGCCAGGCGGTAGCTGAAAATTGGAGGGATTATTTTTTGGGCATTTGGCTGAAAGTTTTCACTTCCAGAGGCATCATCATCTTGGGCAAATTGGAGGTTTCGCCTGTAGGTTAGGGGAATGTTAACAGGGGCATCCCCTCCTTCAGCAAAGCTGTCCCGTTGCTTGTTGCCTTGGCAAATGTTCTCCTCATCGGAGTTTTTCCGGAAGCCAGGGGAATGGACGGAGTTTCGTCGGACAGCGGTGCTGCATTTCTGAGCTCTGCAGAGCTTCCTCCAGAGGGTGATAAGAACAGTGGCAAAGATGATGAACAAGCACAGTGAGATACCTGTGATGGTAACTATATTGTTTGCTTTCTGGTCCTCTCCTGGCTGAAGAGAAGGTGGGGTGGGAGGCTGGACAGCTGTAGGAAAGAGCACACACATCTGTCAGAGTTGCACAGGCAACAGCATTTTGATATTTGAGGATGGATACCTTACTACCAAGGAAAATAACCAATTAATACAGTACAGGAAGTTGTCTGCCATTAAAATTTGCTCATTGGAGACGACTTACTACTTGATGACTTCAAACTGGCCCAAACATCTACTTACTTTAAATCAAGGCTCCCACAAACCTTTCTCCTGCTCTGCCATTTCCATAAGGTTTTACTAAATACCTGTAAAATGGAGGAACTCTGTTCGCCCTTCTTTATGAAATACATTTAGATTCCCTGTTGAAAAGTGACATAAAGGGGGTAAAAATAATTCAACCCAAGCTAGCACTTCAGGTATCATTTTAAAACTTTTTAGGAGAGCTTAAGTGGGTGTGAGAACTAAAATGAGTTTGAAGAGAGAGGCAGCATCAGGAGAGGCGATGCAACTTTTCTAAGCAGTCTTCTGAGGATGCTTCTATCACTGTCTGGTGCCACAGTCCCAGAGGACAAAACCTTCCCATGACACAGCAAGCTTTCTACTGAAAGTGCCATTGCTCTTTCTCCAGCATTCTATGGCTGATACCTTTCTGTTGTGTACTGGAGATGTGACTTCAAAAAGGGAAGAATACTCTGCAAACTCTTCTTCACTGAGAGGATAATTAGCCACTGGGACAGGCACCCTAGGGAAGTCATCATGACCACAATTCACAGACTGTCTGGATGATGCTCCCAGTCATATGGTTTAGCTTTAGTAGTCCTGGGGAAGCAGGGACTCAATGATCCTTATGGACCACTTCCAATTTGAGATATTCTATGATTCTAGCTTGTAAAGTGACTATCTCAGAGCTGTCCACAGCCCAGTTTAAACCTCTCGCTTGCCCATTACACCATAATATAGATGGCTGAACCAATGACAAATTGGTATTTCTTTTTTTTGAATGAGGTCTCAAGCATTTCCAGGGTAATCTTGAGCAGAATACTGTGGCCCTGATTTTTGAATGTTTTTCTTAGCCTTCTGATGTTTGCATTTTTGTAGTGGAGTTCTCACACACTTTCATGTAAACAATGATGATTTTGCAGTCCTCTCTAGGGGAAGAGAGAATTGATGAACTCTTAGTTTGACCGGTGTAGTTGGAGAGGTGACAACTTCACCCTCCAATTCCTGGTCACCTTTGAAATAGTATATATATCAAAGCCACACAATTAACTCTCTCCTTTTTTCTCCTTTCTCTACAAAGAGAGTTGAAGTGAGTTTCATGAACAGGCATGTGTTTATTTGTGTCGTAGAGCAACAGAATACAGCATGGTTGAAAGTGGATTAATTGGTCCAGTAGCTAACTTTAGTATCCATTAGCACTGCCCAAATTCTTCTAGTCAGACATCAGCTCCGTTAAGCTAAAATGAAGATTTTAATGGAGGACAAGGTTAGTTGAAGTTGGCAAGAGCTGGCCATGAAGTTGTGAGCTCAAACGAAACCACTGAACAACCCTGCCCTAATCTCTAGTTTTATCCAGAGCCCAAAGCCTTCCATCAGACTGACAGACAGTCAGCTCTAAGACTTGGCAGGTACTCCTGCCTGCACCACAGTGACTGTCCATGAATAGGAAATGTGACTGCAGAATAACAAGAACTGGACACCATGTACTTCCCATAATTCAGGAGAACACAGCAAGCTGGTAGTGCAGCTGTTAGGTGGGCAGGATGCACAAATGCACTGATGAACACAGGCCAGAAGGTCTCAGGCTGCTACAGAACAATTGTGCAGGATGCTGGGCTGGGAAGGGGATCCACTTGCCTATTTCAGGGCTACCTAACAATCCCAAGTCCTCTAAAAAATCCTGACATTGGATTAACTTTGATCTTTGTGTCACTTTGAGAGCTTGAAAGCAGCTTAAAGCAAAACCACTACCTGCTGAATCTTATAGGAGGATCTCTAAAACTTCCATTCAGTCCAATGCCCCTGTGCCAGAGCCTGGAGCACTGGTGTTCTGGATGCCTGAGCAGGGAGTGAACAAGCTGACCTCAGGGAAGTAGGCAGGCCCAGCATTTGCTCTGTTCAGAACCACTGCAGCAGAGCAATTCATTCATTTTTCATCCTTCTCTCAGTTATGTTTGCTTATTTTTCCAAGTACTCCATTCTCTATTTATAATGCATGCTGTGCTGCATTGTTTGGGGTACACAGTGAACAGCAAGTATTTGCGACCTTCCAAACAGGATTGGGTCCCTATGGTTCACTTCTCCCTCCACTTCATCGGCCCCTGCACGGCGTGATGGCCTTGCTTATCCAGCCATTGCTCCATCTGCTGGACTAATGACTGCAGAGTTACGCTGGAAACAGAATCTGTCTGCTTCGAAAAGCTGCAGGCTGCCAGAGTGGGAAGGGTGAGGGTGACACTCCCAGCTTGAGATCAGGCAGTGGATGAACACGGTAAAGTCACAGTGTCAAATCACTTTTTGAGCAAGCTGAGATTCACTGGGATGAAATCGTGTATGTGATTCTGTAAAGGAAGCTGCCCCATGTAGGAGCTGGAGGATTAGAAACCATGTGCAAGACAGAAGTGAGGTATTTCCTCCAGATGATCCCACAGCAATGGGTGCAGATGCAGGCCTCCTTTGCATCTGTTCCCCCTATGTATTAACCCTCCTTATTAACCCAGAGACCTCACTGGAATCCAGGGACTGTCCAGACCCAATGAGTTCAACCAGACTGCCACAGGTGTGCACACAGTGTATGCACAGGACTGTTGGAAACCATCATACATCTTTTACAGCTGCAGACCTGCACAAGAGGAGTGACCCCTCTGAGAAGCACCAGAGGCCTGTCATCTCCGTGCATGCAAAGCAAGGTCCACACACAAATCATGTTTCCAGCACATGTTCTGCAAGCAGGGAACCCCCTCCAGTGAGCTCCCTGCACCAAGTCTGCTCTCTAAGCTCCACAGGTGGTGAATGAAACCAGCTGGCAAAGAGCCAAACCAAATGATATACTTACAGACATACCTCTCCAGCAGATAGACAGGAGGCAGGGGATAGCACAGCTCAACAGGAGCTTTGGAAAAACACTAACAACCCCACTGTGTTTTGGTGGTTGCATTACTGCCCACAGCGGCCTCAGAGTCTGGCATAAAGAAGACAACTAGAGCAGGGCTGGTTTAAGCTGGGGAACCAAAGCATCTGAGTTGTTCCTCTCTGCTTTCACTCAGAGCTTTACTAAATAAGCAAACCCACATGGCCAGCATTTTCAAGTCATTGAAAACATTAGACCTGTTAAAACATTCCCAGTGCTTCATGAACACTGAAAACGTGTTCATCAAGCCAGCAATACCTGGCTTGATGGAATATAACTTTTAGTACTTCTTTGGGGAATCTACACTTCTTAGTATATTTATATTTTAGCATAAAATACTGAATTTTATAGTTTAGTATTTTTACAATTTTTAGTAATTTTAGTATTTAGTATTTTCCATTCACCCAAACTTTTGTTAAATACAACACATTTCAGTATACAGTCCTGACTGTATACTTCTGAGGCCTTCATCCTCAGACACCTTGAAGCTGGTTCTAGCCAACACTTCCATTAAAAACACAGTCCTCCCCTCTTCCTGCTCCAGCTGCACATTCTCTCCCCCTGCTGTCCTTTCCTTTTCAGTGGCACAAGCACCGCAGTGGCCATGTGCTAAACCACTCCCCACATCCCCAAACTGTCCATTTTTTAGCTGCCTCCATTCCTGTTCTACACACTGCACTTTTGCAAGCAGAAAGAAGTGCCTGCAAGCAGCCAAAGCAAGGAATAAGGCATTGGTCACTTTCTAATAGCTTACAGTATCTGTTATATTATAGACTGAGATCCTAGGAGCCTGCAGTTCCTGGGCATCTTTCCTTCCCTATCCTTGCCCCCTGTGGTACCTGTGGGATACAAAGGCACTGGAGCTGGTAGATCAGCTTTCTGATCTCTGTGGTCCCTTGGCATCAGCACACTCCTTTTCAGCAGGCAGTTTGCAAGAAGCAAAAGTTTTGCACAGACTGAGCACCAGCCCCCTGCTAAAAGAGGGCACTTCTCATGCCCCTCAACAGTGGCAGTCAGCACCCAACTATGGTGCTGGCACAACCTCATCCAGCCTGACTGGGGCCATGTGGCTGCTGTAATCCACCTATCATCTTATAGAAGGCTTAGGTCTCTTGTATTGGCACCCACCTGCCACCTGCCAGCTGTGGCCAGTTGTTACTGACAGGTGAGGGTTTATAAAAGCTTTATAAAACCTTACCTATCAATAACAGTTAGCCTGCCCTGTCACAGGCCAGCAGCAGTGGCAGGCTGGAGCAGGGGGACACCTGGCACTCCTACCTCAAAAAACTCACAGAATGTCCACCTCACACCACAGGTCCCAGCTGGAACCAGTACCCTTTTTTAACTGACTTCAACTCTTTAATAGGTTTCCACTGGAATCTTTGGCTGTCACTACTGAATATGTTCTGACAGACCCAAGATCTCTCTTGCAGGGCTTCTCCACTCCCTGGCCATCCTGGAGATTTTAAACTGCTTCCACTGCACCCATGGCATTCAGAAATATTATGCCCTGGAGCCCTATCTCCAGTGTCCCATAATCAAATGTACAGAGGCTCCTGAAAGAGAGATGGGATGTTTCCATTTCACACTTTGCTTTTGCCAAGGTGTTCATGGACCGGGGGCAGAGGACAGCAGAGCTACATACACACGCACTCCTCCAGCGAGCACAGCGAAGTTTCCCTCGGTGATCCAGCACAGCCTGGTTTTGCTGGCGAGGAGGTGAGGCACTCTCGAAAGCGCTCTCGGATGCCGTCTCCACAGGTGACACTGCATGGGCTCCAGGGCTGCCACTGGCTCCACGTTTCTACAAATACACAAGCTCACAGCAATGAGGAATGTGTCTACCTCCTTACTTTTAAAGACACAGCCATTTGTCTTCTTTTTGTGAAAAACAGCAATAAATATCCAAACAAGGCAAACAGCAACACCAAAAAAGCAAGCGGCATCCAGGGATGAGCCAAAACGTCCACTTGTTGTTTCCCTTTTTTCACCCCAGAGTCAGCCTGCAACACAGTGGTCAGTCAACTGGTAGGCAGGTTCTGCCTGGAATAACAGCAGAAGGAAATGAATCCACAGATCTTTGAAGTGGACTGGTAATTTATATATTCATCCCAATTCCTGTCTGACAAACAGCGCATTTACAGCAGGATAACTTGACTGACTGAAGTGCAGTTACTGCTGATTTATATGACTGTGACAGGATGATAAGCCTGCAAGGCCTAATGAAATGGCAACATTGGTTTACTCTTTATCTTCTTCTCAGCACACACGCGTGTTATTGAATCATTCATCTGACAACTTACAGGTCTCTATTGTTTTATTGCTTATGGTTAGGCAATTAACTCAGGATGAAATTTTGCATGTTCATTTATTTAAGTAGAGCTAGACTCAGGTTCTAACGCTATAATTTTTTTAAGTGTAATAAAATCCCTCTTTTTCTTAGTCAACATTCTCATCCAGGGATCTCCACATTTGAGCTTTACAGCAAAGAGTACCCAGAGAGAGAAAGATGGGACCATTCCTGCCCCTATCTGACAGCTGTGACACTGAGGCAGGGCCACAACTTTAAATTCCAAACTAATGCATGAGTTCAGGTGCAATCTTAGAAGATAAAACCCCTGGGGACGATCCTATGGGTCAGATGGCTTTGACAGAAAGAACAATAGACTACTTAACTCCATTTCACTGTTCACAGATAGAAAAACAGCTGAACAATTTTTTTTTAAAAAGTAGATCAGGTTGAATTTTGCTCTTTTAGATAATTTATGGTGTTGCTACTGCCAACACAAGCCGTGATTTCTAACTTTATTAATGCTGCTAGCATGCCCTGAGGCCTTAACCAAGTTATGATGTCAAAGCATTAGTGTTGCATGACTGAAAATGGCTTTATGATTTCATGTTTTATTGTTTGCTGCATTGTTCCTAGTGTGTTATTATTTTTAAATGTCTCTAACAAGAATAGATACAGCTGTATTTCAATAAACATGAAATTGTAACTGCTTTGGGCCCTGTTCTACACAGTTCTGTGAGCATGTCAGCATTAATGTGAGCAACCTAAGAGGACCAGTGGGGCTGCCCTCCAGGTGCAGATTCTCACCTACACTGCAGGATGGGGCCCCAGAGTTCGAGCTTACATTTGTGCTGGAAGCCATGGCTGCAGAGCGTGTGTAGGCACACACTCAAACACATCTGTGTGCCTGCATGCCCTGGGACATCTGCCTGGCCTAATGCAGAGGAGAGATGGGCATGGCAAGACACCCTGGTGCTGCCACGGTTCTAAGCCCACACAATATCAAGTGACCACCCCGGCTGTTTGTCACTGACTCCACCACAATACTGCAACATCCAAGATCCCAGGCTGTATTTCACTTTGTGCTCTTTGTGCACCTCTCTGCCTTCACCCCTGTCTCTGGAGCTGGTCATGAGCCCAAAGGCAGGCTGAGCCTTCAGACGACTCTGTCAGTTTGCAGCCATGTCAGTTCCCAGTAAGTGCAAAATGGAGCAAGTGTATGGTGTCAAGGAAAAGAGAATCAGAGGATGCCAAGAAGCAGGTAACTGAGGAAGTTTGTTGGGATGAGGAGTCCCGCAAAGATACAGACCATGGACAGTTTGCTAAACCACATCAGTTAGCAAGCAAAGCTATTAGTGAGGGCAGGAAGAAAAAATGTTCAGAGTCAGTCAAGGGCTCATTGATGCCTTCTCAAAAAGACTTCATGGTATCATACTATCATATATATCATAGGACCTAGGAACGGTTTTATTAATATCAGGATCACAAAGGACTCCAGCAGTGTCCCTCACCACTGGCAGAGGCGCTGTTTGAAGGACCTACCTCTTCGTAGACCTAGAGACTCTTTGTGTGAACAACTTGATGAGTTCCTGTCATAATTTCCAGTGCATGAGCTAACTTGTTTCCCTCTCTCCACATTTCCTGCTCGTTAAAACTACTGTTAATTAAAGTCAGATGCAGAGTAGACTCAGAAAGGTTCTGGCTGCCTCCAGTGCTAGCACTGGTGATAGTGGAGAGTGCTCAGCAGTCTCCACATTGATGCCTGTGGGTTTCAACACACAATAACATTTAGGACGAGTAATTTTCCAACACTGATGTCAAACCTAAGATGTGCCCATTGCCCCAGGACACTTCTCACTGACTTGGATTTTGGCTAAAGGTATAGAATTCCTTAGTAAAAACACTTGGCATACATAGCTTTGGGGCTAAGAAATATGCCTCAAACAGCAGGAGAACAAGAAATGTTCCAGCTCCCATGAAAGATGGAAGATTTAAACTCCTGCATCTTACTCTGCAATCCTCTGCAATTACCAGAATATAAAAGAAAATGAAGCACAGTTTATTCTCCCCCAAGGAAATGAAATGATTAACCTCCATTTAAGACAAACAGATTGAAAGTGCCAGGGGAAAAACCAGAAGGTATGCACTGCAAACTAGCTCTAATAAGCATGAGGTTTCTTCACACACAATTGAGGAATCAATTATCAACGTGAAGACATCTAACTGATGAGTTATTTTGAAATAGCTGACAGTTGGCAGATCTGCCAACATGAAAGATAAATGCAATTAACTGTGTTAATTATTGTTCTGCATAAATTTCTCCCCTCAGATTTCCTGTTCACAAGATTCTGAGCATGCAGTGCTGTCCATCGGCACAGTCAGCAAGGGACACTCAGCATCATCCTTCCAGCCTGACACACATGACAGTCCTAAACAAGTCAACCAGGCAAGTGGTGTGGGACAAAATCGCTCACTACTGACAGGTTCATGTTAGTATCCATGCTAGCCTAGGGGATTTCAGGATATTTTTGGAAGCTGAGATCAGTTTTTAGGTCCTGAGAATATATACACACACATTGTATTGGTGTTTAGACAAGACCTTGGAGAAAAACTTCTCACCCTTCCATGGAAATGAAGCCTGGGTGCACTGAAAAGACAGCATGTTCCAACAGGTAACTAATTTGGACAACGAAAGGACAAGGATCCCTTTAAAGAAAGAAATCCTAGACCCTGGGAAAAGTATTTTTCCCACAAACAGGAATTATTAAGAAGCAGGGAGGAATAGCCTAAAAATATTTTTTTTTTTTCCAGAAGCTGAGTCTGTAAGCGATTCTGTAAAACCTGCTTTATTCCTAATTACAGACACAGGAAAAGTGGATGTGGTACAAATCAGCCCTGGCATATCCAGACCCCCTGCATATGCCTGTTTCTAAATAAACACCCAACCTAGGTACAGATTCAGGCAACTAAATGGTTCCCAGACTTTCCTACCAACAAGTAAATCTGATTCACAGTCTTATTCAGGAAGAAAAATTTGGCAGAAACTGTACATCCCCGCCTGACCTCTAGATGCTCCATTTACTCCTCTCCTCCCTTACTGACCACTTTTCTCTTCAGAAGGTCGTCCCACACTTTCCTCTTTCCCTTTTCAGGCAACAGCTGCATTTCTTAGGTTCTGCCAACACCCCAATAGCTTTTTTTGACAGCTAGAAAAAGTTAAATGAACAAAATTCATTTTTGCTGTAGGCAACTGCAAGAGACTCCACTGTAAGTCACACCAAAGCTGAAACTGGTCTCCGGAGTGTAACTAAGAACTGGAAAAGAAGGTTAATTAACACCAGAAATATGAAAAAAAGGGCCTTCTATGCTTTAGCATTACTGATTAATATTATCAGTCTTGCCCTGAATGTTTCAAGCAGAATACAGGCTAGAACATGGGACAACCTTCTAAGGAGAGCAGAAGTCTCACTGCTAGGGACACTTAAATCCCAGATGACCAAAGCACAGGGTTAAGCATGGAAAAGTATGAGCCTGCAATGCATCTGCTGCTGGATAAAATCATCTAACAGAGCTTCCTACCTCAGACATCCCAATAATCCAGTCAAACACTAGGGAAAAAATGAGCTGCATGTTCCTTTGTGAAAAAGTGAAGAGCCCACCAAGATGAATGAAGTGACTCACAATTCACTGTTAATTTTTTCACAGATTCTCCAGTTAGGGTCTACAGAAAACTGCACATTTGCTGTCTCACAATTAATGGATATACTCCCCACCTTTAATAGATACATTCACAGTCTTGGACAGCATACTTTTTTTGTGACACTTATTCTGAAGCTGATGGCCTGGGCTCAAAGAGCTGCTGACCTGGCCCACTCAGGGCCACTGAGAGCCTTCTCCTTCATACTCCAAGCACAAGTCAGATTCCTCTTCTAAAAGGCTGTACAAAACTTAGCCTGAATAAGGAGTAAAGAGCAGGACTGACAAAGTATCAGGAATATAACTCATGTCTGATTTATGGAAAATAGATGTGGCAAAATCATCTTTTATCTCATCAGCTGTGGTTTGGATGAAGATCATTTTAATGATTTAGGAACTTTGATCTTTTACAAAACAATATCTCTGCTTCATAACAATAGAGCATATGCTAAATGAAGTAAGAACTGGCTGAGTGACAGATTGGATATGCAACTGTCAACAGAAAACCATCACTGAGTGAGAATGTATTTGGAGAGATTCCAAAGGGATTAGTGTAAGGCTCAATGCTTCCCTAGTTGACATGAAAATAAATATAAAACATTACTGAGAAAATATGTCACTCCTGTAATGGCATAAGCAGATAGTGCAGTTGTATGGAGCAACATAGGGTACCTGCTAAGTTAGGATAATTAAAGGGAAATAGATCCTAAATCAACAAAGCAAAAGATGTAGGAAGAACGAAGGAAAATTGCACCCGCAGGAAGGTAAACTCCATACAGAAACAGCTCAAGAGGAGTTTACAGGGCAAAAGTTATGGAAAATTGCATAATGCAATCAGAGGAATTAAAGCAGAGGTAGGGGTAGGCAGAGTGCTACTGATCAAGCAGCATCAGTGAGAAGGATGTCTGAATGCAGCACACAAAGCTGGTACCCTGGCTGTCAAATAAACATGAGTGTTTACAATAACAGAAAGGGAGCTAAAAAGAACCAGTAAATTAGTCAAATCTTGAAGAAAATGCCTTCCAATTAAAGACTCAATCTTTTTGGTTTGTTAAAAAGAACACTGAGAAAATCTGGGAAATGAGATGGCCTGGATGTAAAAATGTCTTTCTGAGGCAAAGACAGTAGGTAGGAAACAGCTACCAGAAAGCAGCAGAGTAAAATTCAGTCACCAGAGGATGAAGCTACATTTGCTTCAGTTATGAAACACACGAAGTTTCCCTTACCAAAAGAATAAATAAATCAGAGCACAGTATTGAGAGAAATTACCAGAAAAGTCTGTTTTGTGGTATCTTCAGAAGAAGACTGGATAATTCTCTGGAGGGTAAGTGGCAGTCAGAGGCAAAGACTAGCTATGGGGCTCAACACCAGGGTAACTAAATGAAAAAAATTATGGCCCACACTGCACAGGAGCCCAGACTAGAGATTTATCACCTCTCCTTGCCTTAAACTTCCGAAGTCCAAAGCAGAAATTAGGAGACTTGAGGAGAGGCACCTGCTCTGCAGCAGTCACATGTTTTGCACAAACAGCTATCAGGGGTCTGCTGTAATCAGGGCACCTCACAGTTCCCTGCAGCAAGGTGAGGGGGGGTCAGGGGAGCTCCTTCTGAAGGAGCCAGGAGGCTGATGGCCATCAAAGGCAGTGCAGGTTTGCTCTGTCTGTCGTGGCTTCAGCCTGATGTGCCCCTCCCAGAACACCCTGCTCTTTTCAAACGCTGCCTTGAAGGCTTTGAAGTCTCACAGATACAGGCACAAAGTCAGATGTGCTGCAGTCTAATTAATTTCAGGTTGACATTTTATTTACGACTACATGGTGTGGCTTCGCTTTCATTGGCTTTGTAGAAGCGATACTCTTAACTTGGCAGCTATTGACCTAGCTCTGCTCTTCAAGAGGCATAGCCTGATTCTTTCGAATGTGGTTGTAAGGATGGGGCTACTGAGGAACCCAGGGAAGCAGAGCAGACTGCAGGGAACCATTGCTTAATGTAGATCTCATCAATTAAAACAGTTAAATATTGGGCACAGAATCTTATCTATATCATATGCTAGTGATTTATCTGTCAGGGTAATTATCTAGATCTTATCAGTGTAACATACCACCCAGGTACAGATGAAAAACTAGAATTCTCTCTTCCTTTTCCTTGAGAATTATCTTCATTAAGAAAATAGTATGCTTTCATTTTTAGATAGACTTTCTTATGCCAAAGGAAGAGAGGGAGTGCCAACAGAGAATGCAGATGGGAAGTTAAGATGAAGAGAACTATGCACTAGGCTTGGCATGTGTTGAAAATAGAGGTCATTTTTAGTACAGAGAGTTAATTAAATAGCTAGCAGTTTTAGAATTTGTGAAATAGCACAAAGAAAGACCACTTGATGCTAGGAACCCCACGAAGGTAGGCTATGTCCAGGACTGTGTGCTCTGAAGCATGTCCTACACTACTGGTCTCCTCATGATCCCTCTCAGATACCTGTCCATGAAGCACAACGGACATTTTTTGGCTAGAGTTCCTGAACTTTCTTCTCAGGGTAGCCAAGGTGGGGAAGTGAGGAAAGTGACGCACATCTTAAACCTTTCAATCCAAACTCTTTGAAGTGTGCAGTTGGAAAAAACTAATTCATTATCTATAAACATAAGCCTGCTTCAAATGAGAACATTTACCTTCCGGGGTGTAGGCAATGCAATCTAACCCAACCCAATCCAAATTTCCTCGTGCACATATGGGCTATCCCTCTCTGAGGCTGCCTTCCACAAATGAGTGATGCAAAGAGTATTTGGCTCATCTGCTTCCTCTGACGTGCAACCATGTTTTGTAGACTGTCAAACCCTGGACTGCACTCCTAATGCCATAGCTGCACAACATTTCCATGGTTTTGGCCTCTGCCAACCAGCACTCTCTCAGACCATGCCTGATCATGGTCCAAAGGATTATATGGACCACCAACTGCTCCCAGTTGGCAGATTGTACTGTTTTAATCGTTCCTAAAAGGAAAGGTTTGGCTATATGAATATGACCCATGATCTGCCAGAAAGCCTCATGGGTCAGAAAATGCACCCTGGTCTGTTCTAAGCAGCAGACACATCTCTTGAAATGCTGCTTAGAAAACCCACCAGCTGTCCAAGTGATACAGCTGTGCCTTTCACTGTAGCTAAATCCAGACTCATCTCACCAAAGTTTGTGCATCTAACAGGTAGAACTCTAAACTTCTGCACCAAATGGGTAGAGAAAAAGACACCCATGTGAGGATTCATCCCCTGTACATTCAACACCCATGAATCATCCTTGCAAGATGCCTCTCAACTAAAAAGCTACACAACTAGTGCTGGATCCCTGGCTTTTAGACATTTACATGCAGTTAAGACTAACCCTACCTTTAGAGTCTCAAGTGGGCAAGATCTACTGCAGTAGATTCTTACCTCACTAAGAGGGACAAGTTTAATTTTCAGCCCAACTAGATAGGTACATTATTCAAAAATATAGGTACATCATCAAAACCGAAGTGGTTTTAGTTGGTACCTAGCGTTAACTTAGTGCAGCCTTAAGCTACCACAGTGGTACTTGTTATCAAATGCCCTTGTGTATTCCAATATATAACACAGTCTACCTGGTTCCCACCTGCATATGACATTACACCTATTTTGTCTGGTGTAGGAGAAGCAAAATCATTACCCACTTTGGCTGGGAAGAGTGCTGATTTTGGCTAAAAGAGGAAAAAAATCAATACAAACCCATATTCCTTTGGATCAGCATACACTCCTTAACTCTTGCTGGAAAATAGCTTCGATTGGAGAAATTGAGGAGGTCAAAGCAGTATTTGTTCTTCCCCACATCAAACAAAGTGCAGTTAAATTCTGTTCTGTTGTCTCCTGGGTGAAGAATGTTTTCATACAGCCAAGTTGTTCTTTGACTCGGATGCTTGAGTGCCTCTTTATAAACAACAACTTTTCCACTGATAGAAGTGCATGGTGGAGAGATTACGAAGACCTGAATTAAAGTTTTGCATGTGGCTTCTGCAGCCACAACCAGTCCATATCCAAATTTGTGGAGGAGATCTACAGGTCCTATGGAGGCAATGATGGAATGTGTTTCTAGTGATTTCAGTAACACAGTGATGTATATTTCTTGACCAACAGGTGGGCAATCAAACTCTACCCACTGGGACCTAGACAGGGGGATTCCTTTGCTAGTTCTAATGCCCAGAGTCTCATCAGAGCTTACTCTTCTGAATTCATAAAGGGTGCTGGTGAATATCACATCCAGTGAAATCACAGTCTTGTTCATGGCACATAACTGCTCATTTGTAAAAAGTCCAACCTGAAGTGAGTTCCCAAGCACCTCCGAACTCCTGTTCAAATCAATGTGAAATACAGGCCATTCCACATGGAGGGTGGACATGCTGCTTCTGCTCCACTGGCCAGCGCTGCTGTTGTCACTGGGTGAGACCATTCTGAACAAGAAATCACCAGCACTCTTGAAATGGAAACATTCAAACACCACCGTCCCCTGGGACTGATCTGCTGGAAGATGTTTACTTGCAATTATCTCACTGGTGCTGGCATCCAGTAAAAGGATGGACACATGCTCTGCTGTCACATTACCACCACTGTAGTACTGATATTCCACAGACACTGTGTCGTTGCTGAAGGCTACATGATCTGGGTGCTCCAACAGGAGATACTCCACTTTGCCGAGAACTGAAAAGAAAAGTTCCACAAAAGTAGTAAGAAACAGACAAGTGATTGTTCCCAATGGAAGAAAACAAATATTTTTAAAATGGATATTAAAATTGGTTCTCAATTTTTTTCAAGTGAACCAGATCACTAAAAAGGAAAAGGCCCTAGCATTAGAGCTCAACAGCTCTGTTCTGTGCAGGGATGTGATTTGGAGAAGCTCAAAGTCCACTGCAGTAACATGTTCAGGAAGGTAAAAACTAGTATTTTAAAGCAAACCACAAACCACCCAAAAGATTAACAGAAAACTTATCAGAAGAGATTCTCCAACTTTACAACTTCTTTGACTCAGATTTTTAAACTCCACTTCATAGAGGACAGCTGTTTTTCAGCTTCAACCGTAATTTAGCAAAAAAAGGACAGTGGTTTCTTACACAGACAGATGAAAAATGTCCCCCAAGTTAAACTGAATAGGAAGGCTGCATGATGCTTTTTGAAGCCTTTTCTCTTGCTCTGTCTTATGAATGTTTCATTTTGCTCATTTGCATCGCAGACACTTGAGTGAAAGCGCTGAAAATAACAGTGATGGTGACTGCAGCACTTTTCTTGTCTCAGATGTGGTGCAACATGTCTAAATGACATCATTTCATTATAAATGGCACAGTCTTTTCAAATTCACTTCTTGCATGACCATGTTTGTGCAAGTTGCCAAATTATCCTAAGACATGCTGTAACTAGCAATGATATCTAAAGCAATAAATTGGGAAGATCACATTTCTGTTCTTAGCTCAGCTACCTTCTCTGTGTTGCTTGAACCTTAAGGATTTCAGACACAGAAAGGTTATCAGAAAAATGGGAACTGCATACATCTATTCCAGATACAGAATGTGCTGTGAGACATCTTTATTTAATTAATTGTCTGGGGAAAGACTTCTGAGTCTTGGATGGAAGGTGTCACAGAAGTGTAAATGAAGTTAAAGCAATCCTTTCATAAGTAGTATCAACTAACAATACTTCGACTTGTTAAATCTGTTACACATGTCTTAGGATTACCTCAAAGAAAGCTTTGCTGGAAAAACACTGCAACTGCCAAGGCAAGCACTCAGCAGTCAGGAGTAGCAGGACTCATCTCACATAATATTAGACGCCTACTACTCTAAGCTTCAATTTGAGTTAGTCACCTTGGATTCACTTTCTTCTCAGCAGGAAAAATTTTCAGGAAGAAATTCATCTGACTGGGTATAGACATTTACATCTGGGTGGGGTGCAGCGTGCACTAGAAAAAAGGAGCCTATTACTTGCCACCAGCTATAACATGTCCTTAAAATAACCAACTCCAACCACATACATAAAGTCCAAGTATGCATAGCCTTACACGTATAAATCATCCATATACTCCTACATGTATGTACTATAACTCAAGCCTTTCATTTGCATTTCCACAAGACATTTGGCAGATGGACGGTGCTCATTACCGGAGGGTTCTTTTGTTCTAATTCTTCTGTTGATGGTCCTATGTATTATTGACTGCACACCGTCCAAAATCCATCCTGATAACACAGAATTATTCATTTCCCCCATGGACTCTTCTATTGTGCTCGTATTGTAGAGTATTAGTGCATCAGAAATATTAATGACTTTATCCTTCTAAAATCCTAGAAAAATGAAAAGAGGTCGCTATTCTTGTTTAGTGTGTTAGGAACCAAGGCACAGGCATGAAGGTAAAAACTGTCAAGTATCAACTAATTATGGTGCCCTGTGAAAGCCAGGACCTGATTTTAAATACAGTGGTTCTTCAGACATCCAAAGCAGGATCCCGTTCATTGCAGCTGTGGTGACACATGGCACCACAGCAAACCCAATCTCAACTTGGACACCCAGAGAGTAAGAGAGACCCTAAACACCTGTGAAAAATGTCTCTCTGAAGTGCCCAGCAACACATTCTCCTTGCACTTCATGTTTTGGCTCTGTGACGTGTGCCTGCCCATGTTCTACAATCCTGTTTCTACCACCATCTACTTTCAGTATCTCTTGGGTACTAGCCTAACTCCGTTATTGTTACCACAGTTCTTCAAATCCTGCCCTCATATCTTTACCTTATAGCTCTTTTATCTTCTTTATGTTCCTTGTACCTCTGATTAACTCCAGCACATTCCCACCTTCCTTGCTCAGTGCTAGCATTCCATCAGGGAGCACAGGACAATTAACCCTTGTGTCAAATAATGTTGGGGAATTCTTGCTCTGGGCTGGAGCATGCACAGGGTTGTATGGGGCTGGCAAGAGGAGCCAGCAGGAACTGAGGCACACTTCACTCTTCAGAGGATCTCATTGCTAAGTCATCTGCAAGGATTTAGATCTGTCCTTTATAAGGACAGCAGAAAGCAGGTCCCAGGCCACTGTAAGCACTCTAACAAAGATGAAGTTCCAGATGTGTTCTAACACAGCTGTGTTAGAGTTTCCCAGCAAAATGGCTTTGAGTTGGTGGGGTTTTGTTTCTCTGATAGTGGGAAAATGATGCATTTCTCTACATGGGAATCAGCTAGATTCAATGTAGCTGAAACATTGAAGTAAAAGGAAATCAGACCATGGCAAAATCCCAGCATGAAAAATACCAATTTTAAGCTTTAAACTCACAACAAAAACATTCAAACAATAGTAATGAAAAGCACTGATGTTTGTACCCACTGCTTTATTGTCCTTACTCTCTTTTACTACAGTCTTGACCTTCTTGCCATGTTTTTTATTTGGAATGACTGAGACGAGGAGTAACACCACTCTGTATGTTGGGAGGAAGGACAGGAGGGAGGGCAGGGGACAGCCATGTAGCAGTCCATCAACCCTAAGTGCAGATCACTCAGGAAGTGAGGAAAGTGAGCATGACTGGAGAATGCTGTTATAGCACTGCAGAGCTCTCACTGGTGCACCCCAGTTCACAGCACACTTTCCCAAATATCTTTTTCCAAAAATATCCCAGTTCACAGCATCCTTTTCCAAAAATAAGAACTTTGCACTTTTGGACAGCCCACGTAGCAGTTTTTTACAATGCTCCAAAATACACCAGTCAGAAGGAGCCAGCTTCCACTGCAAGCTCCTTCAGCTGCCTTCCAGCCTACTACTACATGCCCATGACTGCCACATGCCAATCTTATGGACAGCAGTCGGGGCATCTTTCAATGCATTTGTATTATTTTCATTGTCATTACAATGGTCTCCATTGAAAGAAGTCTGGCTGTGGTACCAACAACCTGCCAGAGGAGTCTTTGTAAGAATTCACACTTTAAAAGACTAAAAGAAAAGTCCTTGTTTTCACTGAAGAGCAAGAATAATTACTTTAGATTACTATTCAGACAGTTATTTAGTTTTAAGTGTTTTTAAACCAACTTGGGTTGTGCTGTTGGCTTGTCAGCCATAGGTAACACAGAGCTAAGCAGAACAAAATCATCAGTAGAACTGGTAAGAAATGAGAATACAGTTTAGCTCGATGTTAGGGCTTTTTATAGCATTCAGTAATTTTCCAGAGCATAGCAGATCACTTAAAAAATAGTCTTGCCTGAAACAGAGAACTATATAAGTGAAATAGTTATCTAAAGTCCATGTACATAATAATATTCAAAAATACGTATACACAGAACTGTTTGGAAGCAATTTTCTGAATTATAGGGTGCCCTTTAACTGAAAATAAGGTGAAAGTTGATGCACCTAGAGTTTGCAGCAGAGATTTAGCTCATTAACTGTACCTTGTAATTACTTGTTGTGCCATGCTCTATAAAGTTCATGAATAATAGCTTTTACCTCTGAGTCAACCAGTTGTGATCGTCTACTGTCTCACCAAGACTGTCTCACCAAGAACCAGTGGATACTGTAATCATTCATCTCACATCTTGGCTATATAATTTAATACTTACCTTCACTGTGTTACCCACTCAGTTTCTACCTGGGCTGGTTATCTGTCTTATTAAAAGAAGAAACTTTAGCCATAGTACTAAAAGCCATAGACAAGTCTTTACTTCTACTAGTTCATCTAAAAGATAGCAATTCTAGGTTCTCTACATCTTTTAGGGATCCTTTGCTCTGCAGCAGAGATGGAGGATGCACAGAGGCACGAGTAGCACACTTACTATTCAGTCATTAGTTGTAATCAGATCTTTCTCACTTATACAAGGACAGCAAACTGCATATGTTTTTGTCAATTTCTCTCTTTTGTAAGACATTGTCAGCTGTTTGATGCAAGAACTACCTGCTACAGCTCATTCCATAAGTGGGGATTAACCACTCCTTTTCCCATGTTTTCCATGTTGTACTTATTTCTGCAGTGCACAGCTTAATCCTTCAGCGTGGTTTGACAATGTTCTGCAGCTGTCAGAACAACGCTGGCTTTTAAACAAGAATGAAATTTTCTAAAACATCGGAATTGCTTTGGAATTAAGAGTCCCATTTTCAGAATTTCGAATTCACTCTGCAGTAAGAAAGTAATTTGCAAACCTACCTCCTACTTAATACATTCTTAGAAAGGATAAGACACCATACATATGATGCCCCTCAGCTTGCAGACATCTTGCAGGTTTCTGACTTGAACTTAGCATGTCTAACTTTTGTCCTTGGCAGATGACGGTCAGGAGGGGCTTTTTAATTCTATACATCTCAGCTGCAGATGGGTAAGAGCTGCTTTCAATGTGTATGGAATTGTGCATGGACTACTCAAACAAGACTGACTGTCTCTGACTACCTGCCTAATTTTATGTGGCTAAGATTGAATGAGTATGAGCATCATCCTCTGGCTTTTCATATAATCAGAAGAAAGAACACCTCTGTTGTACTCAAAAGTTCTCTGGGTGGCAGAGAGGGGCTCATTCAGCCATGGGAGTCTAGCTGTACTGTAGATACTTACATATGAGCCAACTATGCAGGTTCCTCTCCTAGGAATTGAGAGAAACAGGTAGTTCTGTGCGTATTTCCAGCCATCCTACTATGAATACATAAACCAGGCCTATCTTCCATGATGTTCATTAAATATTATGAAATCTAAGTCTTACTTAGAGTTCCAGTTACTGCTTCCAGCACAGCCAAATCCTTGATGCTCATGGAAATTTGTTCTTTTATTTCTCTGAGCAAATTTACATGAGAAAGGGTCCTGACACTGATCAAAAGGGGCAGTTTATGCAAGCTGCATTTTCCACCTAACTACTGCATAAGATCTAGAATAAATTCTGTGCCTATCAGTGGTGGCTTCTGTAGCATTTCATTTCCACAGAACACCTAGAAACATCACCATTCAAAACCACTTTGCAAATGCACATCACAGTTTTCCCTTGACAGCTCTAATACTCACCGTAGTCACAGAGCACTACTAACAACAGATTTGAAAAATCTTTCAACATCTGTTTCATTCTGACCAGTGAGATCCTGGGTCCTTTTACTCCTCATGTCCTTTTTCAGCTCCAAAATGCCAGCGCACTTTCTAACAACACCTAAAAGTTAAAAAATTACAGCTGTGTCAACTTTGCTTCATAAAATACAAGAAGAAAGACATACCATTAATAAGTAAAAAAAAAAAAAAATTAATAAACTATTACTTAACATTTCTTTCATTTACTTAACAATTACTAACACTGTATCAATGCATCTGAATAAGCACAGCTACAACTCATGGTACAATAATTTTCTATCCTGAAATGCAGCTCCTGAGCCAGAACAACAAAGACAGACAATAACAACTTTATCTTTGCACTGCAGGAACTGCTGCTGTGGATATCTTATATCATGACCAAGGCTCACAATATCAAAATAATGAGTATTTTATACAAAAAATAACTCTGAGCTCAGCACATACCAGTATTGGAGGTTTATTGCTGGTACATAATTCATATTGTCAGCTACTTTCAAGTATGAAAAAAGTATGACTTTTTTGGTCATTGAACTCCTCTGTTATTCAGGTCTAGTAATACACTTAGCGATCTTACCAGATTTATAAAAGATCTGTAACTACCTTTTATGTCATCCCAACTGATCAGAGGGAGAAGGTGCTAACTTCCACTTTTTCCTCCATAATTTTTTTAAAGTTTACATTCACTACAGCTTTTGCTAAGCCAATAGAAACAGACTTCTTTGGGCAAATTTCCCAGTTTTATGTCCATGTGGTTTAAACTAGACTTTATGAGTCTTGTAACAATTAGATAAAATAGGTCAGAAGCACAATGATAGCAGCAAAACCAAACAGTTTCCTTCAGAAACATAAGTAGGAGGTAATCTAAAAAGAAATTCTACTTAGAGGCCATTTCAAAATATAAGAATTGCCTTCCTGTGTTTCACAGGAGCACCTGTAGGTCAGTGTCACTGTGCTTACCATCACACAAACACGCAAGAAAGGTCTTGATCCTTTAAGTTTACAACCTAATTTTATGAGAGAAATCTGGCACTGGAGCAGGCAGAAGTTAGGAATGAGCAAAAGTGTGGAGGATAATGATAAAACATAGGAACCAAGTATGGCAAAGATCATGCATGTCTTTAGGAATCACAAAAAAAGTTATTTCAACCATTACACTGCTTGGCTTTTAGAACTAAGAAGCAGCAGATGTGTTACTTGAAAGCTTTTTTGAACTGCTCTCTGTGCCAAGTGGCTGGAGAGAATAATTTCTAAGAAGAGAGCACCAACACAGCCTTGCTCAGTAAAAGCCCATTACAATAATAGCTGCACATATCTGAAAGGAATAATCATCATCTGGCCCAGGAACTTGACAGGGCTCCAGAAAGCATTAGATAGGGACAATGATACCGCCACCACCCTCAATTTCATTTGATACGCTGTAAATTACAGGAAGACAAACCTTGTGCCTCAGGAGAGGGGCGGCTGCTGACGGAGGGCGGCAGGGAGCCAGCCTGCCTCCAGGGACAGCCGCTCCCGAACTCCCCCGGCTGCCGGCAGCAGGCACAGCATCACAGCAGGAACATCACTCCTTGCCTGTGTCGTTATCGATCACTAATCAGTTAATCGAAACGAGGAATCAAAGTAGCCCAAAGAAGAAAAAGCAGGTTTTGTTTTTTAAAAAAATAACTGTGATAGATGTCTTGTTAACTGCTCGAAGAAAACAGAAGATACATGGCATTGCTGTAGACTGACCTGAAATAAAGTGGGGGAAAATTGCTTTGTGGGTCACTGCCGTGATTGTGCTGGATGACTTTAATGGCTCCTTTCCATTCCTAGCTTTCCGAGCTGCAGATTCTTCAAATGGCTTTTACAAATACTTCTTTCAGAAAGTCACACACTGATAGATGAAATTCAAATAATCCTAATCTCAGTCTAATGAGCAACACACTGCAGAGAGGAAATGAAGCTATGGAAGGGAGAATAAATGCTCAGGAAAAAAACCCCAAACGTGTCTAGGAGAGCACTCTTAGGTAGTTGCCTTACATCTTAATTTGCACATAAACCCAAATGAGGAAAAAGCAGCATGGTTCATGAGACAGGGTGCCAGCAGGAGGCACAAGGACCAGACCTGACTTCTGTTCCTATTCCTGCCACTGCCAGACATAATGTCAGCAAACTGCAGCATTAATCTGCTCCCCTCCTTTCCACCCCATCTTTCACACTCTGTATTTATAGTAAAGACTTTTCAGGACAGAGCCTCTTTCTAACCAAGCCCATGGATGGAGCCTAGAGCCAAGAGCCCTTGGGTGTTTCGGTAACACCAATCATTCATCACACCAAGACCTCCTTCCCTCTCACCCTTCCTTCTGTGTTATCTTGGCTCGCTTGGGAAAAGATTGCGGCCTGCAGTGAGGGTAACACCCAGGCTAGAACTAGAATATTTGAAACTGTACCAAAACTAACTCCCAATTAGTGAGATCAGGTACCTCTGGAAGCCTAGCCCGGGGCTACTTCACCCTCTGCACGTCTCTGCAGTAACAGGATTGCAGCAGGAGCTCTCCCATCTCACACACATACAGCTACTTCAGGCTACAGCACAGCCCTACCTTTGAACAAAGCTCCAATTAAAGTGCCCCAGGAAGCCTCCCTGAGCTTTTGCGCCTTTCCTAGCTGAATTCCACTAGCAAACCTCCAAATGCAAGGATTGCTGGCCCATTTCTGGTATAGCAGTGCCCCCATACTCCTCTCTTTCTGCATAGCTTTGTTCCTGTCCCCTCCTTCACTTTTCCTTCCTTTTGCTTCATCTCAGTTTAGGACAGGCCTTAAACTGACCTCTAAGTTCAGTTCAGAATTTTCCCCTCTATCTTCTCTAAGCCAATTTCTTTCTAGATTTCTTCTCATTTTTAGGTCTTCTTTCAAATTCTCCACATATTTGCCCCCTGCTCAAATGTTTTTCCTCTTTTCACCCTCATAGAAAATTTTGCTTTTTGAAGCAGACGCACATTTAAATGGTTTCTACTCTATTCAGATCTTCTACCTCAAGTTCATTAACTTAATAAGATGAAAAACGATGGAAGGGAGAAGGCTATCAGACTTCAAATAATTGACTTTTTTAATTTATTGCTCTCGTGGACAAGCATGAACTGAGGCTCTATTGTGAGAAATGAAGCAGAAGCACAGAAACATAAAAAGATGCTTTCTTCTTCCAAGAAACAGTGTAATGGGCTGATTGGAAGTGGAAGACTTCCTCTCCAAAGGGAATTTGAAATGACAGATGAGGAGGGCATAAGCGATAAAGTGCTTTGGAAGCGAAGACCAAGAGGCAACGCAAATGACACGGGAAAACTTTGAGTCCCTGCTCTGCAGCAGATTTCCTGTGCTATCTTGGTCACCTCTCTTAGTTTTCCTGTAGCAAAGCTCTCCACTGGAGACTGCATCTCACTATCTATGGGGGCTACAAGAATAAATCCTCATCAGTTGTGAGGTTTGCAGGCACCACAGTGTCACGAGCCATGTAAGAGCTAGACGTGAAATTTGAAATGGCACTTAACAATATTTTTTGCAAGTAAGTGACAGAATAGGCTATAATACTGCCTATTAGAATCACATATATTAATTTATTTTAAAAATGTCCCTATTTTCCTACATTGTTAAAACCATAAAATATATTGGGATAATTTTGGTTTTATAAAAAAACCCTAACATAACCAAACCAAACCAACAAAAAACTCCAAGCCAACCGGATTTATGACTCCTAGTATTTTTTGCAGCAGTATCCAAGGCTGCAGTGCAGACATCAGCCACCTCTTCTGAGAGCTGTCACCTGCTGATTTAGCAGTTACCACCTTCGCCAACTGCAACAGCACAGCATTCAGTGCCTACTCCCCCTTCATTAGGGAGATGAGAGGCAAATAAGCCTTGTAGTTAAGAACGGGCCATCAGGAATTTCAAGCATGGCGTTTAATGAGAACACGAATCCATGGCACTCAAAACCTCTATGCTCTGGAGCCTCGTTCATGCAAAGGAAGTGCCACTGACGGATCCCGTATTTTGCCTGCCCACAAGTACCCTCAGTCCTCTTCCTCTTTGCAAATCCCTACCTAGAGCTGAGCCCTCCCCTGCCCTAGCTCCCATCCTCCTTTAGTAACAGGCCTGTTCTTGCTCATCTCTGCTCTCTCCTTGTCCCGCCAGCCCCACAGCTGCAGGTGAAGGTGGACCCAGCCATGGCACAGAAAACCCCCCTGACTTAGGGGACACGTGAAAGCAAGGTGGGAGAAGGGCTTGGGGGAGGATTGAGTGTGTATGGGGGCAGCATGGTGTCAGGCTGAGCAGCAATCCTCTTGGAACCTACCTGCCCCTGCCGCAAGCACTGCCCCAGGCAGCAGCACCTACCCCAGGCACTCTGACAGACCCAGCTACCAGACAGGCTTTGGATATTTATTAGAATTAAGGAGAAAAAAAATTCTTTATAGCTGTTCACTAGTAAACATTTTTCAGTTGTATTTGCAACACAAAATCTAGATAGTTCTGGCTATGTATGAGAGGCTGATGGCAAAATAGACTACTGACAGAAAGCTTTAAAGTCCCTAAATACTCCCTACATTTCACAAGCAGTACTAACAGCAAAAAGAAATGTGTATCTGCAACGTTTACGCAAATTTAAGAATTTCTTCGTATTTTATCTGTATGTTGGAAAAGAGATTAATTATTTTCAACCATCATACGCTTATTGCAATAGGATTAGGCAGCTATTGAAGTGTTACCACCTGCTGGGAATTTCAAAACCTCACATATAATCTCTCCACTTTGACAGTAAAGAGAGAACACCTCAACTACGCATCACATTTTATCAAAATCTAATCACTGCTGACCAGCCAGAGTGGCCAGGGCCAAAAATATGCCACTTCTTGGAAGATATTGAGTTTAGCCAGGAAAGTGTCTATGTGATGTCTGCCACAGCAGGGGGCTGGAGCTGACATCCTCAAAGGCATCTTTCATTCTTATTTACACATCCGACAATTTTACATTGTTATCAGATAATGACTTTATTAAAATTATGCATCTAAATTCACTAGGATGAAACTGACAGCACCAGATCCTCCGTGTGTAAGAAAAAAACCCAATAATTAGCTGGTAAAGCGTATTTGCATTAATATTTGGGGTCAGATCTCACAAAATCCTGGGATTTCTCAGCTCCTTTTGATATTAACATAGCAATAATTCAGGAGCAAGCTGGCCAGCAACATCTGTCCTTTGAAAGCGAAGGGCTTACAATAGACAGAGTATAGGGATAATATTTACTTTGGAAAACGTACAGTGAAAGAAAGTTTCTTAAGCATAAAGAGATTTGGGAAGGTGTTAGAGCAATAATAAATAAAGAATGCAAAGAATTAAATACATTAAATGAGAGTTTATGGCATAAGGGAAGGAATGCAGTCATCCATTCTTTCCTTCCTCTTCCAAGTTTCTTTAAAAAAAAAAAATATATATACTGTCCATTGTTCCTGGAATCCCCCTTTTGGTGGAGTTTATAATGAAGATCTTCGTATGGAGAACGTAAATGGCACAGCTGATACAATCTGAAGTTTGTTAGAGAAGCAGGTCTGAAATACCATGAAGCATCAGTATTATAAAGAGAATTGGGAAGCTTTCTCCTATGCTTTGCCCTGGGTTTGCCGTGTACTCACACGGTTTCGACCGGTCTAGCGACTGATATAAAGTAGAAATCACCAAACATACCAAAAAACACTGCAATTATTCCTGCTTATTACGGACTCGGGTGAGGAACCCGGGCAGTCGCGCCCCTTGCCGATGCTCCCGGCACTTCGAGAGCGCTGGAGCACCGGGGCTCCGGGCGGGACAGCCGCTGCCTCCGGGGCAGAGGCGACCACACGGAATACCTGGGCAGGGGCAAACCCGGGACCTGCCGGCACACGGGTGTTTGAAAACACCTCCAGGACCGCGCGTCACGGCGATCACGGCGCGATCCCGCGGCACCGCTCGCTCCGACCGACGGCTCTCCCCGCCCGTGCCCGCCGGCTCCGCGCCGACACCCGCCCCGCGGCCGGCTCCGAGCCCGGGACAACCCGGGCTCCTCAGCGCCCACCCCTCGGCATCCAGCGACCCGCCCGCGCCCCGGGACCCCCGGGCTCGGTTCCCCCTCCGCCCGCCCCGCGCTCACCTCCACGCGGCGGGCGGAGCGGCCGGCGGATCGGGGACAGAGCGCGGTCCTTCCCGTGGAGGAGGAGACGCCGGCGGCGCTGCCCGGGGCGGCGGGCGGGCGCTGACTGCCCGGCGGTGGCGGCGGCAGGAGGGTTAAATGGCGGCTGCGGGAGGCTGTCAGCGGGCGCGGGGCGGCGGCGGCGGCGGGCGCACAGCGAGGGCAGCCCGCGCCCCTGGCGGCGAGGCGCTCCCGGCCC